>JARBWK010000012.1:47080628-47588874 GCA_030556195.1 Anolis apletophallus | reverse complement strand
CGAGCTTGTCGAAGCTCTTGAGGTGGAGGCAGCTGGACCGTTCGGTGGATTACGGTGCAGGGCCTCTTCGACACCTGAGTCTTCAAGTCTTCGAGGAGACAGACTTGGTGGAATTCTTCTCCTTCTGCGGACGCTTCCGGCCGGCGGCGGTCGGCGCAGCGGGGACGAAGCAGCCGCCCGGATCCCAAGGAGGCAGATGGGACAGCCGTCGCCATCTGTGGAGGGCAGAGAACACGCTCCGTGAGGTAGGCCTGAAGCCTGCGGGCTCGCTCTTCGAAAGTGGCGATCGAGAAGGCCTGGCAGTGCCGGCAGGCAGAACGACGATGTCCCTCCCGAGACACCGAAGGCACTTCGAGTGACCGTCACAGTCCGGGGATCTTGCTATCGCAGGATAAACACCTTTTTTTGAAACTGGTTGTGGACATGCTATGCTCACACAACCAGCCGTATTTCGATGTTGCCCAAGTGGCGGAAAACAAAGGAATGGCGTGGGGCGCTGGAGGCGCCTTTTATGCCCTCCGGGTCGGCTGGGCGGAGATACCGCCAAAAAGTTTCAAACTGGAAAAGTTTCCATAAGTGTGCATTCACAGAGCTCTCGAAGAAGAGCTGTATTTAAAGTAATAGGCAAAACATCTTAGCAGTTATAATCAATAAACAGTCACATGTAAAAATATTAGTACATTCCATAGAAGAAGGTCATACGCACACATATATCAAAAATATGTCTATGCATCCACAAAATATTATATTTCTATAGTGTAGTTTACTACAATGTGATAGCAACACCAGTCCACACACTAAAGAACCGCATGATGTCCAGGTTACTGTAGGGTTTTGCTGCTTTAGGGGTACAGAAGAAGGGAGATGTTAAGAAGTAGAATAAAGGAATTGGGCTTTTTTAAACATATGATTTGTTGCTTCTTCCATTCTCTATCACCCAGTATTCAAATGCAATTTCGTTTACTGAATAAAATGAAACAAAACGTGTACAGTGCTCCCTCTGGATCCATGGGTTCCAGATCCACAATTTCTACTGACTGTGGATCATCGCATCCTGTATTACTGAATGGCGGTGATATGAATACACACGCTTCAGCATGAGCATTTGTAATTTTTGGTATCTGCAAGGCCACTCTATCCATCTTTGTAAATTTTATTCTTATAGGCGAGTGTTTCGAAACCAGTGTGCCGTGAGCGATCATCAAGTGTGCCGTGGGAAATTGGAACCTTCAATACCCTTTCTTCCCCCTCCAGCCGAACACTTTTTCTTCTCCACTCGGGCTCCCTTCTTCCCAGTGTCGCTCTGCTCGCTTTGCTCTGGAGCAAGTCTGCACAGTAGCGCCCGCACAGGTCACGTCTTCCTCCCTCCCCTCCTGAACACGCTCACACTGCCCCCTCGGATCAAAATGGCGGCAGAAGCGGCAGTGTAGAAGAAAATGTAAGTGTTTGTCAGGAGGGGGAAGAAAGGGCGTGAAGGGGGAGGGAGAGGTCTCTGTCGAAAGCTGGCATGGGCAAACTTGGACCTTCCAGGTGTTTTGGATTCCAACTCCCACTATTCCTAGCAGCCTCAGGCTCTTCTCCCCCCCCCCCTCCTCAGCCATTTAAGCAGGAAAGGGCCTCAGGCTGTTAGGAATGGTGGGAGTTGAAGTCCAAAGCACCCAGAGGGCTGAAGTTGTCCCATGCCTGTTTTAGGGACCTTGAAGTGGTGAGCCTCCTTCCAAATTGTGATTCTGGATAGAAAACAAACAACAACATAACATAACATTGTTTGAGTCCACAGTGCTCTCTGGGTGTAGGTGAACTACAACTCCAAATCTCAAGGTCAATGCCCACCAAATTCTTATAGTATTTTCTCTTGGTTAGGGGAGTTCTGTGTGGGAAGTTTGTGTCTTTCTGTCATTCTTGCCAGGATATCTATGTTGTGTACACCTCAACAGGCCCAGGTTTCACACTGAGTGTATAAATACATTCAAAAACATATTAACTATATGTATTACTGTGTTAGAGTGTCATTTTGTGTCATTTTGGTTGGTGGTGTACCCCAGGATTTTGTAAATATAAAAAGTGTGCCGCGGCTCAAAAAAGGTTGAAAAACACTGTTATAGGCAACAACACATATTTTTACTGTTTTTTCCTCACTGTAATAAGGTTCTCAAATAGATTAGAGGTCTACATTTTCCCCATCTTTGAATAGATTTGAGGGCTACTTACCCAAGCCACAATTCATATTTTTCCTATCACCCCCATGTAGTGGCTCGCAGGAAGAGCAGAGGAATAAGGGGGGATGTTGGCATTATATACTGCATTGGCATTATTCTGATGGACCTTTGAAGACTGGTTATCCCAACTCTGATTGGCTATTTTCTATTTAAAACGTTAATAGCCTTTTCTAGATTTTTTCAAAAGCAAATCCACCCTCCCCCCAAAAAAGGCTGTCTGGGAAGTATGGAAACATCATACTTTATGGACTGTGTGGTTTTAATTATTAGTTTTAATGTTTGATGTTCTTAACTTTTTGGATTTTAAGGTATTTATTTTATTTGTATGTATTTGTGCAGCATTGAACTGTTGCCTATTGTAAGGCTGCTCTGAGTACCCTTTGGGATGAGAAGGACGGGGTATAAATGTAGTAAATGAATGAATGAATGAATAAATAAATAAATCCAAGGCTGGAGGACAGCATGGCCTCACGAAGGGGCTCTTATATTCTTAGAGTACAAGGAATGCATCCGGAACGGTATTGCTTATGCAAGCTGTGATATGGGGTGAAAAATCCCAGAGGTCTGGATTTTAGGATAAAGCTAGCCCAGACTAAAGGCAACCATTTTATTTTGAATACAGCAATACTGAGTCATAAATCCTTTTAGAGATTATTGAGAAAACTTAGTTAATGAAGCAGAAGGATGAGTACAGATCTGGTGTTCTAAATATCAATTGAATTACAATATACCACAGAGAAGGGAATATGTAAATATTAAAGGCTGACAGCCAATTAAAGATTTTTTTTAAAAAAAGAGTTAACTGTATCTGACCCTTAAACAATTGATCATTTAACTGATTGATTTAATTTAAATAAATGTACAT
This sequence comes from Anolis apletophallus, assembly GCA_030556195.1. Taxonomy (NCBI): domain Eukaryota; kingdom Metazoa; phylum Chordata; class Lepidosauria; order Squamata; family Anolidae; genus Anolis; species Anolis apletophallus. The sequence goes on along the minus strand of JARBWK010000012.1, from coordinate 47,585,790 downwards.
ATTGCAACTCTTCAGTGAAGATAACCTTTAGAGGATCCCAAAGGAACAGCTCAAAGCTTCTTTTAAATATCAGAGCTTACAAATTTTCCAACTACGGTTATAAGCAGGAACATTTATCTTCTTGTTACGAGCCCAGAAAGTATTGGAAGAATTAAAATGAATGTGCAATTAAAGCCAATGTAGAGTTACAAACCTATACTCACTTAACCTGGCAGTAACATCCACTGAACTCAATGGGTCTTATATCTAAGAAAACAGATATATCCTGTTTGTGAGTGAAATCATTTGATTTGCAGCCCTTGCAAATATCAAAACCCAAGGAAACCCTCACTTCTCCTCTGCCTCATGAATTTATGTATTGACACTTATGTCTTTCTGAACATCTCTTTCTGCGATAGGACAGAGAACTACAGAAGACAGATTGGGTTGTATTGCTAAGGGGTATTACAGAATAATATCTTATTTTATTATTTATTGCAAAGTTTGCTATTACTGCAAGATTTTTTTTAAAAAAATCAGTTGGGAATAAAAGGTGATGGCAGCAAATTTTGTTTTATTTATGTGCTGCCTTTCTCCTGTCAAAGCAATCTCCTTCTCCTCCTCTGTTCAACTATTGATGTATATCTATTAGAATCTCTATTAGAATCTCTCATCGGTAATAACTCAACTGTAGACTAGTGTTTGTCTGTGTAGATCAGGGGTGCTCATTATGGTGATCGGGAGCACCTAGGTGATCTTTGGCCCTCTTCCAGGTGATCTTTGGGCCTCACCAGCCGGAGGTGCACTCCTGCCATGCGCGCGCACATGTGCTCCCTCCGCTGCCTTTGCGGGGCTTCTTTTGCCAAAATGAGGCTTTAATGAGCGGGCCCTGGCGCTCGTCTTGCCACGCACGGTGTGGTGACATGACCGTCCATTGGTTGCTGCTGGGGGGGGGGTGGGAGCAAGGCGAAGGCACGCGCACGGATAGGATGCGAGGCTGTGGGAGGGATGGAGGGAATGTGTGTGTGAGAGAGAGAGAGCCAAGGAGAGAAGAAAGAAATCCAGAGAACGTTTTCGGATCCTTTTGGCAGGCAGGCAGGCGGGCGCTGGAAGGAAAGAGGGAGAGAAAGAGAGAAAGAGGCAAAGGAGGCTGGGCAAAGTGGGGCAAAGGCAAGCAAGCCCCGGCGCAAACCCTGCTGCTGCCCTCGGGACTCCCATTCCAAGCCGAGACCTGGGCGGGCGAGCTGTGTCAGGCTGCTTTCTTTCCTTGGTTGGGGACGAGGAGGGAGGGCTCCGCTGTGTTCCTGGGGCTGAACCCGAGGAGGAGGGGGCTGCGGGGATAGAGACTCCACTTGCTGCTGCTTGTGCCCTCGCCGCCTTTCTCTGCCTCGCCCTCCCTCCCTCGCCCTCGAAGCAGAAAAGCGGCGAGGGCCCACGGGGGAAAGAGAGAGAGAGAGGGTGGCTCTCTCCCCCCCCCGTGGGCATGGACTGCCACCAGTGGGAGCGGTCCTCCTTCCTGCCAGCCGTCCACTTGGGCGTCCTTTCTGAGTGACACCCTCGAAAGGAAGGAAGGAAGCCCCCCCCCCCGCTGCATCTGTCACTTTGGGGAAGCACCTCTTCCACTCTTCCTTCTCCTGCCCAGGTAAGGAAGCCTCGAGGGAGGAGGGAGGGGGGAGGCTGCCGTGGGGAGGCTCCAGCCTCACGTGGGTCCCTCTCTCGGTTGAGTTTCCCGGCCCAGGCAGCAGCCAGACGGCCCCTCTTCCCAGCCCTGCACCTTCCGAGCCGCTGCCGAAGCCATATCTGGCCGGAGCGCTGGCGGGTGCGCCTATAAATACCCTCCTGCTGTGTGCGTGGGAGGGGCCTGCTGTGCACGCAAGAAGCAGGACGGGATGGGGATTTCCTGCTTCGCGAAAGCATGCAGCAGGAAGGAGGAAGGCAACGAAGACATTAAGAGAGAGAGCGCGCGCAGGCAAGGAGCATCCCCTTCCCGGGTGCGCGTGGCGGCGAGTTCGTGGGCAGGCAAGAAAGAAGCCCCGCGCGGACAGAAGGCTGCAGTGGGAGCGTGTGCACGCACATGCACAACAGGTGATCTTTTCAACTTGATTGTTCATATAGTAGCTCGCATGATGAAAAAGTGTGGACACCCCTGGTGTAGATCATTTCAATATACTGTATAGCTTCTGGAATGCTGGAGATTATTGACTTTATCCTTGAGCTACTATTTTCTGTCTGGCTTTTTTCCATTTACATCAGTGGTTCTCAACCTGTGGGTCCCCAGGTTGTTTGGCCTACAACTCCCAGAAATCCCAGCCAGTTTACCAGCTGTTAGGAATTCTGGGAGTTGAAGACCAAAACATCTGGGAACCCACAGGTTGAGAATCACTGATTTACATTCTCTCCCTTTTGATTTGAATTGCAGCTGAATTCTAATAAAATACCTCAGCCTTACTTTCAGGAAACTTCCCATTCCTCATGACATGGCCCATTTTATTCAGCAGCCTGATCAATGCTCTTGGATCAATGCTATGGAATTCTGGGAGTTATAGTTTGGTGAGGCACTAGCATTCTGGGACAAAAAAAGCTAAAGACCTTCTAAAACTATGGCATTGGGTACATCTGCAGGAACACCTTTCCCTTGTCAACCCTAGAGATCACCACACTCAGACCATCAGAATTTATTACAGATCCCTGGCCCCAAGGAAGCCCATCTGACAACAACCTGGCATAGAGCTTTTCGGTGATCGCTCCATCACTCTGGAACGCTCTTCCTCCTTACATCAGAGCGAAATGGTGGCTGTTGGAGAGGGCGTTCGGCTGAGAAACTGTTTTAGATTGAGCCGGAGAGATAGCACAGCGGTAACAACAGCTGTGCTTGCAATCAGAAGGTTGCATGTTCGATTCCCGGGCTGGTCTGGACACCCAGGTGTGAGCCCTGTCCACTGTTCACCTAACGGTTCGAAAACAGCCCAGCTGTGAATAGATGAACTAGGGACCGCTAAGTGGGGAAGGATTTTTACAAAAAGGACTTTACAACGCCTGAATAAAAGGAAGATTGGCTGTTGGAAGGTGGAATGCGGAAACAGAGGCTCTCCGTCATGAGGATGAAGCAACAGCACCCCTTTGTGACGTAATGACGTGATGGAGCAACCGCACCCTGTGACGCAGCCAGAAAAAGAAAAAAATCCTTCTAAATTGTACTTGTTGTATTGTAATTGTATGTCAACCGGCAGGGATTGTCTGCCGTATGTGTAATGTAATCTGCTCTGAGTCCCCTACGGGGTGAGAAGGCCGGAATGTAAATAAAGTGTATTATTATTATTATTATTAAATTGTTTAGACATTTTAGGTATTTAGTTGTGTGTTCTAATGTAAATCGCCCAGTGCCATCTGGGATTGTCACAATCACCGACTTAGTACTGCCCCTTTAACACACACACGGAGACGTAGCAAAGGCTAACTAGTTTTATTGAATATAAAAAGTCAAAGGCAATTCTCTTGAAGAGATCAAAGAATAAAGCAATCAGCAAAGCTGAAGTCCAATTAAGAAAGCAAAGTTCCAAAAGATAGTTCCAAAGCAAACGTGGCAAAAGCTTGGCAAGTTTCCGGATTGACTCGAACAAAGCAGGGTTTCCGCAGCAATGCGAATCAATAACAAGGCAAGGTCTTAGTCAAGGCGAGCCAAACTAGGCTCCGAGATTCACTCCGCTTTCACGCCCCTCCGATCAGACGCGGCCGGAGAACAGAGGATCAGTTCCCACGGGGCCGTTCTTAATCCTTCGGCCGGGCCCCTCGACGATCTAGGGCCCGGCGTCTCCAGTCTCTACTTTCCGAACTGTGACGGTCTAGGGACAGATGCCAGCTCCTCCTGACCTGCTCTATGTCCCTGCGTCTGTTATGGGAACGGCCCCGCTCTTCGACGTCAGTATCGCTATCTCCTTGAGAAGCAGCCTCCCCCGACCTTTCCCAGCCGCTGGCCTCCATCTGCTGCTCGGCCAGCTCCTGGGAACCTCGGCCGTTTGGGAATTCATAACTATCTCCGCTATCTGCTTCGCTGCCTCCCATCTCCACCTGGTCGCTCCTTCCCCGGGAGAATGCTCCCACTCGAGATCCCATGCTAAACTCTCTACAGGTGAACTGGGCAAAGGCACTGCTGACCAATCTTGCTCTGGGCCTTCCAACTCATCCTCCGAGTCCCCTTCAGCATGTGCGGGTCCCAATGGCATCGGGACCCCCGGCGCCTCACTCCCTCCCAGTGGCACGAACGGACCCATGGGTGCTACAGGGATGGGCGATTAATAAATCTCAAAATAAATAAATAAAATAAATCTACACTGACTATTTAGATAAGTGTGAGATTGGATCTACCTGCAGGCAGCAACAAAATGCATGCAGATTGCTCTGAATTAATGTGGCTGTACTTCAGATAAATATATGTTAGGGGAGAACCCAAATCCTGCACCTGGATTTTTCTCCACTGAATTTTAGCAGTCCAATCAGCTACAGCAAGTTCCTGAGTGGAATTGGTTGTTTGGTGTCCTGACAGCCATCCCATGCTCTCCAGACTCAGGCAGTCCAGAGATATGGGATGCCTGTCTTCTCCTGTCTTCCCCTATGTCACTGTTGATGTCATGTGACTCACAAAGTAGGATGGGAGATGGAAAAGCAAGGTTTCCTGTCCTCATTTATCCCATTCTCCCTTGCAAATCATGCAACGCTGAAGGGGGAAGAAGCCCCCACATAAAGGTAGGTCATGGTGTCACTATTGTAGCCATCAACAACACAGGGGTGGCTGTTGGGCCCTTGCCCAATGCCACTGGGCCACATTTGGTGTGACTGGGCAGTGGGGACTCCCTGCTGGGCAAGAATACAGGCTGAAACTTGTGTCTCGGATGCCAGTTTCAGTAGAACTGCCAATTGAGCTATGGAAGTTCAAGTGGTAGCAAACTGCATTAATTCTACAGTGTAGATGCAACCCCAAGAACAAGTACTAAAAGTTTCAATTCAGACCTTTATCTTTTATTTAATCTGCTGGCCAAACTGATGTTTCAGTAATCTTGAAGAGTTCCCTAGGTTCTTGTAGGCTGCTAACCATAATCCATTCTGATTTAATATAGAAGTTTAGTCTAGAGGGGACACTCCAATTGTGATCCATATATTTCAAGATTAGGAGGAAAATCAGAAAAAATGAATTTTTTACTTAAGAGAGAAGTCGACACACTTTTTTCTGATAGCTCCAAGAGCACACAACTTGTCCTGATTTCTTCAGCATCATTTCCTGCCATAAACAATAGCGTTTTTGTAATCTACTGACAGACAGACACAATTTAAACTAAAATGGATTGATGTGGTGCTGTTTTATTGCTGTATTTTCTCCAGCCATGAAGTATCACTTTTTATGGGGATGGGGGTTGTTATGAACTTCTGCTAGAAAATGTATATACTTTTTCTGCGTGCTTCTCCTGTTTCTTTCATTTGTCATTATGATTTCCAAAAGCCTAGTTGGAATGATTTACTCTGACCTACATTGTTAGGATGACTGTCTAGTATGGCGGCTCCATGATTCACAATTCATTTCATCCGTGAAAGGCAGAATTCAACTAAAGAAAGGTAAGTCGAAGATGAAATGTTTTTATTATTGTGTATGTCCTATCCTTTGGTTGTAGCATCCCAGGGTGGCATGTAATATCAACTTTTCCAAACACTTCAAGAGTAAAAACATAAATATTTTTAGTATACATTAAATAGGACAAGTTTTAAAATGTAAATTAATTTCCAAAGCATTTAATAAAAGTAAAGTAAACAATGCTGGTGCTAATCAGAATTCCAAGGAAGAAGGCATTTCACAATTGGGGCACCACAACTGAGAATACCCTCTCCCATGTACTTCTACTTCATATTGCCCTTGCTGGTGGAAAACAGAGGAGGGACCCACCTCCAATCCTTAGTGTTTTGGACAGGTAGATCTGCGCCAATTCCTTTGATGGCTATGCACCAGAATGTTATGAATGACATGTTGTAATTATGATATTATGATATGATGGAATTGTGGCACTCTAACTGCCCCCAAAGCCTGCAGGGAGGAGCGGAATATAAAACCGAAGAAATAAATAAATAAATAAAATATTGAAAATTAAATTCCATGCTGCAGAATAGTGGCTGGATAAGAAACCAATGTCATGTAGCATTTCCTGTTTCGTCTCCCATCTTATACTGATTGAATGATGAAGTTCATCTAAGTAAAGTAGCAAAAATAAGGTTGATAGGGCTTTTTTTCTATGTCAGGAGTGACTTGAGAAACTGCAAGCTGCTTCTGATGTGAGAGAATTGGCCGTCTGCAAGGACATTGCCCAAAGGACGCCAGGATGTTTTGACGTTTTACCATCCTTGTGGAAGGTTTCTGTCATGTCCCCAATCTTACTTTTTTGGGCAAAGTCCTGGAACGTGTGGTGGCCTCATAACTCTTAGAAGACATGGATTATCTGAATCCAGCAGAGTCTGGCTTTAGGCCTGGACATGGAACCGAGACAGCCTTGGTCGCCTTAGTGGGTGATCTACACTAGGAGCTAGACAGGAGGAGTGTGTCCCTGCTGGTTCTGCTGGACCTCTCAGCGGCCTTCGATACCATTGACCACAGTATCCTTCTGGGATGCCTTGAGGGAATGGGTCTTAGAGGTACTGTTTTGCAGTGGTTCCGGTCCTTCCTAGAGGATCATTCCCAGATGGTGTTATTGGGGGACACCTGTTCAACCCCACAACCATTGTCCCCCATGTTGTTTAACATTTACATGAAGCTGTTGGAAGGGGATTATCTGGAGTTTCGGGGTGCGGTGTCATCTGTACGCATATGATATCCAACTCTGTCACTTCTTCCCACCTGCTACTAAGGAGGTTGTTCAGGTCCTGAATCAGTGCTTGGCCGCTGTGACGATCTGGATGAGGGTTAGCAAATTGAAATTGAATCCAGACAAGACAGAGGTATTCCTGGTCAGTTGCAAGGCCAAACAGGGCATAGGGTTACAGCCTGTGTTGGATAGGGTTACACTCCCCCTTAAGATGCAGATTCTCTGTCTGGGTGTGATCCTGGACTCATTGCTGAGCTTGGAACCCCAAGTTTTGGCAGTGACCAGGGGAGCATTTGCACAGCTAAAACTTGTGCACCAGCTGCGCCCATACCTTGGGAAGTTTGACTTGGTCATGGTAGTCCATGCTCTGGTTACATCCCATATAGACTACTGTAATGCTCTCTACGTAGGGTTGCCTTTGAAGACTGTCTGGAAGCTTCAATTGGTCCAATGGACAGCAGCCAGATTGCTAACAGGAATGGTGCTCAGGAAGCATACAACTCCACTGTTACGCCAGCTCCACTGGCTGCCAGTCTGCTACCGGGCACAATTCAAAGTGTTGGCTTTAGCCTATAAAGCCCTAAACGGTTCTGGCCCAACTTACCTATCCGAACGCATCTCTCCTTATGAATCATCCACGACTTTAAGATCATATAACCTGAAAAACCTACAACAACGCAGAAAATCGAATGGTTTAATAATATTTTTAATGAAGAGATCCCAATGATACATGTTTTGATTTTATTGAGTCTGTTATGGTTTTATTATTCGATTGTTTTATTATATTGTATTTTATGGTCTTGGTACCAACTGTAAACCGTCCCGAGTCGCCTGCGGGCTGAGAGGGACAGTATATAAATATCGTAAATAAATAAATGTTCTTTGCTGCCCTTGTCACAGTCTTTTTTGAAATTCGGACACTGCTACTACTGCTTCATACAATACAAGAAATGTTAAAAGCTCTAAATTTGAAAACTGAACTTTTTAAATAAAACTCTAAACATAGTCTTTCTCACTTTTGAATTCTCATTATCAAACCAAATTCAGAAATGTATTTGGAAGTGTGTCAACCAGCCCTGGATGAAATTCCAATCCCACTGGCTGTTTTCCATCCTAGGGGTGCTTCTGGATCAATTGCTCCAAATGTATGTAGATAAATGTGATGGCCAGAAGTGCCTATTATCCGATTTGGCTGTCTAGTAGGACAGTAATATATGTTTTGGTAATATCAAGGCTGGGTTTCTAAAGTGCACTGTACATTGGGCTATTTTTTTTTTACCAAGTTTGGAAACTTCATTTAATTCTAGCCATGGAAGCCAGATTGGTGACTGACAGAAGTGATTGTATTACATTGGCATTAAAATCACCCCACCAGGCATGTAGCTGGTGCTTCAGCCCCCCCCCCCCCAAATTCTCAGGGTGGTCCGTGAGAAGGCCTTACTGGTACATTATTTAAACTGTTATGTGTATTCATATCACGATCTGATCACCATGCTCAGTATATCCCATATGCATGGGGGTATTGGGATAACGATACAAAAGGTTTGCTAGGGTAGACCCTCTCTCACTCAGACTCAGCCCCCACCCCCTGAATCAAATCCTGGCTACGGCCCTGCACCCCACTAACTTCCAATTTTTTGGGCAAGGTACAAAATCTTGATTGTTACCTTTAAATTCCTACATGGTTTTGATCCAGTTTTTCTATAGGATCACATTCTTCGGTGTAATCTACCCTATATACTCATGTCCTCTGGGGCCATTTACTTCAGTCAGATGTATTTCGGCTGGCAACTGTTATCCAGAGGCCTTTTCCTTCAGCCACCCGCAGACTGTCTTATGGCCTGCTAGAACAGTGGTTCTCAACCAAGATGTTTTGGCCTTCAACTCCCAGAAATCCTAACAGCTGGTAAACTGGCTGGAATTTCTGGGAGTTGTAGGCCAAAACACCTGGAGACCCACAGGTTGAGAACCACTGTGCTAGAAGACATTCCACAGCTGGATATCCGGTCTGAATTTAAAAGAGAATTTATGGCTGGTCTTTCCTAGCAGGCTTATTGAAATGATTTTTATGAAATTTATAGTATGGATTGATTGTTTTAATATGCATTTCATATTTTTAAAACTGGTGATGTTTACCTGGTTTATATACTTTTAACTGTGTCATTTGTTATTTTTAATCTGTTGTTATTTCCCATTTTAATTGGTGGAAAGCAAAGTGATGATGATATCTCAATCTTTATTTTTATTTTTTTTCTAATTTTCTTATATATATTTCTAATCAAATTGTGTATTTTTCTATGATCCAGCTGCTGATCTTTCGGCCCACTTCCTTTTCTATAAGTTGTACACAGTTTTAACATTTTAATCAGATTTACTATCTCTTCATTCCAATATCTCTGCCAAACAATCCCCCCAGTCAAGCATTTCCCCTCTCTACCATTCATTTTCCAAATTAAGCTGTCCTCTGAGTTCTTAAATTATTTTTCTAATATTTCTCTAATTGGTTCAATGAGAATTTTTTCCACTCTTGAGGATTAATGTCTGTTAAATGAGCTGTAACTTTCCTGCTTCGATGCAGTTTATTCCAATACACTCTAATTGCTAAGTCTTCTTCCTATACTTCTTATTAGGTTTTTGTGATATGCTTACGTTATTATTTTATGAAATGATATTCAATGTAATCAAATATGTCAAATAAAACGCATTCAAGAATCATTAATAATTCGGTAACTCAGTTAAAACACATTTCTAACATTCTTAAATGATAAGAATTAAACATATGTGATACAAATATGTGTAATCAACCAGACAAGAATCATTTTCTCATTTTTTCTCATTTCAAAATAATGCTTCCAATTATCCATTTGTCAGAGAAAAACAAAAAATTCAAAAGTCTTAACAGTAATTCTTTTGTAATGTAATAAATATTCATTCAAAGTTTAATCAGTAGTTCAGTTCCTCCAGGGACCCAATTAAAAGGTAATTCAGTAATCAAGATATTGAAAGTCTTTCAAAGCTTCTTTCATTCTTACTTTATACTTACGCAAAGTTCCAAGTGATTTGAAGTTGAGTCAAAATTCCCATCTATCAGAGCTAACAAGAAATCCTTCTGAGTTGTTCCAAACATAAGAGAAGCTGAAGAGATTCAGGAAACAGGTAGATGGTGTAATAAATGAATTACAATTAAGCTTCTGTTTGCCTCCATGACAGGAGGGATTTCTAGTGTCTGAATCCAACATCAGGAGAACTTTAATCACTTTCAGAAACAAAACAAGAACAACTGGCCATGTTTTTTTTCTTTTAAACTAGGTCTAGAGAAGCAAATGTTCACTATTTTTTTCCTAAAGGAAGCAAAAATCACTTTTAGCAATTATCTTCTTGCTGAGAGAAAATTTTCAAATACCATGCTGTTTTCAATGGATATTAACAATTTGGAAATGCATACATAGTTGTTTTGTACAGAAAACAGCATTTTGTGCAGCGGCAACCTCATTTTCCACACAAACATAATGTACAGAAAGATTAAAACAAATACATCCAAATTTGAAAATGAAATAAATTCTTTTTAAAAAATATTTTTTTATTTGAGCATCAAAATTTTAAACCAAAGACAACATCTGTAATACAAAGAGCAACAAACCAAACAGATATCCGGGGGGGGGGGTAAGGTGGGGAGGGGAACGGGGGTGTCATGGGGTTAAGAGGGGGAGGGGAGGTGTGAAAGGATAAACATAAAAAATATATGAGTACTTCCATCCCTGACAGAATCCATTAAGCTATGATATGGAGAACTTTGTCTCCCTATTATTTTGAAATAAATTCTGAATTGTGAAAGTTTTCATCAATCCAGGATTAATCTTGTTATGGTTTCCTAACACTCCAAAAACTTGCTTCCAGCCTTTTTAAAAAACTTTAAAATTTTAACACCGCTTTAACTAGCAAAGCTCAATGTTATGGAATCATGAAATGTGTAGTTTTATCCATGGCCTTCTTTGGCCTTCTCTGACAAAGAGTACTTGTGTGTTACCAAACAACACCTCTCATGATTCCATAGAACTGAGCTTTGGCAGTTAAAGTTGTGTCAAAGGGCACTAATTCTACAATCTAGATAATTTCAGAAAATCAAAATTGAGAGATTTTCACATTCCTCATTGGAATCTACATGTGGAAACTTAGAATATTCTTATTGGAAGGTCTTGGGGATGACAGAAACTGGTAATTAATTTTAATACTTTCATGGTTCAGAAGGGATAGGAGAAGCGCCAAGCCAGGTGGCTATACTCATTGCCATCTTTATTTTCATACAATGTGTCTGGGCACCAAGATAGCACCACTGGGAAGAATCAAATCTGTGGCAACTCTAGGTCATTGCTGCTTCTATGAGAAATGAGACATAAACATACAAAGTAAAACACAAGCACACTAGTGCACACCAGCCCCATTAGGATCTTCCATTGTATGTGGGTTGAAGAATTTGTCTTACCATGCCAGGTTCTGACCAAAAGCTTGAATTGAAAAAAAGCACACATTTGAACTAAGATCAGAATAAAGATCAGGTGTGTTTTTGTTTGATTGTTTCTAAATGATGTCAAGATTCAGAGTCTGTTCATATGAAGCAAATCTTCTGTGATTCAAAATAGCGATGAGTAGGAATGATGATGAAAAGGAATGGGCAAACGTCTTGCTATCCAGTCTCAGTGCCTACATCTAAGAGCTTAAATGTGTATAATTTTGATTGCAACTAAGCTGTTAAGATGTCATGTTAAATTAATTATAATGCATTAAAGATATATAATGCTGAAGATAAGGACTGCATGCATCTATATAAATAAAATGTAATGTTCGTTTGTGGGATTAACATAACTCAAAAACCACTGAACAAATTGACACTAAATTTGGACATTACACTCCTAACAGACCAACAAGTGACCATCACTGATAAAACATTGAAAAACACAGCAGAATAGACTTAAAAAGCCAAAAAAATTAAAAAAATACATTACAACGCATGCACAAAACCACATACACAGACACACATATATATACACACAAATATACATATAAACTCAAATATATACACACACATATACACACACAAAGCACATATACACAGACTGGGCCACAGCAACGCATGGCAGGGGACAGCTAGTACATAGTAAAAATGAACATCTATGGTGAATTTTGATGATCCAGCATTATGTGTTTTAATTCTCTGTTTTTAATGCAGATGCTTTTACCAATTGTATGTTTTTAAGGCATTGAATTGTTCCCAATATGTGAAGCCAATCTGAATCCCTCCTGGGGTTGAGAAGGGCAGGATACAAATATGGTAAATAAATAAATGGGTATATCACTAGCTTTGCATAATTTCAGTGGAGCTTACTTCAAAAAGGAGAAGTGAAAATCTGCTCTATCTTTTATGTCATGATGAGATGACATTAAATATGACAATTTACTTAATCAAATTTACCATATACATTTATTAGGTTTGTTTATTTATTTAGAGCATTTGTATCCCGTTCTTCTCGACCCCCGAAGGGGGGCTCAGGGCAGTTTACAATTGGCAGTCACTAGATGCTGACAAAGAAACAGAGCACAACAATTAATATGAACAAATCAACAGCTATAAAAATACATTAAAAAGGCAATAAACATACATTAAAATATTGGCCTTTAAAATATTTATTTATTTATTTATGCTTCAAACTTTTATACCGCCACTCCCTGAGGGCTCGGAGTGGTTTACAGAGTTTGACACATAACAGAGAACATCAAGACAAAGTAGAGAAAAAATTCAGAGATGCCAATGCATACATGTATGTGTTTTAAAGTTCAAGATGGGGCCTTAGTACCCTGAAGACTGCAGATCCTAATGGTCTTGGAAGCTAAGTAAAGTCAGCCCTGGCTAGTGGTTAATACCTAAATATAAGACTGCTAATAAATAACAGGTAGTGCTGCCTATATTTGAGATGAAGGAGCTGGCAAAACCATCTCTGAGTTTTCCTTGCTGAAGAAAACCATATGAAATTCAAAGGGTCACCATAAGTTGGCAGTTGATTTGAGGCACTGACATATTACACACATATAGGAAGTTCAGGTTCAAGTCCTGAACACACTTACTTGTACTGTTCCTCTAGAAGTAAGTTGCATTGAACTATAAAAGAATCCAATGGAACAGTGGCACTTCTGAGAAATCATGCATAGAATTGCCTCCTAGCCATTTTTCTGGGTATAGCTGTCACAGGCATCAGTGTCAAGATCTAAATGGGTTGAGTACGAGAGTGAAGCTTTATTGTGGGAACAATATAGGGCAATTATATTACCTTTCACAGTTTGACTCCTCTGAACTGATATTTATTGCTGTCAAATAGATTTTGTTGATCTCCAAGGATTCCAAACCAAATTTTCTTTTAAGGCATTTCCTTAGTTTCTTTTTTGCAATTCTTCAACCCAGCATGAAGTCTGTTCATGAATGAGGTTTGCAGAGTTCATATTGTTGGTAATATGATAAGCTGCCTATAAAGTTTTTAAAATACTGAAGAAGAAACAACATGATTTATTATTCGAAAGACAAAGAAAAATGGAAAACAAAGAACTCAAGAAAAAAATTCTCTGCACAATATTACACCTTAGAAATGTTAACAATCTGGTTACAATTTATTTATTATTTGTGAGTCTTAAAATAGGGTGGGAGATTAGTCAGGATTCTCCAATTATTTAAATGTCCTAAAGAGAAACTTCAAAAAAAAAAACCACAACACCCTTCTGACCTACTTTGGCCCAGTTAATACTGAAGGAGACTATATGGATAAATGAATCAATGACCTAGAGATATACAAATACAATTTCTTTCAATTCAAACTAGCCCCACTGAGTTCAGTGGAATTTACTTTCAAGCATATTGGCATGGACTTTATGCACATTTATCTAAAAGTAAATCCCATTTCCTTTATCTGAGTGGCAAAGAGAACAAATGAAAAGGATCACATGAACCAAGCACACTATTTTCTTCAACAGCATTAAAAAACCGGTAATAAAAATTAAAGCTAGATCTGCAATTGTGCCAAAAATTATCTGTTTTATCCACTGCCTGAGAAAGGATAAGTTTATCCAAATGTTCTCCAGGAACAATCCTGAATGCAACATTCCCAGAGAATTCTTTTTCATCCCTGGCAACAGCAGACTCACGTATGTATGGAATGCTAATTTTAGGGAGATACATTTGCATGGCACTGTTGGACCCGTGTCCTCAGTAGGGATTCTGGGATCTACTGTGCAAGGGATTGGGGCAGCCACAGTTCATGAGAGAGATGAAAGTTTTGCATTTGTCTTCCAGAGACAGTGTTTGGGAAACGCTGTTAGGGAGTCTGGGAATCAGACAGATAACGCACCCACCGGTGCAATTTTGGATAGCAAGAAGGAATGTGCTAATGAGTAGCTCAAGGTCCATCCTTCCCGCAGTGGTTTCATTTTCCAGGAGTCTGGGAGGGGAGTGAGAGAAATCTAGTTTCTAATATAGCCATGCCTTGCAGTTTAAATCTTCACATCCAGGACAACTTTGGCAATTAAGCTTCATGAATTTCTGCTCCTGTATTTAGCCTCCTATATTCCCAGTCTCATGTGTTTTTGAGCTCAAGTACTCAAGTCTGCACTCTGATCTTCCTTGGACATATTTTGGACTTATCCATTACTGAAACTAGCCTGCTTTGATTTATAAGGAACTCTACAACTTTACTCAGCCTATGGCATTTGGAACATTTCCTTGGATTATTGATTGAACTCTCATTGCTTTGATATATCTTCTATTGCTTTATTGCTTGCTGTTTTTCTTCAATAAAAGACCATTTTCTCCAGCTAAAGTTGTGTGTTTGGATTCTAAGGGGTCAGGTTTCTACGCTGGTGTGCGACAGGCAAACCTGTGCTTTCATGCAAACTCATGCTCACATTTGTACACATCCAGTTCATTTTCCTCCTTCACAACTCTACTTTTGCACCCTCCTGCCAGAGATTTAGCATGTAAGTGAACACCTCTAAGGGCCCACCCAGAAAGGGCTTTAAACATGGGTCAACACAAAAAGGGGGATAGCTAGACAACATCCACTAAATACGCACTGAATTGCTGCAAAGGAGGGAAACCTTGGGAGAAAAGGGTCTCCTTTTATCCCGTTTCTGGCCAAAAGAAGTGCATCTTCGTATGTCTGTGTGACCCTGCATGTAATTTTAAAAAGCACATGTTTTCCTTCCCTCCCCCCTGTGGAAACTGCTCCAGCTGATGTCCATTTTTTAAAAAAAACCCAAAGCAGCTGATCAGCTGATTGGGCTGTCAAATGGACACACAGCTGTTTTAAAGGAAGCACAAACACAGCCATTAGGACTCTCTGAAACTATTTTATGCTGTACAATATTAAACAGAGCTTTAATAAATAATTAGGGAAGGGAGAAATCAGGTAGAAGTTTTTTTAATTCACTGTAGTATGTGCTGAACCTTATATGTGCACATGTGAACATACTTGTATTTATTATATTATGCATGTGCATATATATGGATCAACACAATACCATATATATATATATATATATATATATATATATATTAGGCATGAGAAAAATGAAACGGAAATTAAAAGGATTCGTAAGAGATTCATATATAATGGGACTTTTGAGGTTTTACGAATCGCTGCCGCGAACCAGGAAGTAGACTTCCTTTTACGGTCCTTGAGGCCAACAATTTGCGTTATGATCGTAAGAAATTCTTAAGTATTGATTAATTAATTATTGTACTACTCACTTCTCCCTGTCTTCTCCCCCTCATTTCCTTCCCGCCTTCAATCAGCTTCTTCTTTTTCCCGCATTTCTATGGGGAACTGGAAGTGACGCTGCTGCTAGGTAGGCTAGGCAATGCATTCTGGAAAGTGTAGTCCTCCAGGCTTCCCCCCCCCTCCTTCTCTTCCCCGTTGCTCTGCCATGCCCCATCGCAGGGGCCAGCTTCAGCCATCCAGGTACGTGTTTTGGACTTCAACTCCCACCATTCCTCACAGCCTCAGGCCTCTTCCTTTTCCTCTCAGCCTGGGCAAACTTGGGCCCTCGCTCCCTCAGGATCGGGCCAGAGAGAGGCGAGGGGGGTGAGCCAGGCCCTCCCTCTCTCGCCAATGACAGGCTGGCGAGAGAGGAGGAGAAAGGCCCCGCGCCCTCTGCCTCTCTCTAGCCTCGATCCATGCATCGGGGCTAGAGAGAGGCGAGGGGTGAGCGAGGGCTCCTCCTCTCTCGCCAATGACAGGCTGGCGAGAGAGGAGGAGAAAGGCCCGCGCCCCTCTGCCTCTCTCTAGCCTCGATCCATGCATCAGGGCTATAGAGAGGCGAGGGTGGCGAGGGCCTCCTCCTCCTCTCTCGCCAATGACAGGCTGGCGAGAGAGGAGGAGAAAGGCCCCGCGCCTCTCTGCCTCTCTCTCTAGCCTCGATCCATGCATCGGGGCTAGAGAGAGGTGAGGGGTGAGCGAGGTGCCGGCGAGCGGGGGAAAGAGGGCGAAGGAGGAGGCAATCAGCTGATTGCCTCCTCCTTTGACCCTCCTCTTTCCCCCCGCCCTTGCCTGGATCCCAGTTTGGCCCAATTCTGTCATTGGTGGAGTTCAGAATGCTCTTTGATTGAAGGTGAACTATAAATCCCAGCAACTACAACTCCCAAATGTCAAGGTCTATTTTCCCCAAACTCCATCTGCGTTCACATTTGGGCATATTGAGTATTCATGCCAAGTTTGGTCCTGATCCAGGATTGTTTGGGTTCAGAGTTATCTCCCCTAAATCACTGTCAATTCCTCCCAAACCCCTCAGTATTTTCTGTGGGTCATGGGGGTTCTGTGTGCCAAGTTTGGTCCAGGTCTGTCATTCATGGGGTCTCAGCTGTGGAAGTCAGAGCTGAATTCGTCGAAGTACTGCAAATCCCATCATCCGTTGTCCATCCTCCCCAAACATATTGTTTTTGTGATTAATCCCTATGCTTTAACTTTTGTCAATTTGTAACAATGAAAATGCATCCTGCATATTAGATATTTGCATTAGAATTCATAAGAGTAACAAAATTATGAAGTAGCAACGAAAATATGGATGGGGTCACCACAACATGAGGAACCACTGCAATAATACATCTCTCTCTCGGCATTACTTCACGAACGAAGATTCAGGAAGGACTCATCCCACGCTTTTTACAAGCGCGCTGATGACTAAAGAGGACAATCTGAGATAGGCAAGTTCGGTTGCAGAAAGCACAGCAGAAAGTCTATATATTATACATATATCTTTCTGTTTAATTGCTATTAGGTAAATAAAACATGAACAAAGGAAGGAAGGAGACAAAGGAAGAAGTAGAGAAGGGGGGGGAAGGGAAGGAAGGAAAGAGAAAAGAAGGGATGGGAACCAAAGAGCAAAGGAAGGAATGAAAGAAGAGGGTAGAGAAGGAAGAAAGGAGGGAAAGGGGAAATAATAAGGGGGGGGGGAGAATCGTACTTCACTTTCACAATTGTCCTGAGAGCAAGTAGCTACTACCTCTTATATTTATGTTATACATGTACAGCTCCACTTAATTGCACTGCAGAGGTGAAGGGGAATGTTCCCCCCTTGATTTTTAACTGTTTCCCTGCTTTTCAGACTTTAGAACCAATTTAGAATTTCGTTAATACTTACGTTACATTTTAGAACTTTTTGCAAATTTTTTTGTAAGTCTTTAATATACTAATCAAAAAAAATCCCCCCCCCCCCCATTTGATTTTAGAATCACGATTTTTGGGTTCTAAAACATGCCATATATATATATATATATATATATATATATATATATATATATATAATCTTCAGTCAGATGTCCACCATCTGCACTCCATTTTATCCTGAGACACAGAAAGGAGGCCAGCGAGGATGCCTGGAAGATGAAATCCCAAAACTGGCAGGTCTGTGGGTGGACCTGCTCTGAGGTCCTGGGATTTTTTGCCCCTCTCTTTTATTCCTAGGTTTTTGTGCTGTCTGGAAGCACCCAAATTCATACTAATGGAGCTGCCAATGGAAGAGGGAAAAAAAGCAAAATATTGGAGGATGCAAGCAGGTACATAACTATGATCTAACTATAGACTGGTGTCTCTTTCCATTGGTAATACTTAGCTAGAGAAGCAGAAAGAGGTTCAAGTGACTATAATTACAAGAATGTTAAATGCCATGCTTCATGTATTGTGAACAAGTGACAGCTACTTTAAAAACCAAGTAGCATATATCCAGAAAGATTCATCTCTGACAACAACAGAATCTAGTTATTTCATCTCTCTTTGTGTGTAAAAAGACTGCAATTGTATGTTTTTAATTGTTAATTTGTTGTTATATGGTTTGGTTTTTTTTGGTTTGTTTGCTTGTGTTGTATTGAGGGCAGAGACTGCCTTGAGTAAGCCGTCCCGAGTCTCCTTCGGGCTGAGAGGGGCGGTATAGAAACGTGACAAATAAATAAATAAATAAGCATATTTTAACCCAAATTTTAAGAAACCTGTGGGGGCACCAACCAGCAAAGCCCAGTTGTTTTGGGCAGGACATGGGGACTTAGAGCCTCATCACAGTAGAGAATGAATCCACTTTTGACCCTGTTACTGCCTCCTGCAGAATTCTGGGGTCTGTAGTTTAGGGAGGAGCCTTTAACAGCCTCACTAAACTACAAACCTCAGAATTCTGCAGGAGGCAGAAACCAGATTTAAAATGGATTCATTCTCTAGTGTGATGAAGTAGTAAACCTGCTTTAGAGAGGGTTTTTTTTAAACCCACTTCGGAGTAAGTTTAAGTCTTGTCTGAAAGCACCCTAAGACTGTCATCTGAAATGAGATTAGAAATTAAGACGGTCTGCACTAAATAGCCACTGTCATACTTATTAAGAAACTACACTAAAGTACTGTCTCATAAGGATACAATTTTCCAATAGAACAAATCAATACTAGGCATGAGAAAAAAGTTATGAAAATTAAAAGAAATCGTAAGTGATTCGTATGTAATGGGACTGTCTAGTTTATACACATCACGGCAGCTAACCAGGAAGTAGACTTTCTTTTACGGTCCTTGAGGCCAACAATTTGCGTTATGATCGTAATTAATTGTTAATTATTGTACTACTCACTTCTCCCAGTCTTCTCCCCCTCATTTCCTTCCCGCCTTCATTCATCTTCTTCTTTTTCCCGCATTTCTATGGGGAACTGGAATTGACGCTGCTGCTAGGCATTCTGGAAAGTGTAGTCCTCCACGCTTCTCCCCCCTCCCTTCTCTTCCCCGTTGCTCTGTCTTGCCCCACCGCAGGGGCCAACTTCACACACACACACACACACACACACTTCTCCTCCTTTCTCTCTCTGCACTCTCACATGCTTCTCTGCCCCCTCCTCTTTCCTGGTTGCTGCTCGGCCCTCCCTTCTCTTCCCCGTTGCTCTGTCTTGCCCCACCGCAGGGGCCAACTTCACACACACACACACACGCTTCTCCTCCTTTCTCTCTCTGCACTCTCTCAGATGCTTCTCTGCCCCCTCCTCTTTCCTGCTGGCTTCCCCCCTTCTCCTCCTTGTTGCTCTGTCTTGCCCCACCGCACGGGCCAACTTCACACACACACACACACTTCTCTTCCTTTCTCTCTGCACTCTCTCAGATGCTTCTCTGCCCCTCCTCTTCTTTCCTGGTGGCTTCCCTCCCTTCTCTCTTCCCCGTTGCTCTGTCTTGCCCCACCGCACGGGCCAACTTCAGCCCTCCAGGTGTTTTGGACTTCAACTCACACGATTCCTCACAGCCTCAGGCCTCTTCATTTTCCTCTCAGCCTGGGCAAACTTGGGCCCTCGCTCCCTCAGGATCGGGGTGAGAGAGAGGCAGCAAGGAGTGAGGGGGGGCTCCTCCTCCTTTTTTTGCTGCTTCCAAGAATAGAATACCCCCCCTCCTCCTTCCCTCCCTCCTTCCTATTTGGAGAGTCCCATCTAGAATTCAGTGTGATTTATTCAAGTTTTGGCCTACAACTCCCAGAAATCCCAGGCAATTGACCAGCTGTTAGGATTTCTGGGAGTTGTAGGCCAAAACCATCTGAATGCACATGCGCTAGAGATACGAACCCACTTCTAAAGTTTAAGTCTTGTTGAGTAATTAAGACTGTCATTTTAGAAAATTTTTGGAAATTTTTTTGTAAGTCTTTCTTTACTAATCAAAAAATCCCCCCTTAGATTTCCGATTTCCCTATTTTTGGGTTCTAAACCATGCCTAATCAATATGTGTCATGAGTAAGAACGTGTTCAGGAATGCACCTTAACATATTTCTATCTGCATTTAAAGTGCAGTGATGTTATTTGACCGAGTGCTATGCCTAGAAATATTTATCCATTCCAAAAAGTGCAGTTCTCCCATCAGTAAGTCATCTAAACTACAATTGTATTACCAAGTCAGCTTTGAATTCAGTATTCCTTACTTCTCCTATAGGTATTAAACATGCAAACTTACTTATAGCCCCAGGAATCTATAAGGAAGCAGAATGTACTGAGGTAAGTCATCTCTCCATAAAGCTGGTGTCATAATTCAATTTAAAACTGCAAGCTATTACATTTTTGGTCCTTTCTCCTACCATTCAAAGCTCACACAAAAGAAAAATAACTCAAATAATCTCAAGCTGCAGGTTGTCATTTCAAAAAGATTTGAATTATTTTGTCCCATCTGTAGAGTGGGGTTTGACAAAATTGGCTGAGTGAATACATAACGTTTCCTGTATGTCATGAACAACCAAAAGTATAGACAGCAGAACTGAAGGGACTAAATTATTGTACCTGTTGCACCTGAGAACCTGGCAGGCCCCCTGAATCACACAAACATAGGCTGATGCAAAATCAATAAGTTTATTTAGAATAAAAGATAGAAAAGTTCAAGAAGATAATTGCAAAAATAGTCAATGGAATAAAGTATCAAAAGCAATGTTTCAAAGTTCCAAGCATAAAGGCTTAAGTCCAAAGAAGGCAAAGTCGTATTGGCAAAACAAAGTTCTCATGAAGCAGGCTGCTCCGGCGCCTGAAACAAGGCTCTGGGAAGGCAGCCACAACTGTGGCAAAACAAGACTTGAATCCGAACAGTTCCCAACGGTTCCCTGGAGACTTGGCAGAAAGACGTGGACGAAACCAAACGTGGCTTCAGATCTAATTCTCAGACTGAAAATCAAGACTAATATAGAAGCTAGTCCCGGGGTCTCCATTACACCCCCTTTCTCAAGCTCCATGATTTCCTGGAATTTCTGATAGAAGACCTTCTGTCAAACATCTGCTCATTAGCGGGGCCAGCTGCACCATTATCAGGATGAGACTCAGACAGCTCCCTTTCTCCCATTGATTCTTCGGGGAAGGGAGTAGGAATCCTTTCTTGAGAACCTAATCCTCCTGGGCATTCATAATCAGAGCTGGAGTCCTCCTCCATACTTTCCTCTGTGAACGCACTCTCCGTTTGATATCTCTCCAGCCAGTCATAATCCCATTGTAAACTCTCGCTAGATGATTCATACCCATCCGGCCAGCCTTTCTCACTCAGGCCCGGGTCATCTAGTCCAGCCCCACCTTGCTCTGAATGCGCTGGCATTTACCTGGGTACCCCCGGGGTCTGACCCACTCCACTAGGCTGGAAGGCCACAGTACCAATGACTCATATAATTTATAAGGCTTTTTAATATATAATCCCCCCCCCTGAAACTTAGGAAAAACAGATTGGAAGAACAATATTTATTTATTATTTATTTATTTATTTATTTATTGGGGCTTCTTCGCCGCCGACTCCCGGGGGCTCGCGGCGGCTCACAGAGCCAATGGCACAGCGCCACAGGTTAAAAACATAAAAACAGTTAAAAACAATTAAACAACAAAATGCAATGTAACAATTGAGCAGCAGAAAATATCACAGCCCAGAGAGTATAGACGAGGCCTACTCGCCGAAGGCCTGCCTAAACAAATGAGTTTTGCAGGCCCGTCTAAATGGCAACAGATCTCTCAGGGCTCTGGCTTCAGCCGGGAGGGCGTTCCATAGTGTGGGAGCTATAACAGAAAACGCCCTCCGGCGGGTCGATGTTAGATGTGCCGACTTTGCAGATGGTACTGCCAGCAGGTTGGCCTCTTCGGACCGAAGTGATCTCGCTGGGCAATATGGGGTGAGACGGTCCCTCAGATACGCTGGCCCCAGGCCGTGTGTGGCCTTGAAGGTAAGAACCAGCACTTTGAAGGCGACCCGGTGCTCAATAGGCAATAGTGGCGGCCCTCCCGTGGTGGAGCCCATGGAGGGCCTTGGGCTCCCGGTTTCCACCACCCCAGGCTGCAGGGGCGTTGGCAGCAAGCGCCAACATGGCGCCGAGCCCGGCTGGCTCGAACAGCCCCTCCCTCTGCCGAACCGGCTGCAGCCACGCCCACCACCGAACATCAATCAGAGTTGCTGAGGCTTTCCAGCCCAATGCTGACAACGTGGAATATCTCCCAGGTGTTAGCGAAGGCCCCTGGGGGACGACCTGGACGACGTGCCGGCCGGCTTCCTGCCGACCTACCGGCCTTAATCAACCCCCAACACTCTACACTGCCGGAAAGCAGCCAGAGGAAGCCAAGGAAAAATCGGCTAGGCCAGGCAAGACGGAGGAGACTGAGAGAGAGACGCGGACGAGCGGATAGGTGGTCACTCCAACCACCTTCATCCACGACCATCCAGCCCAGCCTCCCTGCGGCCAACAGCAGTCCAAAGCGTTCGGGATCTGTCAGCCCTGGAGGCCCCGCCCCCGACCTGGAGCCTCAACAGCTGGCTCCCCCTCCCCTTCCCTCCGCTGACCGGACCAGCACCGGGCCAACCCACCCTATGGACCCACCCGAGGTGGCTCCCTTGCCGCCAGTACTGAATGCGCCGGCCACCCAGGTCCCCCTGCCTGGTGGACCAAGACGGCGCCCTCGGAGGGGAAGGAGGGTCGACAGGCCCAAAGAGCAACCTTATCGACCTCGGACCTTCTGGGGGGCCGGCTATAGCCGGAAGGACAGCCACCCAGCTCGGCCCAAGTTGGATAAGCTACCCGCAGAGTGCCACCAGGGCCGCAGGGATGTGGTCGGTGAACGGGCTCTGCCCCCCCTCCCCGGGAGCACATTGACGCTTGGGGAGACCGGGAGCAAGGGGCGTCGGTCTGAGCCGGCGGCGACTGAATGGGTTTCTCCACAGGCCTCCCCTTTTCACGGGGGGGTGCCGAAAGCTGAACCCTCGGCCAACTCCTGCCGATCAGGTTCGCTGAGTATTCCAGAGACAAGAATTTGAATAGTTCTCACCCTTGTGCACATCCTGAAATATCTCAGGATATTGTTTTGCACACAATCACACAATGAGTTTTGGAGGGGTATGTGAATTGCACACAGCACTAAACAGTTTCTGTGCCAATACTGTATTTTTTGTAGGAAAAATGTTGCTGCATACATAAAACTCATTAAAAAACTTACATATGTTATTGGAAAGCACATTTTGTGAGAACAAAACTTTCAGGGACAAAATAATACAAATTTTGCACTGTGGCCATGGGGCAGTGCATTTTGGGGATATGTTATACTGGGTAAAAACTATATAGTAAGGAAATGAATTTATTTTTTTCAGCTGCAGTGAGGAGAAAATTGTAGAAAATATTGCTTTTTGCATATGAGGATGAAATACCCCAAAACTTACAACCATAATCATATAAATAAAAATGAGGGGAAATATTTTGATGCCGTTCAAAACTAGCTTCAAACTTCAACCAATACCCACAAAAGGTGTTCCCAAAAAAGCCCTTAATTCATACCAGTGTTTTGTAGTTTGTATAATTACCATCCAGGCCTTAAACTGGTTCTAGCATTTCCTGCTTAATCATCTGCACAGCAGTTTTTCAATACCAGTTTGAAACTGACTTAAAGTGGACAGTGTAGATGTGACCTTGGAGTCCAAATACCGAGTGTAGACCTTTGTAAAAGAAAATCGACTTGAGTTCAAGGACATGCAGTTAAGCCATCATTTTGCAGGCAACTACAATCAATGCATGGATATCAGATATTAGGTCCATGACATTGGGGTGGAGTCAGAGTTGGCCTGCTGCTGCCTTAATTCATGCAGGGCTATACATGCTGGAATACTTCTGTATAACTTAAAAATATAAAGGGCAAATATTTGACATATACTTGTCTTTTACGTGTGTAAAACCATTCAAAACACCAAGTCCCTGAGATTACAGGGTTTGGACTGTGTGAATGATTGAAAATCAACCTCTGTTGTTTTCATGTAGTCTTACTGTTGCCAGGAGAGCCACTGTGACATTTAGAGAAATGGGCTGATTGGAATACAATTGACCCCATATAATGCAGCTTAAGGTTTCTGTGCTCTATGCCACTGATTCTCAAAGTGGGCAGTACCTCCCCCTGGTGGGTGCTGAGGTGATCCAAGGGGGTGGTGGGAGGCTCAAGGGAATTTGGGGGGCAGTGAACCCCTTTAAAGGGGCGGTGAATGATTGGCCATTTAGGAGGGGTTGCGTGGCCCTCTTCTTTGGCCCCGCCCCCTTTGCTTTGACCTGCATATTAGATATTTGGATTAGAATTCGTAAGAGTAGCAAAAATATTTATGAAGTAGCGCTGAAAATATGGTTGGGGGTCACCACAACATGAGGAACCTTATTTAGGGGTCATGGCATTAGAAAGGTTGAGAACCTCTGCATTAATACATATATCTTTCTGTTTAATTGCTATTAATTTTTTTAAAAAATAATTTCTAGGGGGGCGGTGAGTAAATTTTTCTGGAAAGGGGCGGTAGGCTAAAAAGGTTTGGGAACCACTGCTCTATGCTATGAACTAAGAAAAATAGCAAGCAGATCCTTTGAGCAAAGTAATGTCTACATACATTTGTTTCATGGATTTCAACTGAAGAGCAGGTTTACTCGTAATTATTCTGAAATAGCATTTATCCAAATACCGGACACTCAATACATATGCCTTCCCAATAATACCAGGAAGAAGATAGAAGAATCTGGTGGATTAGCTTTAAAATGGTTTTGTTTTAGCCACTGCAAGACTACATGTTTACCAAACAACAATGGCTCTAATGAAAGAAAGGGTTTTTTTTTGGTATTTTAAAAAAATGCTATTGTCTGAAATCATTCTTTTTGTGGCCTTCACTAACTCAATCAAAAATACATCAATAAACATCTGTTACATAAGGCAAGCCAATACCGGTAATTTGGCCATATGCATTTTCAGCATGGAACATTTTGCAATGCATTAAAAAAAATTCTCTGAAGGCATTACCACTTGCTGGAGTCAGTTTAACTGTAAGCATTTCCTCATTATAATGCCATTAAGGATTGATCCAACCACTCATTCTGATTGATGAAGTAAATTCATGTAACTGAGCAATCTGCATTTGCAACTAATGTCTGAGAGTCCTTTATTTGAGTAAGTTTGGATTTCTTATGATACTCAAAAGAACAACACAGAAAAATTGGAGAACATTTTCTCTGCTGCCATTTCTTAGATTTTGATAAGTTTGGTTAACCCCGTGACATGTTGTTGAGAAATCCTGCTGATGAATATTGTCCCCACAGGAGGAAACCATTCAGTGATTAGAAAGGAAAGTGCTTCTCTCCCTTGATTAACTCACATCAAAGTCATCACCGAGTTGCCCAAAAATGAAACAAATCACTATCATGACAGGTGGCAAAGAATGGCATATCAAAGGTCAATCTAATAATATTTTCCTTTAATGTTCATTCTCCTCTGCCTACCCACCTTTTGAACACATACATTCCACTTTTTATATAGCCCTAAGGCTTAAAACATGAAAACTCTCAATTTTTACAGACCTCATTTCAAATAGTTTTTTCCCTATTTACAACAGAGATTTCCAAAATGGTGGGATGTCCAGTAAACCAACACAAGCAAATGAAGTCTAATCACTGATAAAAATACCATATAGATCTTAAATAGGCACATGAACATTATGTATACATGGAGACTTAGGGCAGTTCCATATAGCACTTTAATACGAGTGCAATTGAGTTTTTAAAATGTGATTGGATTTGCATTGAAGTCTGCACAAACCCCAGAAAGTGTGTGTTTTCTGGAGGGGGGTCCATATGCCCTGCTGGGTTTCCATCAGAGCACCCAGACACCAACCCCCCCCCCAGAAAAACCCTAAAAATGGTGAAGAACCTAATAGGCTGTCACTAGGCCTCTGAGCACACTTCCTAGAATGTACCAAGTATGCGCAAGGAGGCCAGGGGCAGGAGTGATTTGGACCCTTCTTGCATGTAATGGTGCATTCCAGGAAGTGTGCTCCAAGGCCTAATGGAGACCCAGTAAATTATTTAATTTTAAGGGTTGGGGGGGGGGGAGCTGTTGGGGAGGAGATATGGGCCCTCTTGGTTTTCCGAGCTGATTCAATCCTGAAAAATGTGAAAACACTGTTTGAAGTGCTCCAGGACTTCTGATGGTGCAATCCAGACAGTGACCATAGTGGGTTCAATCCACGCCTTTCAAGAAGGCGTGGATATCACCCACTATTAAATTCAATCAGCACAAAGCAGGGTTTTCCAGCTTTGTGCCAAATACAGTCGTGCTTATTTGAGGCATCATCTGGACACACTAGGTAAATATGCAGGAGAGTGCATGTTTTAGGGTCTGTCTGGATGATCTCTTAAAGTGTGGTGGGAATGAAACCACCTACACTCCCAGATCTATTGAGTCTCTCAAGGACAGTATCAGAGTGGGCCAAGTGTCCTCACAAACAAGGAATCTGTTCCCAGTTACTGCTCATTATCACAAATGAACCCCCTATATTTTTCATATATAGCATATATGTATATTAGACATGGATGTGAATATTATGTGACTCCTGTGCTTGTAAAATTTCACTATAACACAAAGCTAATGTTGCGACTAGAGCTTGAACCGGACCCTGAGTAAACCACGACACAGTTCCTGCGGTTAAATGCTTTATTGAGAATAAATGAGAGAAGCAAAAGGCAAAATAGAAATCAGCCAGGTTGCGCCCAATCCCAGATCCAGGCACCCCAAAGGCTTGAAATAGTTCCAAAGTAGAGCAATGGAGAAATGCCGCAAATGGCTAGTCCTGAAAAGGCTCTGAGTCAAAGCTTGGTAAGTAAAGAAAGGTTCCAACTAGAAGACCACCGTGGTTCAACACAGTTCCAAAGACAAGGCAAGGAAATCAAAAGTTGACTCGAGATGCGGAGCCCTCTCCGGACCCAGCTTTTAAGGGCCCGATGACTCCACTCCCAAATACGCTGACTGCGTCAAACAACTTTCCCAGGATCGGCTGGGAAGGTTTCGGTTCCCACCGCTTCTTGGCCAGATTGGAATGTTTCCTCATTAGAGCAAACACCTGGAGTTTTGGGAGTATTGCTAGTCTCATGAATCTTAGCTGGCTTATCGGCGCGAGAACTAACAGGGATGCGCCTGGCCTTGGAGGCTTGAAGTTCACTTGGAGTTGACTGCAGAGGCCTGCTTTCAGGCCTCTTTGAATCCAGGGCTGTAACATGGCGTTGCTTTGGTTTGGGCTTGGAAAGTGTCTGGGGTGTGACAGCTAACCTTATTTAAGGGGGTTGGTGTGCAGAAGTGTTTATTTTTTATTATAGGATTGAGGATTGAATATGTATTGAAATGTTTAGATGTTTAGGGAAGGTGCACTTCTTCAGTAAAGGCCCACCTTGGGGAAGAGTTGCCATAGCAAAATGGCTGTAAGGCAGAGGTGGGAGGAGTCAACAGCTTTCTGCCACAGCCAAGAATAGAATTCTGGGGAAGTTTGAATTTTGACAGTTTAACTGTCAGACCAGCTCTAGGGGAGTGGGTGCCGAGAAGCTCAGAGAGAGCAGTTGTGTTTAGACAAGCTCAAGGTCTATTTTAAATCCAGAGGTTTGGCTGGGAGAGCCAGCCTGTAGTTTATGCTGAGACATAAACCAGGGTAGGGAATACTGTGTTTGAGACTAGAGAGATACTAGTGGAATAGACTGTAAACTGAAAGGAAATGAACTGAGTAACTTTGTAACTTCTTTAAAGAAAGTGTAACAACCAAGAATTGTGCCTCTAAGAAGAATTGTAACTTTGAAACCATCAAGCTAATGCACTGATCCTCAAAATAAACTATTTACAGTTCTTTAACTATAAACCTCTCCTTGCCGGTATTTTGAAGAAGTCAAGCCTCATTTTAAAAGACAAAGTGGTGGACAAAGTGGTGGACGGCTGGTTGCAACATTATTAGAGTGGAAGTAATCCAAACACCTTCCTACAAATTGATGACCAACTAGTTACCTCATTTAGTGGCAGAAAAATATATTTACTATATAGTACATCCTTATAATTGGTTGAAGTTAATATATACTTCTTCATAATTTGTAGCAGTGGTAGGATTTGAAGAGTCCACTCTGGTAGCATGGCCGGTGAGAGTGGCCAGATGCTACTTTATAATTGGTGACAGACATATGTCACATCGTTACAAATTGGTGGCAGCGGTGGGATAGCCTGCCCTGCCACGTTAAAAGGAAAAGTTGAACGGTGAAGAGAAATCTTTACAGTTGGAACCTTCCCTTTTACTTCGCATCACACAAGCTGAGCAGTACACTTTTTTAAAATAAAAAAACTGCACATACAGTAGCATATTGGCTGATTAGCTAATGATTTTGATGCTCCTGGTATGTCCTAAAATGAGACCTACATGGTTCCAGGATGGTAGATGACATGACTATGGAGGAGCCATCTTGCTTATAAAACAAAATAGATTTTATAAAGATTTCTTTTAAGAAGTAAAAGGTAAAGTTTTCCTCTTGATCTCTAGTCATGTCCAACTCTGGGGGGTAGTGCCCATCTCTATTTCTAAGCCAAAGAGCAGCGTTGTCCGTAGACACCTCCAAGTTTGTGTAGCTGGCAAGACTGCATGGAGCACTGTTAGCTTCCCACCAAAATGGTACCTATTGATCTACTCAAACTTGCATGTTTTCAAATTGCTAGGTTGGCAGAAGTTGGGGCTAACAGCGAGACCTCACCCACTCCCTGGATTCGATCCACCAACCTTTTAGTCAACAAGTTCAGCAGCTCAGCGGTTTAACCCACTGCACCACCAGGGACTTCTTAAAAAAAGTATTGATACAAAATATTAAATGGTTATTAATACAATCACTGCAGAGCCAGTGTGGACTGGACAAATGTGGTGCCATCAGTTCATATCAGCACTAGGAGCCCCTGATGGCACAATGGGTTAAACCTCTGTGCTGGCAGGACTGAAGACTGAAGATCACAGGTTCGAATCCAGGGAGAGCGTGGATGAGCTCCCTCTGTCAGCTCCAGCTCCCCATGCGGGGACATGAGAGAAGCCTCCCACAGGATGGTAAAACATCAAAACATCCAGGTGTCCCCTGGGTAATGTCCTTGCAGACAGCCAGTTCTCTCTTACCAGAAGCGACTTGTAGTTTCTGAAGTCACTCCTGACACAACAACAAAAAACTTCCCAATATCAGCACAGAGAAACTCTTAAGTGTGTACCTAGTACGCCTGCAAGGGAATGTAGATTACAAAATGCATGTAATGAAGTATATTCCATACACATTAAAAATCAATTTTAATGAATGTTTTTGAAAATTGCACAGAAATTTGTATGAAAATTGGACAGAATGCAAGGACCTCTGTGAGGCATTGTAAACTTACAATGTGAAAGAGAGTGCAAAATTCAGCCTGCTTCCCCCTCCATGCCATATACTGCTTAGCTCTCTGTAGCATATAGAGTCTGATTTCATTCTAAGAAAAGACAGATACTCTTTCAAAGACGAAGACTAGCATTAGCAAGGTTGAACTTTGGATGTTCTGGCAGACAATAAAGCTTAGAAATACAGCTTGACTGAGTATCTCTTTGAAAAGGTACTGTCAAAACGCACTCCTTTCAACTTCTTTCAGTCACATAGTTTTAGAACCCCAATAAAAAGAAAAGCCTTGAAACAGTTTACATTACCAAACGAATGCAGGGCAAACGAACTAGCAGGTGGATAAATCTTGAACTCTGTTTCACCTGAGATGGAGCAATAGAAAGATTTCGTGCCTCTGAATGGAGATAGCTTGAGAATGATGGTTGGTGGCAAATTAAAATCTCTAAAGTATTCCATTGCTACAAGAGATGAATTCAATTTGAACAGAAATAAATATGATGGTTTGAGAATAGCTTGTTTTATACTGGATATATCAGAAATGAACCTCAGAGTCAGTTACCACACCAATCATCCGGATCACTACCAATAACCATCCCTGATCTGATTACTTACAACATGCCGGCACAAGGTGGAAAAAACTTTTTCAATGTGATAGTGGGTGTCACAATAATTCACATGTTTCGCAAGTCGCTCCTGACATGAAAAAAACACATGCATATTAGCACTAAATTAGGAGCTCCTTGTGGTGCAAGGTGTTAAACCAGGGGTGGACTATTATTTTTTACAAGGGGCCACACGAAACCCAAAAAAATATTATGGAAGGCCGCACCTAAAGGCTGAACTACATTCTAATCAACATTATTTATTTATTTATTTACTTACTATGTTTACTATATATTACACATCATTAATATTAACATATTCATATATTATTAGCATTAATATCATAATTATTATATTATATAGAGAGAGGCATTATAATATATTGAAATTATAATTATAATATAATATAACATTATATTATATATTATTTATTATATTATTATAATAAAATTATTATAAAATAATAATAAAACCCACTAAAATAAAATAAAATGAAATTCAAGAGGACAAGGTGCAAACCAAGATAGAGGCTGACATCCTCAAGAGAGAAAGGATCCCAAGATGGAATGGCCCAATGGACCCAGCCAAGAGGATGACAAAGCGGCCACAGCAGAGCAGAGCAGAGCAGCAGACGATTGGAGGGTGCAGGCCTCCGCCCGCTCTCGCCCCCAGCCATTCCCCAGCTGATCGCCCTGCCATGAAGTGCCTGCCATCCCGGCTTTGGAGTGCTTTGGAGTGCCTGCCATCCCGGGAGGCGATCCGGGCCTGCAGTGGGAGCAGTCGGCAACCTGAGGTGGCTGATCGCCCTGGCGACCCGGAAGATGATCAAGTCTGGCGGACCCCAGGTTCAGTATAGAAATTACACTTCCTGGTTGGGCCACGTGGGTAAAAAAACTATGCAATTAATTTTAAATATGAAATTAAACCGATTTCAAAATATTTAAAACCGGAGATGTCCACCCATACTTACCTTCAAGGCCTTAAATGGTCTAGGGCCGATGTACCTGAGGGACCGCCTCACCCTCTATCAACCCCAGAGATCGCTCTGTTCTGAGGACCAAGATCTATTGGATGTCCCTAGTTTTAAGACCTTGCACCTAATAACAACTAGATGTAGAGTCTTTACAGTAGTGGCGCCATCTCTCTGGAACACTCTGCCACCTGAAGTTCATGCCTTGCGGAATTTACCAGCCTTCTGCAGGGCATGTAAGACACACCTGTTCCGGCAGTATTTGAATTTTGCTAATGTTGTTTTTAGAACTAATGTTGCTTTTAGAACTGTCTTAGAATGGTTTTAGACACTAGTTGTTCTTTTAAGCTGCTCCCAGCCCTTGGAGAGTGGCTGCATATAAGCTTGAATAATAAATAAATAAATAAATAAATAAATAAATAAAAATAACCTGCCATTCTAAACACATTTTGTCTCAAATGTTGATTATTTTAGGGAAGATCATTTCTAATTGAGATAAGAATGTTTTGGATGTGGGAAGTATAAAGTACAATGAAATTGCAGGAACGAAAAATGTTTTCAAACAAACAATTTTCCTTAATATATAAGTTGTGTAATATTTTGGTAGACAACTTCCACCCACATTTTTCTATGCCATTTCTAGTATATTGCAAAATCTTCCCAATATCTGCATAGCTCTTGCATATTATCAGGAAATCGAAATTTTCAAGATATCTCTCTTGACTTGTTTCCACACTTCAGAAAAGTTTGAGAGACTGTTGTCTTAGTTCCTCTGATAAGTACTTGGAAAAAATCTGAAAAGAGAATTCATTTCCTGCAGGCCAATAATCATATGGCATGCTGCAGTCTACAGCTTTATTTGTCATTTGTACCATAGTTTCCCTAAGTCAGCAGGACACAATATAACACTATCAAGCAGGCCTCAATCACTGCAAATCCCACAGAGTATTCAAGAACAAAAGAAAGAATAACATTTGTAGACATGGCCAGGAAAGCTTGATTTGCTAAAATTAATGAAGTTCATACTGAGCTACATATAGAGCCAGCACTCAAAGATGGCTTGGCCGACTTACTGGCCGAGCAGGTTGCGGTGCAGGGATGTTCTTGCCGCCATCTTGGAGGGGTGCAGAGGGGGCTTCTTCCTCCCAGAAGCCCCCAGAATTGTTTTCCGCCACCAGCGCAGGGCCGGCCTACGTCGGGGCTTGCTCCGCCCTGCCTGCCTTCTTCTGCTGGCCGGCCTCACTTCCACCTGGGCAGCTTATAATAGGCTACACGTAGCTTCCCAGAGGGCACTGGGGAGGGCGCGAATTTTCCTCCCTCCCTCCCTGCTTGTTACATTGTTTGTTTGGTGGTTATTTTCTTGTTGTGTATTATGTTTTGCACTTTGTTTATTCTCTGTTGTTATTAGGTTCTTTGTCGCAACTCTGTGTTTGGCGTGTGGCATGGCCCCTGGATCTGGCTGGCTTATCACCCCTTGGTGGGTGTTACAGCCTAGACCTTGAGGATCCCTCAGTAAACCACCACGAAGCAGCAGTGATTAAATGCTTTATTTAGAATAGATAGAAAGAGGAAAGAGATAAAAATATAGTCCACGGATGCTCCCAGCATCCAAGTATTGCAGCGCAATAGTTCTTAAAGAGTTCAAAGATCCAATAAATGAAGAAATAGTCTTGAGACCCCAATGGGCTTAAATCCGGAATAAGTCCTTGGCAAACGAGGGCTTGGCTGGTTACTCGAGTACCGTGATGTGGAGGCTCTGCAGCCTGTTTCTGACTTGGTTTCCGTGGAGCTTGGCAATGAAAGCTAAACGTTGGCATGAGATGCCGAGTACCAACGGGGACCAACTTAAATAGGCCCCCCAATGTTTTGGTCTCAGATGCGCTGGCTTTGGCGTAAGACTTTCCCAGGGACAGTTTGTGGGTTTGACTTTCCCAAGCCTTCTGAGGAAGGCAAATATGTCAGCTCATTAGTGGCTGCACCTGGAGAAACGGGGAAAGCGACTCTTCGCTTTCCCAGCGCTCCTTATCAGTCTGGGAAGAAAGCAGGCTGTGTCTGGCCTTGACTGCTGGCTGACTTGGAGGCCTCTGCAAAGGCTTTCTCTCAAACCTGGCTGGGGTCTTGGATTTAACATGGCTTCTATCTGACTTGACTATGGAGTCAGGGTGGGGCATGACAAAGGGTAATGCCCTGCCCCCTAGGGTGCCAAGTTCCCATGGATCGTTTCCGGGCCGGTGGCACCCAGACATTCAAGCACCTTCGGTCAACTGTGGGCTGTCCTATCCCAGATTCAGGACCCATGCATGGCTGCCAACACTCGTTCCTGTTACCAATAAATGAGTTGTGGCCATTTTCATTCCATCACCTATGTTTGTGCTTTTTGTTCCTGGCGGGAGGTGTATCACCCATGCACACGCAATTTGTTTTACTACCTATACATATAGCCAGCTTTGTGGATCTTAATACAAGGGGTAAATGTACAGAAATGGGGATGGAATAGGCGCAAAATATCTACTAACCAACATACACATTTACCTTTTCCATTACAAGGTTACAGCTGAAAGTCAAAATCAAGTCCTGAGTCCAAAGTGGTGAGAGAGAAAATTTAGTACTTATCTAGACCCAGCAGATATGTGCATATTAATAATTTTAAAACATTGAACCTGGGAATAGTATTTCTGAAAGGACTGGTTTAATATAATCTGACTTCTTCATTTATTTAAGGTAATGGGGCTTGTTGATAACAAACTTGCTAAAGATTGACAAAATGTGAAATGTTTTCCTAACTGAAGCCAATGTCATTGCAATTAAACCTTCTTGCAGCTTGCCGTGAAGACAAATACAAAATAAAATGGCATGACATTTTAAAAAGAATGTTGATAATGTATAACTTAGTTGAGTTATTACATTAGTTCAAGTTTCTTATAAACAGTCCTAAATGGGCACACCAACAAACCCCAAATCTCCACATTCAAATACACAGTGAGCTCAGCTTTTTGAGAAATTGGTGCCTTTTAAGGATGCCCTACATACTGATGAATTGTAAAGTAATAAAATAATAAAAAATAATAAAACCATACCCTTACCCCCAATTTGGCAGACAACCATAATTAATTTTCTGCCATCCCACTTTTTCAGCTGCTCTTAATTTATTTATTTACTTATTTATTTATTTACTTCATTTCTATTCCGCCCTTCTCACCCCGCAGGGGACTCAGGGCGGATTACAATGTACCCATTACATTTAGACACACAAACACACAAGACAGACAGAGGCAATTTAACATCTGGCCACCAGGGGGAGCTGTCGCACTCCTTCATTCCTCAGCGTGTTTCCTGGAGATCTTTTTATGGCCTAGTAAATCAGTAAAATTAAGCTCTTAAAATATCCCATTTTCTGTGTTCTCCTCCCACTTTTCTCTGTCATCCTCAGGTTATGTCAATTGTTGCAAACTGAAATCAAACTTTGAAAGTTGTTGGTATTCAATTACTTCAGAATGGACAAGTGGAGATGAGACAATATTTTGTCTTTCCTAGTATGTGCAAGCAAGAACAAACTGATGCAGCCCCCCTAGCTTGTATGTTATTCCTTTTAAATAATTCTTGTCATATTGACCATACCCTGTTGCTAGGTCACAAGTGTCCCAATTTTTCATTTGTGAAAAGATGGAGGACATGTACTGTACATATGGATATTTAATTTCAGGGATGCCTGCAAGTCTCCTCATACTACCTGTCAAAAATGTTCTGTAATTAATCAAAGTTTCCCTCTTTAGCAAATTTTATTTTTTGTGTGGGTTATTGGGGGGGGGGGGAGAGAACAGAAGAAGTAGGGGGAAACCTTGGGCCCTTCCACACAGCCCTATATCCCAGAACATCAAGGCCGAAAATCCCACAATATCTGCTTGGAACTGGGTTATCTGAGTCCACACTCAGATAATGTGGGTTTTTCTGCCCTGATATTCTGGAATATAGGGATATGTGAAAGGGCCCCTAGAAAGATGATGTCTGGATGAGGCAGGAAAAAAGTACCCAATAAAGGCTCTGTATGAAAGTACTCTAGGTATTCTGTTAGGATGATTGTAAGAGACAGTTAACTAATTGTAATTTGATAAAACTTTTTGCATTCCATCAATGCTTAGAATTACTTATTTACTTAGGTGATCCCTCGTTGTCCGAGTATGATGGCCTTCCAAGTGCAGTGTCTTGGCAGTGGAGACATAGGTGACTGTGGAATCCTATTTTTGATCTGCATAATGAGGGCATCCGTTTCCAAGTGGAAGGTGGTCCTGGTCAGGGTTGGCTTGACACGCCTTCCTCTTGGCATGTTTCTTCCTTTCACCCTCCATTTGTGCCTCTTTGAATTCCACAGCACTGCTGGTCACAGCTGACCTCCAGTTAGAGTGCTCAAGTGCCAGCGCTTCCCAGTTTTTAAGGTTAGCTTTGAGCCCATCTTTTTAAAGTGATTTTTATTGAAATTTTCGAGTACAATAATAGAAAACAGTGATCGATAAGGGAGAGGGGAAGGGAACAGAGGGGAGGAAGAAAGTGGGGGGATATGGGAAGGTATCCACAAGGTATATAATGTTACACTGGCTGTATAACAGGAAAAAATACAAGAGAAGAAAGAAAAAGGGGGGGGGAGAAAAAAAAGAAGAAAAAAGAAAAATGACTTCCATTCCTAGTTCGGGTGTTCATTAACATAGAGGTTTTATGTCCTCTGTTTCGTTGGTAAATATTTTCATTTCAACACAAATAATACCCCCCCCCCCCGGTTCCAAAACCAATTTTCTCTCTGTTTTATATCTTGATCTTCTGTTGTTAGTATTACTTATTTTGCTCTATATTCATCCAATACTGTCCAGTCTTTAAATTTCAATGGTCTACCTGTACTTTGTCTCAGGTAGAACGTTAATTTATCCATATCTCTTATATCTGATAATTTGTCCATCCATTGATCTAATTGTGGGACTTGTTCCCTTTTCCAGTACTTAGCATAAACCAATCGAGCTGCTGTTATTATATAAATAAAAATATGTCATCGTTCTAGTTTAGCTTTAAGTTTTTATCAGTTAAACCTAACAGGAAATATTCAGGTTTGAGTGGAATCGCCCTTTTTAATATCTTTTGTGTTTCTTCTTGAATATTTCTCCAATATCTAGTGGCTTCCGGACATGTCCACCATAAGTGATAAAAACTACCTATTTTTGTCTTACATTTCCAACAGGTATTTTGATTATTTTTATACATTATACTGAGTTTGGGGGGGGGGAGATACCATCTGTGGAATTTTTTAAGCCAATTCTCTTTAAGAATAAGGTTTTTTTTGGTCCACATTTGTTGCCACTCATGTGATTTTTTTGAGCGGCCTATATTTTTTGCCCAGTTTACCATACAGCTCTTGACAGCCTCTGTTTCTGTTTCCCAATCTAGAAGTTTGTTGTATAATTTTGCAATATTTTCTCTCTGTTTTTAACAAAAAAAATCCAAAATGTCTCTCTGTCCTCAAATCCCATCTGTTTGTCTTGTCTAAATATATCTCTTATTTCAAGATATTGTAACCATGTTATGTTCTCATATCTTTGTTTTATATCTTCTTGTGATTTTAATTTCAAAATGTTATGTCCAAAATGCTTTGAGCCCATATTTTAATCTCTTTCCCTGTCCACTAATTCCATTTTCCAGTCTTGAGTTGGGAGTAACTGCTTTGGGAGATGGTGATTGAGTATTTGGACAACGTAGCCAGTCCAGCAGAGTTGATGGCATAGGAGCATCGCTTCAATGCTGGTGGATTTTGCTTCTTCAAGCACACTGACATTTGTCTGCCTGTCTTCCCAAGATATTTGCAGAGGCAACACTGATGGAATCGTTCCAGGAGTTGAGCCTGATGTCTGTAGAAAGTCCATTTTTTCAGGCGTATAACAGGATTGGGAGAACAATAGGTTTATGAACAAGCACCTTGGTATCCCTATGGATGTCCTGATCCTTAAACACTCTCGGCTTCATTCAGAAAAATGCTGCACTCACAGAGCTCAGGCAGTATTGTATTTCAGTGTCAATGTTGACTTTTGTGAAGAGATGGCTGCCAAGGTAGCAGAAATGGTCAACATTTTCTAATGTTACACCATTAAGCTGTATTTCTGGCATTTCAGAGGGATTGACTGGTACATTATTTATTATTTTTTATTATTATTATTTATTCGATTTCTACACCACCACTCCCAACAGGCTCGGGGCGGTTCACAGAAAGAGATCAATATAGCACAATACAAACAGGTAGCAGAATTAAGCTAAAATCTATTCTAAAACTAAAAAGCTTGCCTAAACAAAAAGGTTTTGAAACCCTTCTGAAAGGCTTCCAGATTTTGCAGTGCTGGAGTCTCTGGAGGTAGGGCATTCCACAGTGACGGAGCAGTGATCGAAAAGGCCCCGTGTCTGGTTGCCATCAGGCGATAACTCTTCAGGCCAGGAGTTTCTAAGAGGTTTTGATCTTCAGAACGCAGTGATATCTGGGGTTTATATGGGATAAGGTGATCCCTTAAGTCAGGGGTGGGCAATTATTTTTTCCAAGGGGCCACACGAGAGCCAAAAAATATTATGGAGGGCCGCACCTATAGGCGGAACTACATGCTAATCTACATTATTTATTTATTTATTCACTTACTATATTTACTATATATTACACATCATTAATATTAACATATTAATATATTAAGAAATATGCATATATTATTAGTATTAATATCATAATTATTATATTATAGTATATATAAACATTATAATATATTGAAATTATAATATAATATAGCATTATATTATATTATTTACTATATTATTATATTATTATTATAAAATTATTATACAATAATAATAAAAACCACTAAAATAAAATAATGCTTCCTTGTAGTCCCCTTCTCTGGAGAGTTTTATGCAGAGGCTTGATGGCCATCAGTCGGGGGTGCTTTGATTGTGTATCCCTGGAAGTTGGGCTGTCTGGCCTTGCTGTTGCTGGCACTGGGAGAGCCGGAGTGGGTGCGCAGGCAAGAGGGCGAGGCAAACGGCGAGCTGGCAGGGCAAGCCGTGAGTGAGTTTGCCTGCCAGGGCCCTTAGGAGGGCCAGATAGAATCGGTCAAAGGGCCACATCCTGCCCCCGGGCCATAGTTTGCCCACCCCTGCCTTAAGTACACTGCCCCCAGACCATACAAGGCCTTAAAAGTAAGAACTGGCACTTTGAAAGTGATCCGGTGCACAATCGGTAGCCAGTGCAGTTCCTGAAGAACCGGAGTGACACGGCAGCTTGCAGGTTTTCCTGCGAGCAGCTGGGCTGCAGCGTTCTGCACTAGCTTGAGCCTCTGGATCACTATCATAAGCAGTTCAATGTAGAGAGCGTTACAGTAATCAAGTCTCGAGATGACCGTAGCCTGGATCACTGTAGCTAGGTCATTCCGGGACAGATAGGGGGCCAGCCGCCTAGCCCGTCGCAGATGAAAAAATTCTGTTCTGCTTACTGTGGAGATTTGAGCCTCCATAGACAGCAGAGGGTCCAAAAGAACCCCTAGGCTTTTTACTGACGATGACGGGCGTAGTGCCTCACCATCCAGGATAGGCAGCTGGATATCCCTACCGCCCGGACAACCCAGCCATAGGATTTCCGTCTTCACTGGGTTCACCCTCAACCTGCTGGCTTGCAGCCATCCACTAACGGCTTCAAGACACTGATGGAAATTATTGGGTACAGAGTCAGGCCAGCCCTCCATTCTCAGAATGAGCTGAGTGTCATCAGTGTACTGATGGTACTCAAGCCCAAAGCTTTGCACCAGCTGAGCAAATAGTCGCATATAGATGTTAAATAACAGAGGGGAGAGAATGGCCCCCTGGGGGACCCCACAAACAAGAGCATGTTGAAAGAGCACTTTGGTTTTATCGATGTTCAATGAAAGGCTGATGATGGCAGCATCCTTGAAATCTGCTCGGATTTTCTCGGCCACTCACACTTTTTCAATGAGCTAGTGAAACTTCATCTATGCATTTCATCAATGCATAGAACTTGAATTTTAAAATGCAAATCTCAAAAATTGTAGATTGCAGTCAGAAGCCATTTAGTGACATTGATTTATACTTCGTGTGCTTAAGGGTTATTCCAGACAGGCCTCAATGCCAGGAGGAATTGGGATATTATAGCCCAATGTTTCCCAGGATTGAGGTCCCACCCCTCTCCCCAACCCTGGGCTTTCCCTTGGGAAAGTCTACATGCACTCTCGGGTCAACCAGAGGTCAATAACTCTAGATAACCATTACCAGTCAAAGGAGACAAACAGTTCTACATGGTCAAAAATCTGATCAGGTATTTTTAAAAGCTTCCTGTATTTTCAGCACAGTTCACTCCCTTATATGAAAAGAACATCTCATCTATGTTCAGATAAATCTAAATCAAGAATAAATTATATGGAAGATCCCCATGTGCTCACTAAAAGCCCTATTTTTAGATTGGTCGTATCTTCAAGATTTACTGCAGGTTATCATTTTCTGTAGTGTTGTGGGTTTTCATTTTTTAAAATATACTGCTGCGAAATATATGGAGATGCCAGATAATTTGCTTGATAAGTGTTTATGTTGACATTGTCAGCTTGAGCAATCGACCCATGTTGTTGATTAAGAAGGCTTCATGTTTCCGCTGTAATAAATCCTGATCTTTATCTTTCAGACACAGATGTTTGGTTAATAAATCTCAAAATGACTGTTAAACCTCCCATTCTTGGTGACCACAGGCCCACTGTATATTGCCATTTTAAGCCACACTTTGCAAAGGAGCGATGCCAACTATTTTGTGATAATATGCCTTTCTAGCAGTTTTATTATTTGACGTTCCTGTAGTTATAGAAAAACGCTGGGATGGCTACTAGGACCAAGCAACAAACAAAACAGGAGGGGTTGAGGAGTAAACGGAAGAACAGCCTCAACTAGATTATGAAAATGATAAACTGACTGAAAATGCTAATTAAACTGGTGGTTATTAACCACAGTGTGTCCTCATGTAAAGTGATATGTTCTAGAAAAAATCTTAAGCAAAATATAGAAGCTGCTCAGTTCATTCACTGTATTGGAATAATCCGATATATTTAATGTGTGTCTATATAAAGCGCCATGTGATCACACTGTCTGCAAGGAAAATCACACATCCTAAATAGTTAATGTAAGCCAATATTCCAAATTATACAAAATATCAAAGAAAAAGCATCATATAGACCAGTGTTTCCCAACCAGTGTGCGGGGGCACACTAGTATGCCGTGAGCGATCATCAGGTGTGCCGTGGGACATAGGAACCTCCAATACCCTTACTTATTAAAGGAGTGCCGCTAAGTCACAGTACAAAATGCACAATTAATCATACATAATCATACGCAAAAAACACATTCAAAGTACCCAATCCTCCTGGAGAAAATCAAAAGTCTTACATAAGGTAGTTCGGTGTGGTCGCCACAGAGAGCGGAGGAGTTGTGAACCAGGAAGTAGCGAGTTCACGGAGTGCTCCTCTACAGAAAACTCGCGATATTTGATGAAATCACAGAAGTGAGTGCAAAAAACAAAGTGTATCCTCACAATGTTATCCAATGTCAGTTCCGGGATCCGCACAATAACACAGTCAGTTTGTGAACAATTTAAAGAAGCAGCACCATAATCATAGCGACAAGGTAGAAAATCACGTAGATAATCACATATATTCAAACCGCCAGAGGCTGAAGATAGATGTGGCGATGGAATCAAAAGCTGGCATGGGAAAACTTGGACCTTCCAGGTGTTTTGGACTCCAACTCCCACCATTCCTAGCAGCCTCAGGCCCTTTTCCTTTCCCCCCACAGCCATGTAAGCAGGAAAGGGCCTCAGGCTGTTGAGCAAGACCTTCGTGTGTGTCTTTCTGCCATTCCTGTCAGGATATCTATGCTGTGTTCATCGAAACAGGCCCAGGTTTCACACTGAGTGTATAAATACATTTTAAAACATATTAACTATATGTATTACTGGGTTAGAGAGTCATTTTGTGTCATTTTGGTTAGTGGTGTGCCCTGGGATTTTGTAAATGTAAAAAATGTGCCGCGTCTCAAAAAAGGGTTGAAAAACACTGATATAGACAATATTTATTTATTTATTTATTTATTATTCATATTTGTGAGTCGCCACATCCGGCGTGGCTCAGGGCGACTTACAACAATGGGCTAAAAGTTTAAAAGCACAATAAAACACTAAAAATACAATAAAACACAATAAAATACATAGCAAACAGATGAAGCAAAATAGATGACTTCATCAGGAGTCATATAGAACAGTGGACAGGTCATCACCCCATTACCCAAAAGCCTGCTGAAACAGGAGGGTTTTGCATGCCTTCCAGCATGCCAGCAGGTCCGTGAGGCAGTGCATTCCACAGGATGGGAGCGATTATAGAGAAGGCCCTCCGTCTTGTGACCGTTAGGTGGTATGTTTTAAAGGTGGGAACCTCCAGGAGTTGACCTGACTCTGAGCGTAGTGGCCTAGTGGGACAATATGGGATGAGGCTGTCCCTAAGGTACCCTGGCCCCAGACCGTTCAATATAATGAACTGTAGTTATATAATCCCAGGTAATTCACTGTATTGGAATAATCCAGTATATATAATATGTGACTGTATATAACGTTATGAAATCACACTGTTAGCAATGAAATTCACATAATATAAGTAGTCAATGCAAGGCAATATTCCAAAATATACATAATATTAAAGAAAAAAACATCTTATAAACAATATAATGCTCTGTGATTATATCATTCATATATTTAAAGACTTTAAAGGACTGTTTATTTTCCTCTGTTCCCTGTGTGTGAATTCAGAGTCTGCTATAAGTATTGTTGTCCTGTTTGAACTTTTGAACTGAAGTAAATATACTGTTGCACAAGCCTGAGTGACACTTTATTATACTGCAGGGTATATCTTGGTTTAAAAACTGTGGTAAAGCTTCTGCTTATTCACATTTGCCAACCCCCACATAACAGTCACTTTCTGGATTCACATCTGCCACCTTTCTATCAGCAAGTTCAGCAGCTCAGCGGTTTAATTCACTGTGCCACCAGGGGCTCTTTTTTCCTTTTTACCGGACTCATTTTTCCCTCTTATGTGAAAAAATGTGGAAATATTATAAAGAAAAATATAGACAAGATGCATTGGGGAAGAGGTTGACCTCCGCTCAAATAATCATATTATTTACCTTCCCGATGTACAAGGAAATGAACATTTACCTTGCCACCTTTCAGCCCAGTTTTTTTTTGTAGTTACATTTGACATGTTAAATAAAAGCTACAAACCAAGTATGCCAGGTAGTATGTGTATCTACAAACCATATTCTTTCCATAGCACCAGTTACTATAATTTAATTGACTCTCTGGCTGCTAAAAGATTAACAGGGATACTGATGGACAGGTGGGTTACTGGAAGGAGATAAATCATGTAAATAAATCATCCAACTGTCATTATGCATTAAAAACAGACTTGGATTATATTAAATTTTGATTGTATTTTATTTTTGAGAAGCATGCTCTGTCTTTTAATAAGCGTATTCTTCCATATTAAAGCAGAAGTGCACAGAATTATTCTCCAGCCTATATTAACTTGCAGTTGAGTTTCTTTAAACTGATTTTCCAAAGTAATGGTTGTAAACATTTCCTGGTAATTCAGGCATTGTGTACCACAAATGTTAAACCGAGTTCAACATTTGAATTTGCTCAGGGGCTTTGGGCCATGGCATTTTCACATTTTATTTTCAGCATCTAGAGTTGGCAATATTATTTATATGATTTTGAAGGTGAGAGGCAGTCACCTAGGACCCCAAATCCATGAAGACATGCATGCAGCTAATCCACAGGGAGCCAACAAAGTCTGGATTTCAAAATATACTTTGGACATGCTCTCTTGCTCCTGTCAAGTTGAAAGAAGGCAAGGCACTTGGCAGGGGGGAAAAATCAAGCTGCCCCAAAAGCAATGTACTTGAGACAAAATAATTTTACAGGTTTAACTGATGAATTCTCAAAGTTTAAAAGGCTAGAAAGACCCAAACACAGGGCCTTTGCAAATATACAGTTTCTCACCTTAAGTTTAAAAAACTGATAAAAAGAGAAACTTAATTATGTTATAACTATTTTATTGGCACTGAATAATCGATGTAAAATATTAGAGCCTGAATTTAACATCTTATATAAAATCATGATTGATGCATGGTTCAGTTTCAGGATGATGAAATCCAAGCATTGACTAGTACAGTGCTTCTCAACCAGGGGATTGGGACCCCTGGGGGGGGGTTAGGGTTAGGGGTGTCAGTGAGGTTGCCAAAGGCCATCAGAAAACACAGTATTTTCTATTGGTCATGGGGGGTTCTGTGTGAGAAGTTTGGCCCAATTCTATCATTGGTGGAGTTCAGAGTATTTGTGCCAAGTTTGGTACAGATCCATCGTTGTTTGAGTCCACAGTGCTCTCTGGATATAGGTGAAAAACTCCAAAACTCAAGATCAATGCCCACCAAACCCTTCCAAACTGTTCGTTATGGGAGTTCTGTGTGCCAAGTTTGGTTCAATTTCATCCTTGGTGGAGTTCAGAATGCTCTTTGATTGTAGGTGAACTAAAAATCCCAGCAACTACAACTCCCAAATGACAAAATCAACCCCCCCCCCAACCCCACCAATATTCACATTTGAGCATATTGGACATTTGTGCCAAATTTGATCCAGTGAATGAAAATACATCCTGCATATCAGATATTTAAATTACAATTCATAACAGTAGCAAAATTACAGTTATGAAGTAGTAATGATTTTTTTTTATGGTTGGGGGTCACCACAACATGAGGAACTGTATTAAGGGGTTGCGGTATTGAGAAGGTTGAGAACCAATGGACTAGTAGAATGCTTGATCGAAAAAAACAAATTTAGACAACCACTACACAATCTAGTTAACCAGGCCCGTAGCCAGGATTTTGATTCGTGGGAGGGGGGGCTGAGTCTGAGTAAGAGAGGATCTGCCCTAGCAAACCTTTTGTATTGTTCTCCCAATACTCCCATGCATATGGGATATATTGAGCATGGTGATTAGATCATGATATGAATACACATAACAGTTTAAATAATGTACCAGTAAGCCCTTCTCATGGACCACCCTGAGAATTTTGGGGGGGCGGGGCTCAAGCCCCTCAAGAACACCCCCACCCCCCACCCCCGCTACATGCCTGCAGTCAACTGAGCCTTGCCCCAATGGAAGGTCCTCTGCTAAGTGCACTTGGGGCAGTGCAGATTCAAACATCATTTAAATAAGCCAAAAACTCTAGCTGAAAGTTTTTTGGGGACAGCCTGACATTGGAAGATACCTTGCTCTGAAATATGATGTGAGCTATATTTCAAAGGAAGGAACTGACAAAACCATCTTTG
Source organism: Anolis apletophallus (assembly GCA_030556195.1). Lineage (NCBI taxonomy): Eukaryota > Metazoa > Chordata > Lepidosauria > Squamata > Anolidae > Anolis > Anolis apletophallus. The sequence continues at coordinate 47,541,244 of JARBWK010000012.1, read as the reverse complement.
AGTGTTCCTTGCCCTTCGAAAATTCATGAGGTTGGCATATCAACAGGTGACTTGAACGCACATATATGCACATATAGGTACAAAACATGAAATCTAGAGCTAATCAAAATATTAAACACATCAGATTGCTAATTAAAAGTTTTTTGTTTATTTCTTAAGGAAGGAGAAAAAGGCCTGGGCTGCAGGTACTCATTCCCCTGTTCTTTTTCTCTGCACATTCTTTAATATTTTCAACTGACCAAACAAGAATACATCCTTGAGATAATCTGCCTCCAGGGAACAAGTTTATGTTCTTCCATTTTCGGGAACACGTTTGATGAATGTGTACTACATTCTGTCCAATGATAAGCTCACCCTTAATTGGCCATGAGTGTCTACCTTTCAAAGCCCTATATCTTCACTCAGAAATCTTCCCAGAGTAACAACCTATAAAGATACCAAGTTTTCTCTGAAAATTTATAGCCATCTCTTACTGTATACCAACTTGTAAAGAACATTTCTGTACCAAACAATGTAATTTAAAAGTCGATAGAATAGTGATCCTATCAGTCTTTCTAGGTCACCACAGTATTTATTTATTTTTTACATACAAGCTTCTCATATAGCCTTTTGCTTGTAAATGCAACTCCCCGGCATTGTTTATCTCCAGGGTTTTAGGACTTGTTTCTCTCTGTATCATAAAGCAAGCTAGCTTGGAAGCTTTGATTGATTTGACATGCTATGAAGTAATGAGTGGCTGAAAACATTCATAATAGTAAATAATTTGCATTTGGATCACACTTTGGCATATTAAAAGGAGTTTACATAATTATGTTATAATCCTTATAGTTACCAGTCATGGTGCATAAGCATTATCTCCATTCCGCAACATGAGAGAAAGTGGCTTCCTTTAGATTATATAATAGCCTTTAGAAGAAGCATGTTTCAAAGTAGGAACCTCTTCTTTCACTTGTCTCTCAGTACCTTTGGTATGTAAGTGTGTTTTTCTTTGCAGTGAACTGTACTAACACAGAAAAAGGATATCTGAAGCCTCCCATGGATAAAATTAGGCAGATGCCTGATACATTTTCAGTATAATTAGCTGAAAGCAAAGTTCTATACAGATCTATTCAGAAGGCAAGCTGAATGATTTTAATATAACATCTAGATCAGTGGTTCTCAACTTGTGGGTCTCCAGGTATTTTGGCCTACAATTCCCAGAAATCCCAGCCAGTTTACCACCTGTTAAGATTTCTGGGAGTTGAAGGCCATGCCCAATGTCTTTTTTTTTAATGAATATTTTTATTGATTTTTTTTACATACAGAATAAAAACCACATCCAAACAACAAAACATAACAAAACAGTGCACTGTGAAAGTGCCCCTTCCACCCTCACAATCATCCACACCCCTCCACCCCCCTCTGAGGGTTTCGTCGCCATTCTTCTTTCCCTTCAAGCCTTCAGCCTTTGGACAGTTTACGTTACAAATTAAACAGTAGATCCAACTTATTCCTCGTATCTTGATCTCGGGTTTTCCCAACAATATATTGTCTTACCCGGTCCCATCGCCCCAACAGTTCCTGCAATTTATTCTCCTCCATCTCATTAACCCTAATCTCCATAATTTCAAATTGAATGTGTTCTACCAGGTATCGCAGCCAATTCTTAATTGTCCATTTGGAGGAGTCCTTCCAACCCAGGACTATAACAGACTGTGCGCTTTCAATCATGGCCTCCTTAATTCCTCCATATTCGCCCAAGTCACTTTTTCTCACCAATATCGCAATCTCCTTTGTAATTACCCAATTTATGTTCAGTGCCTTATTAATTTCCCCTTGTACCTCTTTCCAAAATCTCTGCACTACTGCACATTCCCAAATCAGGTGCATGTATACCCCTTTCACTTGGCACCCGTGCCAACATTGACTGCTCACGTTTTGAGAAAAGTATGTCAATTGGGCCGGGTCCGATACCACTTATGCAGGAGTTTCCTTCTCATTTCCCTCACTCTTGTGTTTTTGATTTTTGCGATATTTCCCATTATCCTTTCCATCTCTAATTCTGATACTTGTACTTCCCTCTCCCACAATTTGGTTAATTCTTGTACCGGGCTTTCTCCTGACACTACTAACAGCTTATATATCTTTCCCACCTGAGTCCTTTTCCCTTCCTTCCATTCCCTTACCAGCCTCTCAAAAGCAGTGTCCTCTCTTTGCATTGCCTCTCTAACCTCCCTCTGCATAAGAAATTCACATATTGCCCAGATTTGCAGCCACCACCTTTGTCCCAACCAGTTCTCTAACTTATCTCTCCTAATTCTACCCCTTCATCCACTAATTGCTCCAATCTTGTGACCCCCTTTCCTTTCAATTCCCTTATTACTCTGCTTAGATTTTCCTCCTTTTAGGGTTCATTACCTGTAGCGAGGCTACCTTTCGAGACTCCCGGTGCCATCCTCCCTTGCCACCTTCTCCACACCTCCAAAGTGGCTCTCATAGGCCCTGTCAGTTTATCCACCTCACCTTTTCCCCATCTCCTGAATATCAGTTCCTCCGATCCAATTGCATTCACTTCTCTCCAATTTCACCCATTTTTTATCTTCCACCTGTAGCTCTATCAGCCTTTCTATCTGAAACGCATCTCTATATAGCTCTAAGCTTGGAATTCCCAACCTCCTTCCTTCTCACTCGCTATCAACCATTTTTTCCTTATCCGTGGTTTCTTGTCTCCTTCCACCCACCGGTTCACTTTTCTGTCCCATTCTTTTATCTTAACTCCTGAAAGAGCTCCTGGCAAAGCCTGGGCTAAATACAGGAATTTAGGCAATATCATCATTTTAACCGCTCTTATTTTTGCCATTCTCCTCAGACTTTTGTGTTTCCAACTTTTAATTTGTTTCAGGACTTTTTCCAGATCTGTCCATAATTTACATCTACTATTTTCTCCTCATTCTTATAAATCCACACTCCTAGATATTTCATTCTCTTTATTCCTAATTTTAACCCTGTCTCTTTCCCTTACCTCAATCTGTTCCCTTGGGCCTGTGTTTATAAACATTATCTCCGACTTTTCCATATTCACCCTAAGCCCTGACTGCCTCTCGAACTCTCTCAACGTTCCCTTCATTGCTTTTACCATCTCTAAGGGGGACTGGGTTAATATAATTGCATCGTCCGCAAATAAATTTAGTTTCGTCTCTATCCCCCCTATCTTATATCCTTTCCACGTTGTATCTTGTCTTATCTTATTCGCTAATGTTTCTATTGCCAATACAAATAACATTGGAGATAGTGGACAACCTTGTTTAGTTCCGTTCAATATCCTAATCTTTTCCGTCCTATTTCCATTAACTCTTATATACGCCTCACTCCCTATATATAAACTCCTAATCACCTCACAAAAGTTATTCCCCAGATTTAGTTCTTTACACACCTCATACAAATAGACATGATTCACCTTGTCAAATGCCTTATACACATCCAATTTTAATATTCCTAGCTTCCTCTTGGCTGCAATAGCATGGTGTAGCACATTCATTACATTCCTAATTGGTTCACTTATCCGTCTTTTTTAACAAACCCATATTGATCCCCCCCCAATTATTTTAGGTAGTATTTTCTCCAACCTGTTTGCCAATACCTTTGCAAATATTTTATAATCTTGATTCGCTAGACTTATGGGGCGATAGGACTCCGGGCAGGTCTCGTCTCGACCAGCCTTTGGAATTGTCACAATCTCCAATATCTTCCAAGACTGTGGGATAACCTGGTTTAACAACACTTCATTAAAAAGTTCCGTCAAATATGGTAACAATTCATGCATATATGTTTTATAAAATTCACCCGAGTACCCATCGGGCCCGCGCGCCCTTGACTTTTTAACCCCTTAATAACCTTTTCCACCTCCTCTTGACTAATTTCTGCATTTAAGTAAATTTTGTCCTCTTCACTTACTTTCTGTCCCACTTCTATTGGTATCCTACTAACCTCTCCTTGTTTGTATAGTTTTTCATAAAAGTCTTTCATAATCTTCTCTATCTCCTCCTTGCCCTCCTGTATCACTCCGTTGGTGTCCTTTAATGCTCGTATATACGACTTCTCCTTTTCCTTTTCAGATATCTTGCCAATTGTTTAACTGACTTTGTCCCCAAGAGCTGATTTTTGCCTCATTGCCATTCTCATCTTATTCCAATGCATTTCATCAAATTGTACCAATTCTTTTCTTTTCTGTTTTAGCAGCCTATGCCACTCCCTTCCTTTGGTTTGCTTCAATTGATCCTGTATCATTTCAATCTCCTTAATCTTATTTTCCCTTCCTCTTCTCCATCTCCTATTCATCTCTACCTCAAGACTTATAAGCTGACCTCTTATGACTGCTTTACCCAATGTCAAAAACAATACCACCTAACTTCAACACGGAGAAGGGCATTCTCCATCATCGCCCCAGTTCTCTGGAACACACTACCCCCGGAGGTTCGGGCCTTGTGTAATCTGTTGGCTTTTCGGAAGGCCTGAAAGTCGGCCCTATTCCAGCCAGCTTTTGGGTTATAATGTGCTATCCCCTAGGACAGGGTGTCCACACTTTTTCAGCATGCGAGCTACTTATAATAAAACCAAGTCACAAATATCCACCTACCACCTCAGGGGGGGAGTGGGGTGGGGGGGGGGAGGGGCTTGGCATGGCCTGGCTCCGCCCCCTTCTGGCTTCAGCTCTACCAGCAGCTTCTCCAGACTTGAGGATGGCAGTGCCAAGCCAGTCTTGTGCTAGCTATGCCACCACTGGCTTGGCACTGCCATCCTGAAGCCTGGAGAAGCTGCTGGTAGAGCTGAAGCCAGAGGGGTGGAGCCAGGCTGTGCCACGCCACGCCCCTCTGGCTTTGGGCTCCCAGCAGTTTCTCCGGGCTTGAGGATGGCAATGCCAAGCCAGTAGTGGCATAGCTAGCACAAGGCTGGCTTGGCACTGCCATCCTCAAGCCTGGAGAAGCTGCTGGTAGAACGGAAGCCAGAGGGCGGAACCAGGCCGTGCCAAGCCCTGCCCCTCCCCTCTGGCTTTGGAGCTCCCAGCAGCTTCTCCAGTCTTGAGGATGGCAGTGCCAAGCCAGTCTTGTGCTAGCTATGCCACCACTGGCTTGGCACTGCCATCCTGAAGCCTGGAGAAGCTGCTGGTAGAGCTGAAGCCAGAGGGGGGTGGAGCCAGGCTGTGCCACGCCACGCCCCCTCTGGCTTTGGAGCTCCCAGCAGTTTCTCCGGGCTTGAGGATGGCAATGCCAAGCCAGTAGTGGCATAGCTAGCACAAGGCTGGCTTGGCACTGCCATCCACTGCCATCCTCAAGCCTGGAGAAGCTGCTCGTAGACGGAGCCAGAGGGGGCGGAACCAGGCCGTGCCAAGCCCTGCCCCCTCCCCTCTGGCTTTGGAGCTCCCAGCAGCTTCTCCAGTCTTGAGGATGGCAGTGCCAAGCCAGTCTTGTGCTAGCTATGCCACCACTGGCTTGGCCCTGCCATCCTGAAGCCTGGAGAAGCTGCTGGTAGAGCTGAAGCCAGAGGGGGGTGGAGCCAGGCTGTGCCACGCCACGCCCCCTCTGGCTTTGGAGCTCCCAGCAGTTTCTCCGGGCTTCAGGATGGCAATGCCAAGCCAGTAGTGGCATAGCTAGCACAAGGCTGGCTTGGCCCTGCCATCCTCAAGCCTGGAGAAGCTGCTGGTAGAGCGGAAGCCAGAGGGGGGGGCGGAGCCAGGCCGTGCCAAGCCCTGCCCCCTCCCCTCTGGCTTTGGAGCTCCCAGCAGCTTCTCCAGGCTTGAGGATGGCAGTGCCAAGCCAGTGGTGGCATAGCTTGCACAAGGCTGGCTTGGCCCTGCCCTCCTCAAGGCTGAAGCAGCTGCTGGGAGTGGCGAAGCCAGGGAGGGGCGGGTCTTGGAGCAGCCTGGCTCCGCCCCCTCTGAGAAGCACCCCATCCGGCTGCGATCGACCTCCTTCAGTCCCGCGACCAACTGGTCGATCGCGATCGACTTCCTGGGCAGCTCTGCCCTAGGATTTGTGTTATCTCTTAGGAATTGTTTTATCCTTGTGGTTTTATTGCTGTTGTAGATTTGTTGTTTTATTGTGGTGCTTGATGTAAGCCGCCCCGAGCCGGCTGGGAGTGGCAGCCAATAAATCTAACAAATAAATAAATAAATAAATAACATATGGAGACCCGCAGGTTGAGAACCACTGCTCTAGGTGTATATAGCAAGACTTTGTAATATTTGGCCACTTTTACCCTGGTAAATGAGCATTTTCTTGCATATTTGAATATCTCTTCTTGAAATTCTTGTAAGAAGGAACTTCAACTGACCTTTAAAAGAAACAGATTGTTGCACAAGTTTGTTGTAATAAGATCCACTAGTTCAGCAAAATAATAATTTTACTAATATTAGTTGTCAGATGCAATGTGACATAATCTCCAACACTTCACATAAAAACTGGGACATATGCTTAAGCAACATTAGAATGTGGGTCAGATTGCAAAAAAAATTATTTATAGAAAACACGCAAACTAGGAAAGTTTATAGCAGTTTGTGTTTGCTTTCTCTCCTCTCCTGTTGTGTTAATTGAGACCAAACTATTTTTGCACTTCGAATTTCATTTGCAGCAATTGAAGAAAACTGAGAAAAAGGAAGAAAAGTTGGAGAAGAGAAACATCTGGATCAATCTTTTCCCTTGCCATTTGCAAATTTCTTCCAGAGATCAGGCAGGACTATACAGCTTCTATCATATCGAGAATCTGGACTGCAACTTTTGCATATATGTACAGGCAGTCTCCAAGTTACAAACATCTGACTGGCAAATGACTCATGGTTAAGAATGGAGGTGAGACAACAGGAAATGAGAGAAATCTACCCTATGAAGGGGAATTTATTTATTTGTCACATTTCTATACCGCCCCTCTCAGCCCGAAGGCGACTCGGGATGGTTTACACAGGCAGTCTCTGCCCTCAATATAACACAGCAACAAGACACCCCCCCCAAACATAACACATATAATAACAATTTAACAATTAAAAACATACAATGGCAGCCACAGCGTCATGTTGCAATCCGTTTCCATCGCATCGTCGTCATTCCTTATATCCAATTAAGCCTTATATTTCATCAACAAATGCCTGCTCAAATAGCCAGGTGTTGACTTTCTTGCGAAACGTCAGGAGGGAAGGGGCCAATCTGATGTCTTTAGGGAGGGCGTTCCAAAGCCGAGGAGCCACCACTGAAAAGGCCCTGTTCTTTGTCCCCGCCAGTCGCGCCTGCGAAGAAGGCGGGACCGAGAGCAGGGCCTCTCCAGATGATCTTAAACATCTTGATGGTTCATAGGGAGAGATGCGTTCGGACAAATTCACTCCTGAAAGAGTTATTATGGGGGAAAAGACATCTCCACTGAAGCTTTCTCACCAATCCTTGGTTCTGCAACAAGCCACAATTTCAAAATCTAATTATCACAGGGACAAAAAGTGAGGTTCAATCTTCTGAACAGGGGCACAGACAGCAAAACAAACACCACAGGGCTGTCAACCCTTCCCTATACCATCCAAAGCTTTAAAAAGATATATTTTCGTCTGGAGTTACACTTTAAAATGTACCTGTTCTGACTTACATACAAATCAATCTTAAGAACAAACCTACAGAACCTATCTTGTTCATAATTTGGGAACTGCCAGTATATACTCATGTCAGGAGTGAACACATCTGAATCTATTTTGCCATTTAGAGGAATAAGATGGGATTCTGCTCTCACTTCTACTCTATTACCCTATATTTGAATGATGTATTATCTCCTTAACAGACACTTCAACAAAACCCAGGACTAGGCAAGTCAGTATTTTTGCTATATGCCAAAAACACAGTTAATTCATTATAGTGTCTAGATCTGATATTCAACTGTCGTTAAGTAAGCTTGACTTCTATTACAGCAGTAGTTCCCAACCCTTTTTTGACCAGGGCCCACTTGAGCGGGGCCCACTTTGCTCAGGGACCACTCTCTAATATTGGTACCAAAAGGGGCAGGGTTGGTTAGCTCTGTGGAAAGGATCAGAAATAAAATAAATAGGAAGGCGTTTCATGGACCATATTTTCATTCTCATGGTCCACTGCTGGGCTGCAGCTCACAGGTTGAGAACTACTGTACTATAGGGATCACTAGTTCCTGAAAATAAAGAATGAAAGAGTTAAATGTTTTTGAAAAGAAAATACAAAAATTGTAATCCATTCTTGGATGATCACATCATAAATACTTTTAAAGCATTCAATATTTAGAGAATATTGCTAGAATATTTCATCATTCTAGCTCATGTTCTACTAATAGTCTGCAAGCAATCCAGAAAGTTTTAGTGAACCAGTCAGTCTTAATATGTTACTTTCATGCAAATATGGTTGATGTGTTTCAGGAGTCATTAAGTGCAAAGGTCTTTGCCCAGCTCCTCCATAGAGCCACTGTTTGTAATAAAGGGATGTCTTATAATCCCTTTGTAAGCCAGAAGCCATCTTAGTCATGTCAAACCCATTGTGGTGCTGCCTTGGCATCCAACCAAGTATTGACTCTACTGTACCATCTCCTTGCCCCCCATGTTGCCACATGCTTCCAACAGCCACAGAGCTTCATGTGAACACCTGTTTGTTGCCTGTTCATTTGTGATGTCACAACAAAACACCCATATGACCAGCAAGAAGGAAATAGATTGCCCCCCTCTTTCTTGTTGGTCATTTGGGCACCCCATTCTAACACCACAGATGTGACCATAGTGGCCAGGTGCTCTAAGGTAACTCCCTCTATGAACCATCATGGAGCTTAAGATCTTCTGGGGAGGCTCTGCTCTCAGTCTCACCTGTTGGTGGGGTCGAGAGACAGGGCCTTCTCAGTTGTGGCTCCTGGACTCCAGAACTCTCTCCCCAGTGAGATTAGAAAAGCATCCTTCCTCCTGGCCTTTAGAAAGAAAACAAAGACATGGTTATGGGACCAAGCTTTTGACTAGAATGGCCCAGTCTATGAGTTTGGAACATGTGATTTTAATGTTTTTATTAGGTGTTTTTAATTTTTATGTTTTTATGTTTAAATGTCCTCTTATTCTAGGGTTAATTGTCATATTGAATTTACATTTAGTTATACTGTATATTATTTAGATTTATGATTTGGTTTTATATATGTAAGGGATTTAATTTTACCTTCTTTTTTTGGAAACTACTTTGAGTCCCTCCAGGGGTGAGAAAAGTGGTATAAAAATACAATAAATAAATATACAAAGAAATAAATATAAAACAGAGCTCCATGGACAGTAAGGAAGCAGCATATGCAACACAGGGATGAATCCCCTTTCTTTAATAATAGCAACAACAACAACTTTATTCTTGTACCCAACCTCCATCCCCTCAAAGGGCCTGGGGCAGCTTACATATGGCACAAAGTGCCTAAAACAAAGCTTAAAACAAACAAACAGTACAGTACAATACAATAAAGTAAAACATATATCATATAAAACAACAATTTAAGGATTCAGAACAATGCCCAAGCCCTATGGTGACAACTTTAGTAGGACATGGCCAAACTGGCATTATTTCACGAATGGAGATTCAGGTCATCCCACGCTTTCTACAAGTGTTGATTAGGAGGTTTCCCTTCCTGTGCAATGGATCTTCTGGTGGAGCGCAGCATGCACAGAACTGGCCTTACCCTTTAAACCAAAGGTTCGTCTGCCAGGGCCTAGCAAACTTAGGACAGTGGCACCATCATAGGTTTGATTAGAGTTTCCTTCTCCAGATGGTTGACCTGGGTTAGACGAACCATCTGCTCGGGTGTGAAATTAGAGTTTTCCTTCTCTTAGGATGGTTGCCAAAAGGCTAGAGAGCCCATCCTACCCATTGATGCTCTTTGTCAGACCCTTCGGTTGTGACCTGTCTGGCATGGGAGGCCCTACCGGTGGCTATGCCACCGCCAGCATAGCTCACAACTTCATTAGGTTATGCAAGTTTCTTCCCCGCGACAAGGGGGCACCAATGGAGAGGACAAGGTAATGGGATAGTGCAAATTGTAGCTAAGGAACAAGGGCATGGGATCAAAGTGCAGTGCTGTGTCATTGATTGCGGACCATTCGGGCTAGACGTTCTCAAAGGCTTTTATAATTTTCAGTGCCCAGTTTAATATGACAACATTTGTCTGGTCTATTGACTGTGATGCATGATACTTGTTGGAGGGCAGATTTATCACTGCTGTCCTGTTTTCTTCTTATCTGTTAGTCCAACACAGAAGAAAGACATGTGGAAATTTGTGTTGTTACAAATCAGTGCAGAATTTGGGCATAAGAAACGGTCTCTATCTAGTGTTTACAAATTTGTAATATTTAATGCAAAGGAACGGATTCCCTTTGTAGTACACAGATGGCAGATGACATCTCAGAAGATTTTTCTGTCTAAATTCCCCAAATAAATAGTAAAGAAATGCCATTACCATTATGCAAAATCAAAATGATAAAAGGAGTGATAAAAAAATGCAAGGCAACATTCTAAAAGCCTCCTTTTACGGAGCCAATTTTCATTCAATGGCATGAACACAAAATAAATGCTCCTTAAAAACAGTAAAAGTTATCTCATTACTGTATCAATCTTCACTGTATAGCTTGGGCAGCAACAGGAGGAAAAACACCAAGGTGTGTGTATTCTTGCTGCTGCTGTTGTTATTGTTGAGAAAAAGCTCAGAGGCAGAATGAGCCTAGCCTTTTGGGACTGAAAAAACCTACACTCAGGGCAACAGCCATCACACAGAAAATAGAACAGATGGCAGTGTGGTTGCCTCACTCACACATACAGGTTATTGAACACATGCCTTTGGGTCTTGAGATCTTTTTTTTTTTATAGAAAAAAGTCTTGTAGGATTTTAGGGCAGCCTTGTACTGGATCCACACACAAAGCAAATGCAAACCAGCCCTTTGGGAAGGCAAAAAATGTTACCCAAAAACAGTACAGGTAGGAAGCAAAATATGCCAACAAAAATCACATTGAAAAACTACTTTCTGCTGAAATGTAAACTTACCTCAACTTCTAAGTTATTTTAGTTTTGGCAGGGTGTTTCTTGTATGTAGGGCTGCATACATTGTATTGAGGTGACACACAACAGCTTGAGAGATATAAATGGAGGAAACAGCTATTAGACATTTTCCATCTGTTTTTCTTCAAAGATCAGCATACCTGAGTAGGAGAAAGCCATCCCTTTCAGATGCCATTTCCTTAGATATAGCATGTGAAAGCAACCACTGGAGCTGAGCAAGGGAGTTGGAAAAGACAGCTTAAATATTAAATCTCCTGGTGGGCTTAATATTCGACCAAGAAAAATATTGCTGTTGGTTTAACTAATATATTTTTGAAATCATGAGGTGTCTAAAAGTAGACCTAATAATCTTAGTAGCAATGCAAGCTGTAAATTATTTGTAAATTATCTAGTAAATTAAATTATTTTATTGGAAGCTTTAACAGAACTTAAATAGATGGTTTTATAGACACAGAATAATTGTTTATCCATTGTGTGTGTTTGGCCACATGGAAAACCTGTGTTTTTCTCATTACTAGACTATTTACTGTATTTGTGTTGTATTATTATAGTTCTTTCAATACTATGTTAACTGTAAGCTCCGGCAAGGGGGGTCTAGCAAATCAAAACTCACTCCAAGCGTGGTTGAAGGAAAGAAGATTTAATAGGTCCTTAATCCAAAGTAGGCAAAGATAGACTAAAGTCTTCCCGCGAGATTCCCTTCAAAAAGCCCTCCTGGCCCGCCCCTGCTGTGCCCCTCCTTCCTCAGGGATGACCATCCGGCTCTCCGCATATCAAAGTTCAGGAAAGAGGTGCCTGGCACTTCAAAGGGCGGTTCCAGTTCAAAGCCCGCCAGATGCTGTTCTTATCTGATGGCGCGCGAGGCTTGGCCCGTTAGGACAACAACCGGGCCAGCGGCGCTGACATAGCGCCCCCTCCGGGAAGGAGCGACCTGCAAGGAGAGAGAAGAACAAAGGGAGGGAGAAGTCAGGGCCCCGGCTTGGCAGGGAAAGCGGCATGGAAGGTCTTCAGCAGCTTGGGGGCTCTCACGTGCTGGGCAAGCACCCACTCAGGGTGTAAGTCTTTGGCAGTCCATTTAACTAAGTAGCTAAGGCGGCCCTTGAGGAGCCGCGAGTCCAGAATTTCCCTAATCTCAAAGTGTGTGTGGGGCCCCACCATGATAGGCACCGGAGCGTCTTCAGGCTTGGACCATTTCCGGTCGGACACAGCTTTCTTGAGTAAACTCACGTGGAAGACTGGGTGGACCTTGCACCAGGTGTGCGGGAGGTCCAGCTTAATTGCCATGGGGTTTATAACTTCCACCACGCGGAGAGGCCCCACAAACTTATTCGCAAACTTGCGTGACTGCTGGGTGGACTTGAGGTGCTTGGTGGACAGGAACACGCGGTCCCCCATGGCGTAGACTGGCTGGGCCCCCCGCTTCTTGTCGGCGTATAGCTTGTAAGAGTCCCGAGCCTGTCGCAGCGCCGTTTGTATTTGCGGCCAAGTGGCGGCCACCTTGGCCCCCCAGTCCATCAGCGGAGCGGCCGGGTCTGCTGCCGGGGCCAGCGCAGGGAAGGGGGGAAAGTCTCGGCCGGAGATGACCCGGAACGGCGAGGCCCCCGTTGAGGCGTGTTCGGAGTTGTTGTAGCTGTATTCCGCCACGTCCAGTAGCTCGGCCCAGTTGTCCTGCTGGTAGGTGGAGTAGCATCGGAGGTACTGTTGCAAGGTCCGTTGAACTCGTTCCGTCGCGCCGTCAGTCTCCGGGTGAAAAGCTGTGCTCAGAGCCCGCTGTGAGCCCAGGCCCGCTAGGAACGCCTTCCAGAACCTGGACGTGAACTGGCGCGGGCACCCGTGGAGCCGGAAGACGTGGTGCGTGAACAGGCGGGCCAACTCTGGGGCAGTAGGGAGTCGGCGGGGCGGAACAAAGAGAGCCTGCTTGGAGAAGAGCTCCACCACCGTCCAAATGGTGGTGTACCCGCCGCTGGGCGGCAGGTCAACTACAAAGTCCATGGCGATTTCACTCCAGGGCTCGGCGGGGTCGGCGACCGTCTGGAGGAGGCCCGCCGGGTGGCCCGGCTTGGGTTTGTTCTTTGCACACACCTCGCATTCGGAGATGTAGTCGTTAGTGTCCTTCCGCATCGCCGGCCACCAGAACTGCTGGGCCAGCAGCTTCAGGGTCTTGGTGAGGCCGAAATGGCCGGACAATGTGGAGTTGTGACCTTGGGCCAGGATCCGAGCCCGTTGGCTCAGCAGAACATAGAGTTTGTCCTTGTAGTAGCAGATCCCCCCTGCTTCAGTCAGATCCGCCCGGTGCTCCTTGAGCCATGCGTCTGTACTGTAGGCCGCTGCCAAGTCCGCCAACAGCTCCGGCTCCCCGGGAATGGCGGGCTGAGGGACCCTTTCTGCCGCCCGGGTGCGGGCCACCAGGCCCAACTGGCGTTTGGTGAACATGGTCCCCATCTCCTCGGGCGCCGAGTAGTCGGCCTCAGGCATCCGAGACAGGGTGTCGGCCAGCACGTTCTTCGGGCCGGGCAAGTATTTGAGCTCAAAGTTGAAGCGGCTGAAGAACTGTGCCCATCTCAGCTGCTTTGCGTTGAGTCTTTGCGGGGACTGCAGTGCCTGTAGGTTCTTGTGGTCTGTCCATACTTCAAAGGGCAAGGCGGTTCCCTCCAGGAAGTGTCTCCAATGGGTCAGGGCCGCCCGTACCGCAAAGGACTCTTTCTCCCACACGTGCCAGCGCTTCTCGGACGGCGTGAACTTTTGGAGAGGTAAGCACATGGCCGCAGGGTGCCCCCTTCATCCCGCTGCAAGAGTATTGCCCCATAGGCCGCCTCGGGCGTCGCACTGCACTGTGAACGGCCTGTCAGGCTGGGGTGCATCAGCAGTGGCTGACTGGTGAAGCTCTGTTTGAGGCTGTCGAAGGCGGCCTGGCACTGCGGCGTCCAGCTCAGCTTAGCCCCAGGGGACCTGGCTTTCTTCGTCTCCCCCAAGCCCTTGGTTTTTAACAGTTCTGTCAGGGAGCGCTATCTTGGCAAAATCCCCGGATGAACTGCCGGTAGAAGTTGGCGAACCCCAGGAAGCCCTGTAGCTGCCGCCTGGTCCGGGGCGCCTCCCACGCCAACACATCTCGTACCTTACTAGGGTCCATAGCCAGGCCCCTCGTGGAGATCCGGTAACCCAAATAGTCCAGCTCCTGCTTGTGGAACTCGCACTTGGACAACTTGACAAAGAGCTGGTTGTCCCGCAGGCGGCACAGCACCTCCATGGTCAGTTCAATATGTTCCGCCTCTGACGTGGAGTAGATAAGCACGTCGTCTAGGTAGACTAGAACTCCCTTGTAGAGCAAGTCTCTGAAGATTTCATTGATAAACTGCTGGAATATTTTTGGAGCTCCTTTAAGTCCGAACGGGTGACCCTGAATTGGTACTGCCCCAGATGGCAGTTAAATGCAGTCTTCCAGCAATCCTCATCTTTCACCCTTATCCTATAAAAGGCTTCACGAATGTCCAACTTAGTAAAAAGCCGCGCCCCTCCCAGCTGGGCTAGTATTTCTGACATCAGGGGCAGCGGGTAGGGGCTGGTCGCGCTGATGGCGTTGAGACCGCGATAGTCCACACACAAGCGCAGGGACCCATCCGCCTTGGGCCGGAACAGGACTGGGGCTGTCAGTGGGCTGGTGGATTTTTCAATAAATCCTCTTTCCATGTTTTTCTCAATAAAGTCTCTTAATGCCTTCCTCTCCGGCTCCGACAGGGCGTATAGCTTGGGCCTGGGTAATTTGGTGCCTTTGTCAATTTCAATTGCGCAGTCGGACTTCCGGTGGGGGGGGCAGCTGGTCACTTTCCCGCTCGCTAAAGACCTCCTCCAAGTCTTGGTACTCTCGCGGGAACTCGCTGGGTTGGCTCTCTGCTGCCCCCACTCCAGCTCCCTCATGCTCTGGGGCCCTGCTCTCTCTTGGGTCATCTATCCTCGCCCGTGCCTCTCCATCGCGGAATTTAATGGCTCCTGACTCCCAATTGACCTGCGGGTTCTGGGCGCGCAGCCAGGGGGCCCCTAGAATGATAGGCTGGTGGGCCATCGCGGAAATCACGAATTTCAACTCTTCCTGGTGGGACCCAATTTGGACCTTTATCTCTCCTGTCTTGTGGGTGGCTGGCTTCCCATTGGCGGGAGACCCATCTAGTTGGGAGAAGAGGATCTGTTCTATCAAGGCCTGGGGCTTTATTCCCAGCTGTTTCGCCAATTGGGGGGGACATCAGGCACCTGGTGCACCCGCTATCCAGCATGGCCACTGTCTCTATGGGCTGGGGCTTCCCAGGGCCCCATACTTTAACATCAAACTTGTACGTGTCACAACCCAGGGGATCAGACTCACCGCCCGGAGGGATTCGGATCTGCCGCCGGGCGTCTACAGCAGATCGTTGTCGTTTCCCGCCATCCACTCGGGGTCGTTCTCCTCCATTTCTGGCTCCAGCTCATCCGCCTCTCGCAGGGTTAGGGGCACCTGAGCGGTTTCCGTGGCGGCGGCTGGGTATCCGTCATCTGCACTAGCCAATCGGCTGCGGCCTCTTTCAGGTTGGCCCCTACAGCCCGCACCTTGGCCCCCTCTGAGGGGAACGAATCCCCGTAGTCCAGCATATAGTTCTGTACGTTCGTGACAAAGTAGGACAGTTGGCGGGGGTCCCCGTCGAACTTTACCTTCAGATCCCTCCGGCTTCCCGCCGCCTCTTGGCTCTGGTCAGCTTGGCCCAGGTTGAAGGTGGAGGCTCCCCTGAGTGGGAGGAAGTCATCTCCGCTGTCCCGGAACGTCACTCTCCCTGACGGCCTGGCTGGCCGCTCCGCTGCTTGGCTCGACAGCCTCTCTCGGTGTTGAGCATCCGGCCTGGCCCACGGCAGCTCCTCCGGCCTGGCCAGTAACAGCTCCATCTGGGACTGGAGCTTCTGCACTGCCTCCGTCAGCTGGAATACCTGCACCTCCAGCCGTAGCTCGGCTGTGCTGGTGAGGCCACCCCCCCTGGCCGGATTCCTGCCTCCGGAGCGCGCCGGCACCTTGCGCCGGGTCCGTCCTTTGCCGGGGATCGAGGCGGCGGCGCCTCGGCACCCATCTCCGCTCCCGGCCTGGGCGCTGCCGCTGGAGCTTCGGCCTCGTCTCCATCTCCATCCTCCTCAACATCCTCGTCCTCACCCAAGTCCTCGGGGAACAGGTCGGTGAGGGGCTCCATCTCCGCTTGCGACATCTTACGAAGGTGGTTACGGTCGGAAGGCTTTCACGGCCGTAGAAGTTGTGAGTCTATCTTTATGTAAGCTCCGGCAAGGGGGTCTAGCAAATCAAAACTCACTCTAAGCGTGGTTGAAGGAAAGAAGATTTAATAGGTCCTTAATCCAAAGTAGGCAAAGATAGACTAAAGTCTTCCCGCGAGATTCCCTTCAAAAGCCCTCCTGGCCCGCCCCTGCTGTGCCCCTCCTTCCTCAGGGATGACCATCCGGCTCTCCGCATATCAAAGTTCAGGAAAGAGGTGCCTGGCACTTCAAAGGGCGGTTCCAGTTCAAAGCCCGCCAGATGCTGTTCTTATCTGATGGCGCGCGAGGCTTGGCCCGTTAGGACAACAACCGGGCCAAGCGGCGCTGACATTAACAATTGAGAGGTAGATTTTTTTTTAAAAATGGATCCTCATTTATTATATAACAAAAATATTTGTTAAAATAAACACGCAGGTACACATATATAATGTGTGTGTGTGTGAAAACAACTGATTTTTAAAGGTAGAACAATTTTATTAAAACTTTCTCTTTTCCTATGCTAGAGTAAAAATACAGTCCCCTGTCCTATTGGACAAATAACACATACTTAAAAACAGAGTGCTAATCAGGGAAAACATAGTCTGGAATATAGATTGCAATTGAAATTCCTATGTTCCTTGCTTATTAGGAATATTATTTGTAATCCATAAAACACACAGGAGCATTTGAATCCCATTTTATTCCAATACTAAGATAAACATTGCGTGGCTCATTTATTCTAAGCAGGTGCTGGCCAGCACATTTATGATATATTTGTAATGACAATTTTCCCCCAGACATTTTGTCAGATAGACAGACAGATAGATGAAAATTGGAGACACCTGTGTCTTCAGGGGGGAGTGTTACCCCATTGAGCATAGATTGCCACCCTATACCCCAATTGGCCTCACAACTGACCAGGAGGACCTCTGTCTTGTCTGGATTAAGCCTCTGTTTGTTAGCCCTCATCCAGCCAATCACAGCTGCCAGGCACTGGTCCAGGACTCAGGGAGCTTCCTTGGCTTAGGTAAAAACAAGTAATAGAGTTGTGTGTTATCTGCAAATAGATGACACCAGACTCCAAAACTCTAGATGAGCTCATCCAGCGGATTCATGTACATGTTAAAAAGCATGGGGGATAGAATAGAACCTTGCAGGACTCCACAAGCCAATGGCAAGGGGTCCGAGCAGGTATCTCCCAGTACGTGATGAGAACATTGCAGGATTGACAGCCATTGACAGGTTTTCCCATCAGTAGTAGGGATTGATCTATTTTAGGGAAGAAGCAGACTGGCAAAAGGATTAGGATGAAGATATGATGATATGGCTCAATGCTTAGGTGGTGGATGGAACTTTGTTTTTAACCTAGTGTATGTGCATTATGTGATAATGCTAATTGTATTTTAATCTTGAATGTCTATGGTTTTATATTGTATTTATATTGTGTTTCGGCATCGAATTGTTGCCTTTTTGTTAGGCCGCTCTGAGTCGCCCCTCGGGGGCTGAGAAGAGCGGGGTAAAAATGATGTAAATAATAAATAAACAAATAAATAATAAAATAATAGTTTGCTTCCCTTGTGCGATAAGTTCCCTACACCCCCCTCCAGATACTGTTGGGATGCAAACTCACATCAGTCTTCATCAGCATAGTCAATGCTGAGTGATGGTGAGAGCTGCAGACCAGGAACATCTGGAGAATTACAAATTCTCAATGTCTGTGTGTACTTGCCTTCAAGTTGCCTACCTCATTGAATGCAATGAGATTTACTCCCGGGCAGTTATGAATAAAATAACAGACTCTGTGGCCTAAATATATTTGCAATTCAGGCAGATTCCAGGCTTAAGAGTTTAGTTAAAAATCAACACACAACTGTATATCTCAAGTTGCTTTGATATAAGAAATCAGAAAGAGCAGAGATGTTTGACTTCAGCAGGGAGTTATGTCCCCATACAGGAAAACAAGTGCAATATTGATGGCAAGAAAAAAATGTTAAAATACTTTCTTTCATCACCACAGCCTTCACGTGTTAACTGCAGTGTATGTACTGCTTGGAGGCATCTTTGGAGAAAAAATGTATCATATATTAGAGAAAGACCATATGGCATAATATATTTGTTTTTTTCCAGTTTTAGCTGCAACCTCACCCTTTTATACTTTAACCACCACTTCTGTTATTTCATTCCTCTGTTAAAACCTTTATTGCATCTTGTTCATTCATTTAAATGGGAGGCTGGAGATAGAGAGCAAGTGAGAGAGCTGTAATTGCCTTTTTCTAATCACTTTTCCCACATGTTCCTCACCTTCTCCACTTCTTCATTTCCTTCTTATCCCCTTAATTTTTTTGGTATCCTCCCCTTATCAGAGTAATCAGTTCTCTTTGGAAAACAGGAGCTGAATATGAATTGCATGGCTTACGGGAAATGCTAAATATTTTATAAAAGAGAAAAATTTCAACAGATTGCCCTATCTATAATTTAAGAAAATTATTCCTCTCATGGTTTGGAGCAAACAGATTTTCCCTTTCTCGCTCTTCTTACATACAAATAACTTCATGTCATGAAAGTACCCGTGTCTATTATCTTCATCTAACACCCCCACACCTTTCACTGCCATCAGTAACTGTACAGGAACCTGCTTACTGATGGTTTCATTAAACAGCGATGCAGGGAGCTCGTCCATGAATGAGATGTGAATTAAAAGAACAGCCTTTCAAACCCTTATACAAAATTTATTTTTCATGAGACCAAATTGTTCAGATTCAGACATGCATGCTTTTCAATTGATTTGTAACTGCCAGATGAACATATCCCCCCAAAAGCATCACGTGTCAGGTAATGTGAGCTAAAAATGAGCTAATCTCATTCATGTACATCATGTTTTATCCAAGGAATCAGGGTAAACAACTTGTGGAGCTGATATCGGAGGTGACCCCCCTTTTTTCTTAGGCCCTGTAGAGGTTTAAAACCAAGGGATTCATAGTTTTCCCAAGAACACCAGGCTGGAAGTGATCCCATAATCCCCTAACTCTCCCCACATGGGAACCTTAGGCTTTTCCCATGGCCTCATGGTCCCACATGGCAATGTCTCTGTAACCCACACTTTATGAATACACCCAGTTATTTTCCTTTTGCATTACTCTTATGGACTTTGCTCATTCCCAAAGACATTTTCCTTTCTTTCTAGGACCTCTTGGGCTATCTTTTATGAATCTAATAAACTGTGTATCTTTCTGATGGGTAGGCAGGAGTGATCAGGATGGTATATTTTCCCCATCAACTCCAATGTATCTCCTCTCTAATGTTTTCCCCATGTATGTAATTTTAAAAATATGAAAGTGCCACTGTTTACCTTTAGCCAGCTACCTTGGGTGAGGCTTGCCAGCTGCAAGCTTGTGATTCAATCATCCCTCCACTAGCCTAATTTGCATGACAATGGCAGGAGCCAGCTCTTCCAAAAGGGTCTTTCCCCCTTGGGCCAAAACTGGTTTCTGCTAATCAATAGACAAAGGCCTCTGAGTTTCGTCTACTTTTGTGCCATTGATTAATAGGCAAAACTATTTCTATATTTCATAAACGGCCACCTCTATCAGCCTCAGAAACTGGTACATGGCTACAGCTTCTTCATTTGTTTACCATCCAAAGAACTGAGACCCTGCATCAATATATTAATCTGTGTCTATCAAACAGAGAAAAACACAGATGAGGACATTTGATCATCAACCAAAAGACAATAGAATTGCTCAATCTGAGAACAGGAGGGTTCTTGCTGAACACTTGGCCACTTGATCTACATATTTAATCCCATCAAAATGTTTTTCTGCCTTCATTGTTCTACTCATCACTCACCTCTTTGCCCCCATTGGCTGGAAACCGAAAGAAGATGCAGCCAACCGGCAAGATTCCATCCAATACAAAGCTGGTCTGGAGGGGGGAGTGGGAAATTTGAATCTGTAACCTTATAAAATGGCATGTATTTTGAATGTAACCTTATGACTGCTTTGCGACAAGGATATAGTGGTTGTCATCCTCTTCAGCTGAGGAGAATAAAAGACTTCGGTGGCATCTTCTTTCGGACTTCTTTGGTGAGATCATTTGGGCAAAAAGATTGCTATTTTTAACTCGCCAGAGGTTTCTTTGGATCCTCGCTTTAGGGGTACTTCTGGGCCTCTTCCCCCTCTGGGCCAGGCCACCTCCAAATTGTTCAATATCAGAGCTTCAAATATTGTTGGATCACAAATCTTATTGTTGTTCACCATTCACTATGTTGACTGGGGATATAGGAGCTGGTGTCCAGCAACATTTGGAGGGCCACTTTGCTGCCCACCCTTCAATTAAAGGATGGTCACCTACAGATTCAGCTGCATGATGGATGATGACGATGATACAGTCTTCTTTCCAGTCAAGCTGGCTTACAAAATCTAAAACAGAAATAACAGGGCAAGCCACATGTACATATAAACAACAATGTAAGGATAGCAACAAAGGTGCCGGTTTAGCTTCCATGGAAGGGAGTTTCAGAAACTGAGCGGCCATCATGAAAGACATCTTCTATGTTCCCACCAGATGTGCTTGTGAGGATGGTATGACAGTGAGAAGGGCTTCCCCAGAAGATTTGTTATAATGTGCTTTCAAATAAACTCTAACTTACTATGACTGTATCACTGAGCTTTCTTGGCAATATTTGTTTTGAGGAGGTTTTCCATTGCCTTCCTCTAAAGCTGAGAGAGAATGACTTGTCACAACCATTCAGAAAAATTCCATGTCTGAATGGATATTTGGCAAAACCACCTCTAAGTATTACTTTAAAAAGCCCTATGAAATGCATGGGATCACTATAAGTCGACAGGTGGATTGGAGACGCAAACGCATGCACACACAAACATACACATATCCCAGTATTCTGGTCTAATTTCCAAATGAATATACTCTTTAAGAAACCACAATATATATTATTCTAGTTAAAAATCTACACTTTTTTTGGATGGGTGTACAAACTGGTTTTAGGCCAGCTTCAGACTGGTAAACAAATTGAATGATTTATTGTGGCAGATCAAGGGCTACAAAATGTAACAGCTCAAATACTTCTGATACCTTGGTATTTGCTACAGATATAACCTGCCATGGCTCTCACAGCGACAAGCAGTAATGGCTCCTGCACATACTAACATTGTAGCAATATATCCTTTTTTCCAGTAAGGGTAATCAATAAGTTTTTGAGGTTAGGACTGGTTCTTTGTAGCTGTATGACTCCCCTATTTGGATTTCTGCAATCAATAAATCATTTAATATACTACATTCCAAGTTTCTCTGGCAACGAATAGGGCTCCCTAGATGTGTGCCTTACGCCATGGTATGCATTAAGACAGATCAAACCACTCTTAAAACCTTGGCATGGATGAGACCTATCAAATTCTGGTGGCATATACATTTTCATGCAGGCCCCGATAGCTATATTCACTCTCTGTTAGCATTCTTTGATTCTCAGAAAGATCAAAGCAAGTGGCTTGTCTTTGGAAGCACTCTTAAACTTACAAATGTGGAAGCCTGCAAGTCAGTCAAGAGCAGACATTTTAGATCTTGACTTTCAGAATCTGACTCTTGCAGAAAAGACAACCCGTTCCCCTACCACATAATTAATTCCATGCAAGTATAGAGTCATGGCAGCTTATCATTGCATTTTGATTAATCCTCCCAGAGGAGAGCTTTGGAGACTACAATGTGTGATGTGTTGCCATCAGCTCTTTTGGATGTGAGATATAAAAATGTGGAATGCTCCAAACGGGTTTGTTTTTGTGACTTGGTCTCTGTTGAAATACTTCACCATTTGTCACACCTCAAGGGCCTCAGGCATCACTTTTGCTTGAGCAAGACTTCAGTCAAGAAGGCAATAAGGAGCTGTCCAAGCCAGCTTGCTTTACTCTTAAACCTTGCCCTGGGCCTCCCATTCTTTCCCGTGAGAAACAAGGAATGAATGCATAACATAGGCAGCTCAAGGCTAGGCCATTCAGCCTCCCTGATAGCGAGGCACTCCGAAGGAACCGAGAGATCACCTCCCTTTTGTCCAGATGGTAGCTGCTAACGAGCTGTGCATACCAGGGAGGCTGAGGTAACAAAACATATAGCCATCCATCCATCATTGGCCAGTGACACTCGACGCAACTACATCAAAGCCAGGGAATACTATAATTGCCAAGAGATGCCCCATTGCAAGTATCTCGTACCAACGCCGCAGAAGGAGACACTAAGGGTAAGAGGCCTCGTTGGGCCTCCCAGCCAAGCTTGTGCCAGCCAGCCTAAACCAGGCTGACTTGTTCCAGCGTTGTGCCTTGTTCCTGCTCATCGTTGAGACCCTGTGATTGCTCCTGAAAGACTTTGCTGCCTAAAGAACTCCTTGCCTTAACCAACCCAGCCTTATTGCTCCGGCTGGGATTCCTTGAAAGACTTCCTTTGCATCCGGCTTGTGTTCCTGTTTTCCTCTGCTTGTGATCCTGTTGCTGCGGATCACACTTCCCTGCTGCTTCCTGACTTTGGCTGCTATTCGGAGGCACCATAAGGATTGCCCCCAAACTATTTACTCAACTTAATAATCAATAAAGCTTGTTGTACCTCAGCTGCTGTGTGGTTTATCCAGGGAGGTCAGGTCCCAAGGCCCAAGGGGGCGACACCATTATTTGTTTGTCCCAAATATGATAATGTATGGATGAAATATAGGAATTCAATTTTTTCATAGTTTTCTCAGTGACAAGGGTGTTCTAAAATTCCATATCTTCTGAACAACTCTGATTAATTATTTTGTGAAACTGTCACAAATTTTATTCTTGAGATTAGTAACTTTGAACTAGGTTTTCCTTTCAAATATGTCACCTCCTCTTGTTATATATGCTTGTGTTGTGATTTTGTTGTTGTATGCCAATAAAGGCTGTGTGTGTGTCATTTATATTATTTTAGTTAAGAAGCTACACTATGTTTTTTTGTTGTTTTTTGGATGGGTTTGAGGCCAGGTTCAGGCTGGTAAATGGATTATACAGGAAGAATTTTGAAATGGCCAATATGCTTTCCAGCAGGTATATTTGGTAATATTGCAATGCATTTCCTATCTCAGCAATATCTCAAATACACCTATGCTGAAAATATATTGAATTGAGCTGGTTGTCAAAGACAAGCAGTCTGCAAAAATAAAATAAAATAAAATTGGAGAACCTGAGCTTAGTGCCAGAAATTCCAGAAATTGCTGATGATAGCCATTCTTGGAAGAACTAATTTTGGAGTTGCTAAGATTACCTAGATGTTCTCTGTTCCTTAAAAATCTGAAATTGTGTTTTTTTTTCTCTTCCATCAAATTTGATACTTTTTCATCCTGAAGATCATAATTGCTCATTTGAAAAGCAAATGTATAAATAACTATGATGGATAGCAGAAAGAAGCCCAACACTTAACATATAAAAGTTGTGAAGAGCAAAATAAAATAAGAAAGCTCTTGCTGACATAGATGAGTACTAGAAAGGCAATTGTCTAACAGTTTGGCTGTAAGAACTATAAGTAAATTTTGCCTGTCCACCCTTACTTCTCTTATGTGGTTGACTGGCCTAAGTAATTTTGTTGCCAAAGCTAAGGTATCACATGCACGTACACACACACACACACACACACACACACACACACACACACTGCAATTTCAGCAAGGTCTGTGCCCAGTGAGCTTCCACTAAAGCAGATCAGTCAGGGCAAAAAAAAAAAAAGAACTCTGAGTTGAAGGCAAACTACAGAGGTTTTTCTTTTCTTTTTTTTACAATTTGGCCAAAAGAGATGCAAGTACTAAGTCACCACTCAAAATGTACAAGCATACCTTTACAGCAGTGATTTTCAACCTTTTTTGAGGCACAGCACTTTTTTACATTTACAAAATCCTGGGGCACACCACCAACCAAAATGACACAAAATGACACTCTAACACAGTAATACATATAGTTAATATGTTTTTAAATGTATTTATACACTCACTTAGTGTGAAACCTGGGCCTGTTTCAATGAACACAAAATAGATATCCTGGCAGGAATGGTAGAAAGACACACACAAAGCTCTTGCTCAACAGCTCAACCATGGTGCTATTGGACAGCTTCTCACCACACACCAAGCACAGCGGAGTTGGTGCCGTCGCATCCCCGGTGAAAGTGAATCCAAATGAAAGATAGCTTTCGCTGTATTGTCCCGAGCTCACTGTCTTTTCTTTTTTTCTTTTGTCCACCACTCATATTAGGGTCTTCATCGGTGTCATAATTTTGTCCAGCATTTGCATTTTCCCTTCTTAAAAACTTCTCCATCACTGTCACTCGCTTGTCTTGCTGTGATCCCAAATTGCCACTGTTGCTTGACATGCAGCTGCAGCACTAACTCTAACTTTGTTTACTTAGCTATGTCTGAGCGAATCCAAGATGGCATGACCATAGTACTCTCGCGTCACTTCTTAGGTGACGCGAGAGTGCTATGGTTCCATTTCTTAAAAGGACAGATGTGCCTTATAGTTTATATATGAATGAAGTTCGAAAATAATTTCCCACGGCACACCTGATGATCTCTCACGGCACACTAGTGTTCCCACGGCACACCTGATGATCTCTCACGGCACACTGGTTGAAAATCACTGCTTTACAGTAATATACAAGACATTTATACATTTCTGACAGCTATTCAGACTTCCATGTCTCCTCCTGATTGTCTAAGATAGTTATGCTGCTTTGTTTGAGACCTTTGTTTTATCCTTCTCTTCCATGAGAACCAGAAGCTTCTAGTCACAATCAAACAGATAAACAGTATAAAACACAGCCCTGGTGATAATCTGTATCACATAGATCTGGTGTATGACAGTGTGTAGTCCATGGGCCACACATTTCCAATTTCTGGCAAAGAAACAGAAACCAAACTGTGTAAATATGATTGAGAGGGAAATGGAAGATTTTCACAATGGAAATAAGCAGTACCCATAGATGTCTTTAACAACGTGATTTATTTGCCCTTACTGGAACATAAAGCAACAACTAAAGGCATCAAGAAAAGGAGAGGCTGCAATTTGTAGTGACCTCTGAAAAGTCAGTGGTGGCCTTCTAACTTTTTTGCCTCAGATTGAAGTCATTTATTTTTATTCCTCCTCTAAGACCTGCTAACAATGAAGTCTTCTGACCTTACCTCTAAAAAGAGACTATATATAACAGAACATTGGTTGATGGAATAGAAAACTTTGTTCACTGTATAGTGTAAAGGCAAGGAAAACAGGAGGCATTGGTAGAGAAGAGATTGACATGGTTAAGCCATTAATACTTTATGATAAGCGTCTTCAAGGCATTTGCAGTTATAGTTGTGAGTAACATTAAAATGTCCAGGTGTCAAGACTGGCAGTCAGCCTAAAAGCTTGAATCTCCTAGTAGTATGTGACACAGTAGGCCTGGAATATGGGCTAGGTAAAAACTGGGTAATATATTATTGAATGCTATAGTTAGATTTGTCCGTGTCATCATATCTCCTATTTCTATGCATAACAATAATAATAATTTATTTATAACCCGCCCTCTCTCCCCAAAGGGAGTGGATAGTGCGTCAGCTCCCCCTGGTGGCCAGAAGTTTGCCTCTGTTCATCTATGTTCGTCTATATATGTCTAAATATGTCTATATATGTCTAAATATGTCTATATATGTTGAACTGCAGGGATTGTCTGCAAATATGTGTACTGTAATCCGCTCTGAGTCCCCTTTGGGGTGAGAAAAGCAGAATATAAATAAAGTAAATAATAATAAATAATAATAATAGCTGGGTAGTGAAGAAAGCTCCTGAGAGAGGGTATATATAGTAACAATATAATGAATGAAGAGTGCTAAAAACAATTACTGACTAGTGTATATAAAAGACACAGTATATGGTTCAGTCTTACAAGCCAAAGGAGACAGCGGGATAGCAATCCAATGTAGAGGGAAAGTCCAAAATAAGCAGTGTCACGCTGAGACCTCCACAGTCTAAAAGGAGCAGAAGATCCAGGACTGTGGCTTGGGTGCAATGAAACAAAGCAGATAAATGTATATCGGCCCCGATAGGCTTCCAAGATGCAGGCAGGCTTTTCAACTGAAGAGTGAGCGCAAAATAGCTGCAAACCAGGGAAAATAACAGCAGGCGGAAGTCTCCACGGAGATAAGGGAGACTTAATGAAGGTCCTACGGAGTGCTAAATGCACCATAAGAGGCCAAAATAAACTGTTTCACCTTATTGCAAAGGCTTTTTCAAGGGAATCTTAACAAGTAACGGTGTCCAAAATCTGTAATAATAAAGTATACAACATGAAAGTAGCAAATACTTCAAACCCAAAGGTAAGTAACCTGATAGCAAGATACAATTTCATACATATACATACCAAAGGTCCCAAACAAAGCAGCAAAACTCTCTCCAGGTAGGTAGAGTGACCCAAAGGTAATCATTGAATGCACTAAGCTTTGAAGGCTAGGGGGACTTGGAGGTCTCTCATTCATAGGGCCACCACAAGTTGAAGTTGACTTGATGTCAATTAAAATTAATGGTAGTAAAAACAAGGGAATGGAGGATGTCTTGGTTGGTTGGTTGATTGAATTTAAATCCCACCTTTGTCCCCAGATGGGATCCAAGGAGATTTTTTTCCTTTCCTCTTTCCTAATCCCTTCTTCTGGGAGCCTGAAAAGCTCTAAAAAAAATTGTGTTCTAAGCCAACTGCAGCCCTAAACAGAAGCATATCTCTCTCTCTTAAGCATCAACTTATATGCTAAAGATCCAGAACATTTTTCATATATCTGCTGTTAAACCCAAACAGGGGTATGGAGGAAATATTCTGTAACTATCCAGTGCCTGTCCAAAGCTGCACTTTTTATGGACTCAAATACATAAGGGGCATTAACTTTATGTTCAGTGTTTTTTAGAAGAATAAATATATATATTCTTTTGGCTGATTATTCTTGCAACACACAAACACACACACACACATGGTGACTGCAAGATGATGTGCTACAAATTTCTTATATTTTGCTTTTCTTCAACTTTATTTTATTAACAGCCTTTTAATTCTGGGTTTCTTTTTTATTTTTACATGAAAAGTATGAAACCGGGAATAGCAATTTCTTATGTGTCAAGAGGATTAGCTAGACTTTCTATTCTTTTTGTTGGCAGGCAAATTAGCTCACTTGGGCTGGGAAGTTTACTGATAAGATTCTCCTGTGTGCATGCTGTCATTAATTTGTCATTTTTGTGACTGCGAGGCATGCAAGCATCCCTAGGATGCTAAAGAATTAAGAAATTAATTCTCCTACTGATGTGATGACAATGCAGAGAGCTGCCTTCAAAGAAAGATCAGATGTAAGAATGGTATCAAAAGAGTAGTTCAACATCCACAAAAAATGCTGGCCTTTTTTACCCACTAGGCAGGCAAAGAAGGATGGGTTATTTGCCAACAGCCAGTTTTGGGCATGAGCAAATAAGAAAGAGGAACATATGAGCTGTAGAAAGTAATCTCATGTGGTGTTCCAGCCTGGTCAGCCCAGTGGTTAGAGTCAAGCACCAGGGGTCCCAGTTGATCAGGGGCAGCTTGAAGATGACGAATGGCCAGATGGGTATGGGTCTCCAAATGAGAGTTTGCAATGGGATGATGAATGGTTGGAGGGATATGGGACCACAGATGAGTTTAATGAGGATTCCATGGGAGATGATTCTGAATCAGATTATGAAAGACCAGGTGGCTTTGGTTTCCAAGAGAGAGTTTCCACTCCCTTCCCAGATCAGCATTCCAGAGAAAGGGAGTTGCCTGGTTCTCACTCTGATAGCGAGCCAGCTGGGCCAGCTAACGAGCCGGTGTTCGATAGGAGGGGGAGCATCAGAGATTCTAGGAAATCGTGGAGTCTGGGGAAGGGGGTGAGATGGGTACCTCGAGACTAGCTTCCTTATTAGTCCTTGCTCCCGGACTTGTAGTCAGATCTGAAGCCACGTTCAGCTTGATCATGTCTCACAGCCAAGTCTCCAAGTTCAAGCGGTACCATTGCAGCGGTCCGGATTCCAGCTCATGGTGACCACCATTGCGGTTTGTTTCCAGTACCACGTTTGACTACTGGAGCAGTCTGCCTTGTTTTGGAACTTTGTGTTCATTGGGACTTAAGCCATTGGGCTTACCGCTACAGAACTTTATTGGACTAATTTGATTGTTTTATTTTTACTTCTTTGGATTATTCTTTATCCTTTATTCTAAATAAAAGAACATTTATTGCA
Source organism: Anolis apletophallus (assembly GCA_030556195.1). Taxonomy (NCBI): domain Eukaryota; kingdom Metazoa; phylum Chordata; class Lepidosauria; order Squamata; family Anolidae; genus Anolis; species Anolis apletophallus. The sequence goes on along the minus strand of JARBWK010000012.1, from coordinate 47,512,670 downwards.
TCTGCCTGTGTGTGTGTGATCTGGGGGGGGGGGGCTGGCCGAGTTCTGAGGTGCAACATCTCACTTTGTGTATTGAAGGGTTACCAAAAAAAACTTTTTACAAAGAGTTTTTTAATTACTAAGAATTAAAAATTATTTGTAGATGCTTTGCTTCTCCCTTTTGCAGACCAACATTGGACAAAAACTTTTGAAGAAATCTAAATGCTGGGTTGTTGTGAATTTTCCAGGCTGTATGGCCATGTTCCAGAAGAATTCTCCCCTGATGTTTTGCCTGCATCTATGGCAGGCATCCTCAGAGGTTGTGAGGTCTGTTGGAAACTAGAAAAAATTGGTTTATATATCTGTAGAATGTCCAGGGTGGGACAAAGAACTCTTGTCTGTTGGAGCTAGGTATGAATGTTTCAATTGGCCACATTGATTAACATTTAATGACCTAGCAGGTTCAAGGTCTGGCTTCTTACTGCTTGAGGAATCCTTTATTGGGAGGTGATTAACTGGCCCTGTGTCACACCCCAGCCTGGTTCCGGTGAACCAAACTGCCTCCATGTCCTTAGCCAGAAGGCAGAAAAGCAAAAAAGCCAGGCTCAGCCATTTCCCTCAACAGGGCCCCAGCAGGTCGGAGAGAAGCGTAGCGCGGCCCTTTCCCATAGAGATAACAACACCTGGAGCTGAGTTGGCTCGCAGCCTCCCTTTTCCACAGCTGTCCCAGCTAACGAGGTGGAATTCCAGAAGTCTTTAGATAGGGGAGAAGCCCAGGAGAAGTCAGTGCATTGCAGAGCTAGGTAGCTCCAAACCTATAAAGGCCCAAGCAGGACTTCAGTCTTCATCTCGTGCCAACTTTTGAATTACCTTGCCAATCTCCAGAGGGGACCAGGGAGTCTGCCTAGCCGTGGGGACCTTGTTACCAAGTCAGGCTATCGGGCCTGTGGATTAGCCCTTGGGGCATCTAGAGATTTTATCCTTGCAACTTCCAGAGACTTTGTCCTTGTAACTTCTAGAGACTTGCCTTGCAGTCAAAGACTTATTCTTGATATTTTATACATCCAGTTTGATTCCTATTTTTGCCTTTTCTAATCATTTATTCTAAATAAAGCATTTAACCACAGAGACTGTGTCGTGAGTGGGTTACTAAGGTCCAGTCAAGACTAGGGTACAATAGCCTGATTGTTTCTTGTCTGGAATTCCCCTGTTTTTGAATGTTGTTCTTAATTTACTCTTATGATTTTAGAGTGATGCTAACTGCAACATTCACACCTACCTCAAACAGACCAGACTTCTTTCTTCCACTCTGGATATTCCACAGATATATAAACCCAATTTTTCTAGTTTCCAACAGACCTCACAACCTCTGAGGATGACTGCCATAGATGCAAAACGTCAGGAGAGAATGCTTTTGGAACATAGCTATACAGGCCAGAAAATCACAACAGCCCAGTGATTCCAGCCATGAAAGCCTTCAACAATCTAAATCTAAATACAGCTTCTTGTGCCAGAGCTCATGTACGGAGAGCCACTAGAAACACTGATGTGGCTCCCAACTATTTATCCCAATACTTCATTTTGCTCAGTAATAATGAACAAAGCAACAAATATTTGTCTTTTTGTTTTACTTAATATTTGTCTTTTTGTTTTACTTAACCATTGAATTACTTTATGTCAAAAAAAATCCATGTGTAAGCATGTCCCTTAAACCACAGAATCACACAAAATTGTTTGAAGGTTTTCTTTAGGGGTCCTTGACACGTCACAATGTATAGTTGAAAGACTGCAATTCAATCTGATATGTTACAAGTTTGGCAGACTTATATACTGCTTTAGAATTTTATTAATCATGGTATGCTCAAGATTATCATCACATCACCACACAAGATGATTTAGTATAGTAAATGTGCCATGAGCTATGAGCTAGTTTTGAGGAGAACATAATCAGAAGTGGATATATAGCCTTACAGGGCTTTGTTTACATAGGGGGGATTTCCGCCCCTTGGAAGAACCTTCAGTGAAGTTTACATACTCGTGGACTTGAGAGAGACACAAATGATTGTTGCCACACATGGTGCATCACGGACCTTACTTTTGAATATAACTCTATTTGCAATAGCCCTATCCTTCCAAATCGATGACTGTGGGAAAATAAAACCTGGATTATTCCCATCTACTAGGCAGCATGCAAAGGGAGAGTGAAACCAGGACTTTGTGAACGATACAGAGTGAATACAGCTCCTTGGATTCGCACAGCTTTTTTGTGGAGTTCCTATTTATTATTTCCAGCTTCACGGCAACGTGGGATTGGACCCTTGACTTAGTCAACACCCACAAGGAATCCTTTCGTTATAGTCCTCTTATTATTATTCATCATTTGGAACCTTTCCTTCCGTATATTTTGGACTATATTTCCATCAACAGGACAACGGAGGAATATATCAAGACTCAACCTAGTCCATTAAAAGTTTCCTTGTCACAGCCTATATATTTCCATCAGTTTGGGAACTTTTCCTTTGCTGTATTATATGATATTCGTTGACTGGTAGGAACCCACTTGGGTTATACTTTGTAGAATATATACTGTTTATTTGTATTGATGCTTAAATTATTTGTGTGACAACAGCCACATATGACACAAGATTTATTACATTCATATCAAAGTTATATGTGCAATTATTCCTGACAGTTTTGTTGTCCTTGACAGGTCACAATGTATAGTTGAAGGACTGCAATTCAATGTGATATGTTACAAGTTTGGCAGACTTATATACTGCTTTAGAATTTCAAATGATAAATATTGCTCACTAGACCGTTCCATTTTCTTTTAAGTCTTTTTGCGGAGGGTGGAAGAAATGACATGTTAATAATTTGGCTTTACTAGCTTAGTGTAGGGATAGGCAGGAAGATATTAGTCATTGTATGCTCAAGATTATCATCACATCACCACACAAGGTGATTTAGTATAGTAAATGTGCCATGACTTATGAGCTAGTTTTGAGAACATAATCACATGCCATCTGTGGTCAACAACACTGGGCAGTGACAAGAATTGAACATACAAGGCTGCCCAGGAAGTCGATCACGATCGACCAGTCGATCCCGGGACCGAAGGAGGTCGATCCCAGCCGAATGGGGCACTTCTCAGAGGGGGCGGAGCCAGGCCACGCCAAGCCCCGCTCCCTCCCCGGCTTCGGCACTCCCAGCAGCTGCTCCTGGTTTGTGGAGGGCAGGGCCAAGCCAGCCTTGTGCTAGCTATGCCACCACTGGCTTGGCATTGCCATCCTCAAGCCTGGAGAAGCTGCTGGGAGCCCCAAACCCAGAGGGGAGGGAGCGGGGCTTGGCACGACCTGGCTCCACCCCCCCGTGGCTTTCTCTCTACCAGCAGCTTCTCCAGGCTTGACGATGGCAGTGCCAAGCCAGCCTTGTGCTACCTATGTCACCACTGGCTTGGCATTGCCATCCTCAAGCCTGGAGAAGCTGCTGGGAGTTCCAAAGCCAGAGGGGAGGGGCGGGGCTTGGTGCGGCCTGGCTCCCCCCCTCTGGCCAAGCCCCACCCCCTCCAGCCTTGAGGAGGTAGGTAGATCTTTCTGACTTGGTTTTAATATAAGTAGCTCGTATGCTGAAAAAGTGTGGGCACCCCTGGTATAGATGATCACTGGAGGCATATGGGAATTTTATTGTTTATTTATTTATTATTTATTTCCGGCATTTTACCCCGCTCTTCTCAACCCCCGAGGGGGGACTCAGAGCGGCTTCCAAAAGGCACAATTCGATGGCAACACAGTAAAACACATAAAACACAGTATAAAAACCCCAAAACATTACACATTAAAATACAATTACATTAACATATCATACAATTGTTCTAATTGTCTTTTCTTTCTACTTGCTTTTTATTTTCAGTTGTCCAAAATTGAGGATATGAACAAGTGTCAATAATAAGAAACCGGACATCTCCAGCTTACTTGTCCTCTACATGTCCTATACACCTAGGCAACAGTGAGAATTAAGTGAGTAAATGATGGCAAGAAGAAAGGAGATTTCTGACAGCCTATTATTCAATGAGATCTGGATACTAGTGCTGATTCTACTTAATTCCCACTAACCATATTATGAGTTATGATGGCTTCTGGTTCAAAAGCACATTGAAACTCCACAGAGGCATAAAATATTTAGGACCTGGATATCCAAAGAATTGTATATTGCTGGAAGAACATAACCTTATATTCATGCCAATGGCACAGACCTCTCAAGGTCCTCCTATCGTCTGAGGTACATCATGTGATGACCAAAGACATGTCTTCTGAACAGTAGTCCTTATTTGTGGAATTTTCTTGCAGAGAGATTTGCTTGTTGCCAACATTGCTATATATTTGGTTCCAGGCCACCCCCACCCCCCAAAAAACCCATTTATTGCCCCAGGCTTTAAAAAATCATGTTATTCTAAAACAGCAAATGTAATACATTTCTATTTTATTTTGTTGGCAACAAGCAAATAAAAATCTTGTAAAACAATCCAGAAGCTGTGTGTTAGGATGGTAAGATTTTTTTTTAAAAGCCCCATTAAAATGAAAGAGGGCTCATTGTACAAGATGGAATGTCCTCCATTGATGTTACTTATGTTGGACACACACACATGCATGTCAATATAGATAGATAGATATGCATAAATAGGTGCATATACTGGTATACATAGATTGATATACCTCCTCTGACACAAGAATGATTGATAGCAGTGGTTTCTGAGAAGACATGTGGTCCAAAAGAATTTAATACATTTTTGATGTTCAATCAAGTTCAGTTAAGAATCACAAAATGTCTGATAAGAAAAAGGAATCCATATAAGATATTTGATTCTTTGTGAATTGCTTCTCTTCCAGTTTCTTACTTTGGAAGGCAAACTGCATATCTTCTTTGAATTAAATCACACCAATCATTTCAATGTCAGTTCCATCATAGGCACACAGTTTTGATCTTTTTAAGGAAGACAGAAAATATCCACTGGATTTCAGGCTGTGTTCTGGGGAGGTGCTCATATTTTTTGCACATCCCGCTCGGCCCTCACAGCTGTCAATTAAGTGGAAGCTGGAAGGAAGAAGTTACATTAATGTCGTCTAAAACAGATAGAGATGTTTCAACAATTGGAGGAGGAGGGAAAGAAAACAGCAGTAGCAGTTACTGCCACCTGGCTGAGAGCCCTTGGGAGATGCATGCTAAGACCCACTTCCCTGCCATCTCCTCCTGACATTCTTTGCTAGCACAAAATGTCAATTGATCTGTCCAGCAAGTATTTTGCAAGTGTATGCATTGAAGTGCTTGAACATTGTTCCCTCTCTTCTTCCCTCTCTCACCCATACAGATGCATTAAACTTATTGATTGCTAGGAAGCTCTGCAAGATTTTAATATTGACATGCAGTTTATAAAGCTGGACATATAACTGTACAAAGACAATCCAAGAACTAATGAACTAACAGGAATATCTGAGTCTTAATGTCTAGTGACTCTTATATATCAATACCAGCCCTCTAGATCAGTGTTTTTCAACCTTTTCTGAGCCACGGTACATTTTCTACATTTACAAAATCCTGGGGCACACCACCAACCAAAATGACACAAAATGACACTCTAACACACTAATACATATAGTCAGGCATGTAGCCAGGAGGGGCTAAGGGGGCTTCATCCCCCGAAATTCTCAGGGTGGTCCGCGAAAAGGCCTTACTGGTACATTATTTAAACTGTTATGTTTATTCATATCATGATCTGATCACCATGCTCATTATAACCCACATTAATGGGGTTATTGGGATAACAATACAAAAGGTTTGCTAGGGTAGACCCTCTTCCACCCAGTCTCAGCCCCCCCTGAACCAAACTCAGCCCCCCCCCCCAAATCAAAATCCTGGCTACAGCCCTGCATATAGTTAATATGTTTTTAAATGTATTTATACACTCAGTGTGAAACCTGGGCCTGTTTCGATGATCACAACATAGATATCCTGGCAGGAATGGCAGAAAGACACACATGAAGGTCTTGCTCAATTTATAGTTAACACAGAATCAAAGAACATCCTGAACTCTTGCAACAATGTAATTGAACCAAACTTGGCATACTGAACTCTCATTACCAACAGAAAGTACTGAAAGGGTTTGCTTGGGAATTGACCTTGAGTTTGGAAGTTATAGTTCACCTACACCCAGAGAGCACTGTGGACTCAAACAATGTTATGTTATGTTGTTGTTTGTTTTCTATCCAGAATCACGTTGTTGGAAGGAGGCTCACCACTTTAAGGTCCCTAAAACAGGCATGGGAAAACTTCAGACCTCTGGGTGCTTTGGACTTCAACTCCCACCATTCCAAACAGCCTGAGGCTCTTTCCTGCTTAAGTGGCTGAGAGGGGGAAAGGAAAAGGCCCCGAGGCTGCTAGGAATGGTGGAAGTTGGAGTCCAAAACACCTGGAAGGTCCAAGTTTGCCCATGCCAGCTTTCGACAGAGACCTCTTCCTCTCCATTCCCCATCACACCGTTTCTTCCCCCTCCTGCCAAATACTTACTTTTTCTTCTCCACTAGGGCTCCCTTCTTCCCAGCCTTGTTCTGCTTACTTTGCCTCGCTTTGCTCACGCTGCCGCTTCTGCTGCCATTTTGATCCGAGGGGCCCGTAGGGGCCCTAGAGCAGAATTTTCTTTTCTCGGATGAACACAGCCAATTTTCCAGCCATATCAAACATTTTTTTAGGTATATAGATGATATACTTTGCATCGTGGATGGCAATACTGACTTACGCAGCTTCCAGGCATGGATGAACAATTGGCATCCTAATATTAATTTCACTTTCCAACATAGCCACCAGGAGGTCAATTTTCTTGATCTCACTGTTTTTAGCCACAACAATCATATTAAGGTCAGAAATTACTCCAAACCCACCAACACTCATTCTCTTCTACATTACTCTTCTTTTCATCCCCATCACCTTAAAAACAACTTACCTTTCTCCTCTCTACTAAGACTGAAAAGGAATTCTTCCTTCCCTCATCATTTTTCCCAAGACGCCAATCATTTTATTAATAATTTGAAGAAAAGAGGTTACCCAGATAGGGTACTCAACACTGCCCTCACTAGGGTTAACAACATACCCAGAGACCAGCTCTTAACACCTCAACCCAAATCCACTCCCTCTAAGATTGTGTGGCCTTTAACATTATCTCCCCATTCCCATCATATCAAAAAGATAGTCACCAATCTTTGGCCTTTGGTGAGCTCCATTCCAGGCTTGGAAAACCCACCACTCATAGCTTTTAAGAGAACCCAAAATCTAAGAGATCTATTAGTACACACAAAAGATGACAGATTTGATAGCCGTCCCCCTCCAATTCCCCTTCCTTTTGGCACAAAAAAGTGTGGCAAATGCAGTATTTGTAGACACATCTCTCCCATAATTCAAATTCAGAATCCTCATAGCAAAAAAATATATAAAATCCACACCTGGGCAACCTGCAATTCTAAGAACATCATATATTGTATAATTTGTGGCTGTTGTGGGGGCTTTTATATCGGTTTATCCATGAGAGAACTGAGAAATAGGATTTGCGAACACAGGTCACGTTTCCACACTGGATATGACAATTCAGTGCTATACATGCACTTTAAAACGTGCAACAACAGATATGATAATTTCACTGTGACTGTACTTGAAAAGATCCATCCACAACCCCACTCAGACATCAAAAGGGTCCTATTACGCCTTGAAAATAAATGGATAATCAATCTAAAAAGCGAGACCCCCCCATGGGTTAAATGACAAGCTATCCGTCAGTGAATTATTGTTTTAGCCACTATTTAACCGCCAACAACCTGAGCCTCAGTGCTTCTAGCCCAGTATCTACGGATACTGCTTCCACCTGCGGTGCTCCTGTTGTTCCCAGCTCTGGTATGTACTTGCCTGTCTCTTTCACATTATATTGTTGTTATGTATTTTCCCAATGACACTGGCTGTTCCCTTTTCCCAGTAGCGCTTCTTGTAACTATGAAGTTTGTATTATATTTGTATTGTAATTGACTCACATTGCTGTAACTCTAGTGACCAAATCCCCAACGAGACGCTCGCGAGATTTCGGCATCTAGGCCACACCCCCGGCCCTGAGGAAGCCCCTACGGGGGTGAAACGAAGCCGCGCGGGACCCTTTTTCGTCGGCCCCATGGTGTCCTTCCCTTTGAACTTTCATCATCTGTGAGACCACTCTTGCATCTCTTATTATTTGGACGTATTTACTTGCTTGGGAAGGCATCCGGGACTGTGCCTGAGCCTTTTCCATTACCTTCTCTCCGGAGCCTGGGCGTCCTGGTTCACTTTCATGTGAGCCCATTCACCACTTTTGTGTTAAAATTGATGAATGTGATATTCCAATGGTGATAAATGTATAATTCATGTGTATTTCGGATATAATATATATGTTTGTGTATCTACTAGAGTAGTCTTCATTATTGCCTGTATTACTTTATATTGTGCATTGACTTGCATTGCTTAGCTTTCACGCTGCTTTTCCCACTGCATTTTGATCCGAGGGGGCAGTGTGAGCATGTTCAGGAAGGGAGGGGGGAGGGAGGAAGACATGACCTGTGCGGGCGCTACTGCGCAGACTCACCTCACATCTTCCTCCCTCCTACCTTCCCTTCCTGAACACGCTCACAGCAGTGTCAACAAAGCGAGGCAAAGTGAGCAGAGCGAGGCTGGGAAGAAGGGAGCCCAAGTGGAGAAGAAAAAGTGTTCGGCAGGAGGGGGAAGAAAGGGTATTGGAAGTTCCAATTTCCCACGGCACACCTGATGATCGCTCACGGCACACTAGTGTGCCGGGGCACACCGGTTGGAAAACACTGTTCTAGATAAACAGATCTCAAGATAACATGAAACGTTCCAATCTCTCCTTTTTGGGCAAAGTCCTGGAACATGTGGTGGCCTCGCAACTCCAGGGGTTCTTGTAAGACACAGATTATCTAGATCCAGCGCAGTCTGGCTTTAGGCTGGGACATGGTACTGAGACAGCCTTGATCGTCTTAGTGGATTATCTATGTCAGGAACTGTGCCCCTGTTGATTCTGCTGGACCTCTCATCAGTCTTCAATACCGTAGACCACAGTATCATTTTGGGACACCTTGCGAGAATGGGCCTTGGAGGTACTGTTTTGCAGTGGCTCCAGTCCTTCCTGGAGGGTCTTTCCCAGAAGGTGTTGTTGGGGAACATATTCTCGGCTTCTCAGCCAGTGTTGTATGGGGTCCCACAGGACTCAATATTGTCTCCCATGTTTTTTGACATCTACATTAAGCCATTGGGGAAAATCATCTGGAGTTTTGGAGTTCAATGTCATCTGTATGCAGATAATATTCAACTCTATCACTCCTTTCCACCTGTTACTAAGGAGGCTGTTCAGGTCCTGAACTGGTGCTTGGCAGCTATGATGGACTAGATGAGAGCAAAAAAAATTAAATTTAATCCAGACAAGACAGACGTCTTCCTGGTCAGTCGAAAGGCCAAACAGAGTATAGGGCTACAGCCTGTGCTGGATGGGGTTACACTCCCCCTGAAGGTGCAGGTTTGGAGCTTGGGAGTGATCCTAGAACCTAGAACCTCAGGTCTCAGCGGTGACCAGGGGAGCTTTTGCATAGTTTAAACTTGTGCACCTTCCAGAGGGCCTGCAAGATGACCCTTTTAAAGCAGGCCTTCAATCTAAGTTCCCCCTGACAACTCTGACCTTGCCCTTGTGTTTTATATAACAAAGTGTTTTACCTGCATTTTAATCTGTTGTTTTATGTAAACCGCCCCAAGCCTGCAGGGAGGAGCGGTATATTAAAATGAAAAATAAATAAATAAAAATAAATAAAATGCACCCGTATCTTAGGAGGTCTGACAAGGCCACAGTGGTCCAAACTCTTGTTACATTCCAAATAGATTTCCGCAACACACTCTACATGAGGTTGCATTTGAAGACTGCTCAGAAGCTCCAGCTAGTCCAACAAATGGCAGCCAAGTGGCTCGAAATAAATAAATAAATAAATAAACACTAATAACATATACATCTCGGTATTAAGAAGTGTAACAAAACTCTCGAGGGGAAAATTATTATTATTATTATTATTATTAATTTCAACTTAAAAACCCGCCCTCCCCGAGGCTCAGGGCAGTTTCCAACATGTATACAATACATCAAGATAAAACCTTACCAATTAACAACTAAAAACATACTAAAAACATACTAAACACTTTAAAATACTATGACAATCATGGACGGTTATACAATAGATAAAACAGCAGGGTCAATAATAGCAGCAGCACAGCTAAGGAGTAGGCCATTCAGATGGTGGTCGGGCCGAATGCCTGCTTGAATAGCCAGGTCTTACATGACCTGCAGAACGCCATCAGGTCCCGCAAGGCTCGTGTCTCGGCTGGCAGCAAGTTCCATAACACTGGGGCTGCCACGGAGAATGCCTTTTGCCGTGTGCTGGACAGCCTGCAGGTTTTCAGTCCCGGAATTTCAAGCATATTGAGGTCCTCCGAACGCAGTGATCTTCTGGGTACGTATGGGGTAAGCCGCTCCCTCAAGTACACTGGCCCCAAGCCATGTAAGGCCTTGAAAGTCAAGACTAACACCTTGAAGGAGACCCGGAATTCAACTGGCAACCAGTGCAGCTCGCGCAGGATGGGAGTTATGTGGGATGACCTGGAGGCTCCCAGTAGCAGACGAGCTGCCGCGTTCTGCACCAGTTTAAGTTTCCGAATCGCCGACAAAGGTAGGCCAATGTACAGCGCATTACAGTAATCGAGCCTCGAGATGACCGTGGCTTGGATCACTGTGGCCAGGTCGCAACGGGAGAGATAGGGAGCCAGGCGCTTCACTTACCGCAGGTGGTAGAAAGCTGCCTTGCAGGCGCAAGCAATTTGCGCCTCCATAGACAGTTGGGAGTCCAGCTGGACCCCAAGGCTCTTAACAATGGGCTGTGGGCATAGTGCCACGCCGTCGAATGGCGGCAGCTGGATCTCCCCCCCCCCCTGGGTGGCCCAGCCACAAGATCTTTGTCTTCGCCGGGTTCACCTTCAACTTACTGGCTCGCAGCCATCCAGTTACGGCTTCTAGGCAGAGTTGGAAATTATCGGGTACGGAGTCCGCCCTCAGAACGAGCTGGGTGTCATCAGCGTACTGATGGCATTCCAGCCCGAAACTCCACACCAGCTGGGCGAGTGGTCGCATGTAGATGTTAAATAACAGCGGGGAGAGAACGGCCCCCTGAGGGACACCACAATGTAAGGGGGTGCCCTCGGAGACCACCCCTCCCCATTTCACTCGCTGCAGGTGGTTTTGGAGGAAGGAGGACAGCCAATTGAGGGCTGTCACCCTCACCCACGCCACCGTCAGGCGGTGTGTCAAAAGTTGGTAATCGACAGTATCAAACGCTGCCGTTAGGTCCAATAACACGAGAAGCGCCGATCTGCTTCGGTCCAAGTGGCAACGGAGTAGGTCTGTGATGGAGACCAGGACGGTCTCCGTCCCATTCCCGGAACGGAAGCTGGACTGGAAGGGGTCTAGCCAGGATGCGTCATCCAGGAATGTCTGCAGCTGCTCCAGTGTGCCGGGCGTGAGTCTGCAGACGCTATCAAGGAGGCATAGTACAAATTTTTCGCCTCCTTGGTAGCATGCCCATAAGCCTCCAGAAAGAGCTTATAAGCTGATTCCGAGGGTCCGTCACGGAGCTTCTTCCACATGCGCTCTAGCCGTCTCTTCTCCTGCTTCAAGGCCCTTAGATCTTCTGAGAACCACGGTGAGTGACATTTGCGGGGTTGGAGAGGGCACTTAGAGGCAATCTCATCGAGAGCAGCGGACAACTTACAGTTCCAGCTGGTGACTAGCTCATCAAGCGAGACGCTGACAGGCTTCAAATCCCTCAGGGCATTCAGGAACCTAGTTGGGTCCATAAATCCCTTCGGGTGAACCCAAATTGGTTCGGCACCCTTGCCGGGGGGGGGGGTGGCGACTCGACCCGGACTCTTAGAGCACAGTGGTCTGACCATGGCACCTCTATTACAGAGGGGACGGCCACTTGGACACCAGCAGAGAAGATCAGATCGAGGGTGTGACCGGCTCGATGTGTGGGCCCCGATTTAGACAGGGAGAGGCCTAGCGCCGCCATGGTCGACACTAGGTCCCCTGCTGCAGATGGAGAGGAGACTGTGTCGGCGTGGACATTGAAGTCCCCCAGCACCACAAGTCTAGGGAACCTCAATGCCCACTCCGCCACAGTCTCCAGCAGCAGGGATAGACTTCTCGCCGGCGCGCTGGGTGCATGGTACACCAGTAAGAAGGCTATGCCCTCCGGGGCTCCCCACATCAAACCGACACTTTCAATCCCGTCTGTCTCCAGAGCAGGGACCGCTCTAAGATGTAACAGGTCACGAGCGAGAATAGCCACCCCCCCCCCCCGGCCTCCCGTTCCTGTTCTGGTGCGTAACGGCGTAATCAGCGGGCACTAGCTCCTGCAGGCAGGTCTCAATTGTATCCACATATTTAATAAAATAACTCATGAATGCAAAATCAATTGTAGCCTGAACCAGCAAGACTTTGTTAATCAGAAACATGAACCCTGGTCTCTAACCTCATTTGTTCTCTTATGCATTCTCTTGTGCCACCTTAGTCCACAATTTTATTCATAATAAAAGTGTTATTGCTTTGCTGCACTTAAAGATAATTCCCTTCTCATAGCTAATTTAATCTTCATTATTAAAATGCCACTTCAGCTTTTTTTAAAGCCTTAAAATTTCTAGGAAACTGTCACCTCAGAAAGTGGTCTGCAAACACTTAGAAACAAATGCGGTCATCACTAATAGTAAACAACATAGTCAAAAACAAGTCACGCCAGACTAATATGAATTATTTTTTGATAGCGTTATAAGCTGGGTAGATGCAGAGAACGCTGTGGATGTAGCGTAGCTCGATTTCAGTAAGGTCTTCAACAAGATCCTATTTGACTTTCTGGCAAACAAACTAGTCAAATGTGGCAAAATTATGGTTAGGTTGCTCTGTAATTGATTAAGTGAATGAATCCAAAGGGTGTTCACCAATGCTTCCTCTTCATCCTGGAAAGAAGTGATGAGTGGAGTGCCACAAAGTTCCGTTCTGGGCCCGGTCGTGTTCAACATCTTTATTAATTACTTAGATGAAGGGTTAGAAGGTATGATCATCAAGTTTGCAGATGACACCAAATTGGGAAGGATAACCAATACCTCAGAAGACAGGAGGAGAATTCAAAAAGATCTGAAGAGATTAGAGAGATGGGCCAAAACTAACAAAATGAAGTTCAACAGTGACTCCACTTAGGCAGAAAAAAAATGAAATTCAAAGATACTGAATGGGGGATGCCTGGGCCAACAGCAGTACATGTGAAAAAGATCTTGGAGTCCTCGTGGACAACAACTTAAACATCAGCCAACAATGCCATGTGGCAGCTAAAAAAGCCAATGGGATTTTGGCCTGCATAAATAGGAGTATAGTGTCTAGATCCAGGGAAGTTATGCACCCCTCTATTCTGCCTTGGTCAGACCACACCTGGAATCACAGTCTCCAGTTCTGGGCACCACAATTGAAGGGAGATGTTGACAAGCTGGAATGTGTCCAGAGAAGGGCGACTCAAATAATTAAGGGCCTGGAGAAGAAGCCCGGTGAGGAGTGGCTTAAAGAGCTTGGCATGTTTAACCTGCAGAAGAGAAGGCTGAGAGGAGACATGATGGCCACGTATAAATATGTGAGGGTAAGTCATAGGGAGGAGAGAGCAAGCTTGTTTTCTGCTGCCCTGGAGACTGGGACACGGAACAATGGCTTCAAACTACAGGAAAGGAGATTCCACCGGAACATTAGAAAGAACTTCCAAACTGTGAGAGCTGTTCAGCAGTGGAACTCTCTGTCCCAGAGCGTAGTGGAGGCTCCTTCTTTGGAGGCTTTTAAACAGAGGCTGCATGGCTATCTGTCAGAGGTGCTTTGAATGTGATTTTCCTGCATCTTGGCAGGTGGTTGGACTGGATGGCCCATAAGGTCTCTTCCAACTCTATGATTCTATGATTTTTCACATGCCCCAACATATTTTCATGTCAGGTCATTCTTAAAATTTGGTTGAGTTATTGGATGATTCCATTTTTACCTGCTTTTAAAACTATTTTTGCACATGCATTGTTGATATGATTCATAATTCAGTGTGATGATATAAAACTATGTTAAATATCATCATCCATCATCATAAATATTTCACTCACTGGAACCTGTATTAGTGGAAGGAGGTTGCAGTGGGCATATATAAGTAAACCACCATTCAAATAATGAAATATTCACAATATTGGAATTGAAAACCTGGTACATTATTCAATCAGTATGGTATTATAAGTGATAAGTATAATGGTGCTGAAATGCTAGCTTGCTTCATTGATTAACATAATGTCTTCTAAAAAGTATATGAAAATTTGGTTTATATTTTACTGGTTCCCCCCACCCCAAGCCTATATCTACCCATTTGACTTTGGCTGCAATTCTTAACATATAATAATACTTGTATAATACTTTGGCTGCCTATATCACCAGACTATACAGCAAAATCTTAATCTGAGTTTTCATCCATATAAAATTAGTGTACAATTTTAATGCATTTGCTAAATGAATACATTATGATTGCACTAGCTCTCAAGTCAGAGTTCAATGTCTAGAGGTTTGTTAGTAGTCTGTAGCTGAAGTAGCAAAAATTCAAGCCTAGTATTATACATTTTGGCAGCAATTCTCCAGCGTTTTAGACAGAGACCTTTTACCTCACCTACTACATTCTACATGCAAAACACATATGCCTCCCTTAACAAGGGTGACTTTATGAAGATCCATGTGGGTCACAACTATATTATAAAACACACATAGGGAAGCAATCATTTGTACATCATCTAAATAGCCTGGCCTCAAATGTTCAGCAGCCTGTCTATTGCTAGCAGAATATTTTAGAAGTCTGAAACCTTTAAATGTATTATAGTTTCTCAGCATACATATGCCACTAAAGCAGTGGTTCCCAACCTTTTTTGACCAGGGTCCACTTTGACCAGAGTCCACTTGACCAGGGACTACTTGACCAGGGTCCACTTTGACCAGGGACCACTCTCCAATGTTAGTACCACAATCTGTATTTTAATCTGTGTTTTTTCAGGCTTGTCCCTTTGCAAGCCACCCCGAGTCCCTTTGGGGAGATGGGTATAAAAATAAAGTTGGGTATAAAAAGAAAGCTATTCTATTATTATATCAAAGGGGTTATGAATCAGTTTTTGGTCAATTTTAGATTCGGTTTGGAGCGCTGATTCAGAAAATTGCATTGGATAGACCACATCAGCTTTAGTTTCTGATACAGAACATATGCCACGGTCCGCGACAGGGAAGGAGTGGCAAATAGCATGAAAGAAGTGGAAATAAAATAAAATAAAGAGGAAGGAGGCTTGCAAACCAGATTTCCATCCTTGCAGCCCACTGGTGATCTGTGACTCACAGGTTAAGAACCATTGCCATAAAGTAATGCAGAGACAGTAGGTGAATGAGAAGAAGAAATGATTGCTGGCTGGCAAGACATTCCTTAAAAGTTCATATTTATGACAGTTAATTTTTGCAGCTGTGTGCCTTAAAGTGATATCACAAGGCTTGCTTGACAAAATTTGTTCAGGAAGAGTTTGCCATTGCATTCCTTTGAGGTTTAGAAAGTGTCACTTGCACACGGTCACTTAGTAGATTTCTATGGCAAAGTGGGAATTCAAATCTTGCTCTCCAGAGTTGCAATCCAACACTCAAACCACTGTACCACACGGAACAATATCTTTTAATGTGAAAAGGATTTGGATCCAGCCCCACTTCAGTTAAAAGATAATTAATTGCTTCTTCCCCAGTCTCTCACACATAGACGGTCTAAAAATAAGCAGCAGACAAAAACCAGCTACCTCAGCAGCTGGTACTTCTGTTGCAGTGCACAAGTCAGCTGTATAAACCACCACAAAGTCAGCTTCTTCTTCTTTTGTTAAACAGATAAGCAAAGTTCTGTTTCATTTCATCACAACATTCCACTTGCTTCCAGAACATTGCACACCTATTTTGCCAGAAAGAGCTAAAGTAATCTGTATCTGTATACCTTTATAAAACGGAATGTTTGTGTGTATGTGTGTATGTATGCGGAGGGCAGAAGGACGGATATGTGGCAGCTATTTGCATAAAGTCCTTTGATTGGACAGCCTCGCCACTCCAAAATTCTAAGGCACCAGACAGAGGGCATTGCTAGCCACTGATTAGCCAGCATCCCAGAATCCAGGCCTCTACATTCAAACAACAGGATTTCTTCCCACTGAGGGAAAAAGCCAGCAACCCAGAATCAGGCCTCTACATTCAAACAACAGGATTTCTTCCCACTGAGGGGAAAAAGCCAGCATCCCAGAATCAGGCCTCTACATTCAAACAACATGATTTCTTCCCACTGAGGGGAAAAAAGCCAGCAACCCAGAATCCAGGCCTCTACATTCAAACAACAGGATTTCTTCCCACTGAGGGGAAAAAAGCCAGCAACCCAGAATCCAGGCCTCTACATTCAAACAACAGGATTTCTTCCCACTGAGGGGAAAAAGCCAGCAACCCAGAGTCAGGCCTTTACATTCAAACAACAGGATTTCTTCCCACTGAGGGAAAAAAGCCAGCAACCCAGAATCAAGCCTCTACATTCAAACAACAGGATTTCTTCCCACTGAGGGGAAAAAAGCCAGCAACCCAGAATCCAGGCCTCTACATTCAAACAACAGGATTTCTTCCCACTGAGGGAAAAAATGCACCATCAACATTCCCTCCCCACTTGGCTCTGTGAAAACAAAATTGATTCCTGTATTCTCCTCCCCTCAGCTTTTAGAAAACAGCTGCCTGCCATTCGGCCTTTTAAAGTTACCAAGAGCAGGCCATAACATTACAGGCCCCAAAATAGAGTTTAGGGCGGATATGTGGCAGCCACTTTCACAGGCCAGGACGGATATGTGGCAGCCACTTTCACAGGCCACAGCGACCAGCGTGGGTGATGGACCTGCACCAAACTTGGTACACATACCCCCCTATGACATGACCCACGTATTATGGGATTTGTAGTACTTTCCAAGACTTTGGTTCCCACAGACCACTGAGGCCACCAAAAAGGACCAATACAGACCACACTCAGCACACACAGCCCCCATGACCCACTCTACGTCCTGGTGCAGTTCGGAGGAGGGTGGGCCATGGATGATGGGACTTGAAGTGCCTCTACTCACTTCCCGAGTCCGCTGCAACCCTCATCCAATCACTGATCGAGACCAAACTTGGCATACATAACCCCCATGACTGCCTTCACGTCCTGGTGAGGTTTGGGGAGGACTGACAATGGATGATGGGATTTGTAGTACTTTTACACCCCTCTGTTCCCACAGACCACTGTGGCCCCCAACAAACACCAATAAAGACCACACTTGGCACACAGAGCCCCAGTGACCCACTCTACAGCCTACTGAAGTTTGGAGGGGGACAGAACATGGATGATGGGACTTGCAGTACCTTCCCTCACTTCCCAATCCTGCTACAAACCTAATCAATGACTGATCAACACCAAATCTGGCACACAGAGCCCTCCTGACCCACTCTACAGCCTGGTGCAGTTTACTGTGAGACGGACCACGGATGATGGGACTTGAAGTACCTTCACTCACTTCTGAAAAACAATGCATCCCTCATCCATTCACCAATACAGACCAAACTTAGCACACAGAGCCCCCATGACCCAATCTACATCCTACTACACTTGGGGGGGGGGGGACAGGACACACAGAGATGATGGGACTTGCACTACCTTCAGTAATTTTATGATACCACTGCAACTCCCAATAATGATGGATCAAGACTAAACTTGGCACACAGAGCCCCCATGACCCACTCTACATCCTGCTGCACTTCTCAAATGACCCGGGCAGGGCCGGGTCCCCAAGCTAGTTTCAAATAAAAAAGTCTGGGATACATTAGCAAGCTGTGTTGCCTTTTCTGTTTGTCTTGTAGAAACCTCCATGAGTTTACCTTGGAGTTTTGCCCCACTACATCTAGGACAGGGGTGCTCATTAGGTAGATCGTGATCTACTGGTAGATCGCATAGGGCGTCCTGGTAGATCGCAGGCAGGGTGGGAGGAAGGCTCAGTCCCGCCCCGCAGGTTCCCGACGCCGCCCAAGTGCTTCCGGCCCCGGGTTATCTGAGGTCCTTTCCACACAGTTGAATATAATCCCATGTTATCTGCTTTGAATCAGATTATATGGCAGTGTGGACTCAGAAAACCCAGTTCAAAGCAGATATTGTGTTATATGTTTCACATTTTTGTAGTGGGTAGGTAGATCATTTTGACTTGGTTGTTTTATAAGTAGCTCGCATGCTGAAAAAGTGTGAGCACCCCTGGTCTAGGACTTCAGGCACAATTATCATAACTCCCTCACAATGTCCTGGGAAGACTCAGGAAACACACAATAGGTTTACATAAGAGCCATGGAATCTGTTCTTATTTCAATCTGATATGACCTGATTTATTGCTGGGAACATTTATTTATCCCTGTCACCAAACCAAACCTCTCCATAGGACTCCCATTGATATGACCAACAGCCTAAACACCCCTTTGTCTCTTTGGACTGGCACCCATTGTATTGAATGCAGTTGAGATATCAGAACCCATTTCAGTCCTTTATTGCTTTCCCTGCCACATTCCTCCCCGATTGCGGCCCTCTTCATGGTGGATCAATAAACGGACGCTCTTCAAATAATCCAATTACAGTTTATTAAAGTTTCCCATCACAACAGAGACCACTTAGTGATGACAACAGGCGGAGACCTGAACCAACCAGGGAGGGGATTCTAACCAGACACTTTTGGAACCAATCAGGAATTGGTGCAGGAGTCTTGAAATGCTGTCAAAATGTATATGTATTATATATATGTTATATTAGGGTAGTATTTATATCTGGAAGTACTTCTACACTGTGGAGTTTGTGCAATTTGGCACTATTTTGGCTGCCATGGCTTGGTGTGGGTGAGTCCTGGCATTTGTTTGGTGAGTTACCAGCTTTTCTTCTTCTTCTTTTTGTTGCAGAAAATGCTATAGACCTTGTGCATCTGCCACTCCTTGGATTCCAAGGCATTGGACTGTGGCAGTTGGGGTAGTGTCAGGCTGCATTGACTTTATAGTGTAGATGTATCCTCAGGAAACAATTTCTTAAAATGCATTGCTCATTTAAAAAATGAAAAGGCTCATGTATAATTATATTTTTGGTAGCATTGCACCTGGAAAATCAAAATGTGTAATCATATATTTTGTCATGTGTGGAGGATTTATAGTCTATTTCTGCTCATGCTTTGCTGAAAGTCGTTCTTGTGGAAAGTAGGAAGAGGCATACTTATGTTAAAAAGCTTTACAGATTCTCACTGAAGTAATAGCAAAAACAGTTTCATCTGGCTAGTTGGACATTTGAATATACTGGGAGTTCGTAGACTAAGATTAGCATTTCATTTCTTGGCCACATTTAGAGATATGCCTTGCTATGGCTTTGTGTATAATCCTTTTCTGTTATGGGTTATATTGTAATATATTCACACCTAATAAAACCCAAACGAACCATGTAATAATCATGCTATGTATTCACAATTGTGGTATGTTGGTCTTTGGACTGTGTCTCTGCTGACATCTTCTTTGACCTCTGATTTTGCCTTCAACCAGGCATGTAGCCAGGGGGGGGGGCTTGAGGGGCTTCAGCCCCCCCACCCGAAATTCTCAGGGTGGTCCGCGAAAAGGCCTTACTGGTACATTATTTAAACTGTTATGCTTATTCATATCATGATCTGATCACCATGCTCAATATATCCCATATGCATGGGGGTATTGGGATAACGATACAGAAGGTTTGCTAGGGTAGACCCTCTCTCACTCAGACTCAGCTCCCCCCTCCAATCAAACTCAGCCCCTCCCGAATCAAAATCCTGGCTACGGCCTTGCCTTCAACCCATCTGTGTTTCATTTGGTTTTAGCAGAGATGAAATCACATAACAAAGGGACACTGATCTGAAGTGACTGCCAGCTGACACATGGCTTGATGAAAGCTAAATTATTCTATTATTACTGTAAAAACCGTTTCAATTGTTGTCTTGTTAAATTTCTTTCTCTTATTGAAATTATTTACAGTTTTATTCTGGAATTCTTTTACATTGTTTTTATTATACACAGTCCTCAAATCCCATAATAAAGAGAGAAAAAACCACTACCAACTCTTAACTAAGCTTTCATTTTTACAAAGCTTGAGTATTGTTGGACAACATTCAACATTACTCAAACATTCTGTCCCTTTCACATTAGAAGAATGTAGTATTTGAGGGCTGATACAGATGGGAATGTCTGCAGCAAAAGATGGGAAACTGGAAATGTGACTGACTGAGCTTGGGTGTCTGTTATATACAGTTGCACTATTAGTCATTCAAATTTTGGGAACCCAATTTTCATGTTATGCAAATGATCATAATTATACATATTCATAACAAACATCAATATACAGCCTGATGCTGTTGTGATGAAACTATTGCATGTAAATACAGCAATAATGCAAATATTATTGAAAAGTGTTCATTTAGTTTGCTGAAAAATGTAGCACCCAGACTATCTAATGTGTGTTATATGGATATATTGCACTGGAAAAATCATCACAGCAAGTATCAAGGTGTTCATTCTTATATATAATACTCTACATGGCTTCCATATAAGCCTGCTTGTACTTTATGTAAGCTCTTGATCCCACTATAAAATAAAATTAGACTACCGGGGAACACAGGGCAGGGTCATGTCTGTGGTAGCACCCCATCTGTCCCAGTCCTACAGTTAAAATGCACTGGTTTTCAATCTCACCTCAAACATTGCCTCATTTTCCCCAAAGTATACATCACAGGGATATCTCCCTCTCACACACAGATCTCCTTCACCTTCTATAAAAAGTGTGGTATTTTTAAAAAAATTGCAATATCTTAGGTTTCAGTCAATAATCCTTGCAAAACACTTTTAAAGTAGGTGTGGTTGTACTGCACAAATAATCCAGATATATAACAATTTAATATATTTATGGATCTTTTCTTTCAGTAACTATAAGCCACCTTTAACACATCCACAAATCATCTCCACTATCTCACTCTTTGCTACTTTTAATCCAAACCCTAACCCTATTCCAACTCTCAACCTCTATTTAGAATATTCTTATGGCATAACCCACTTCATTCTCTCCACAAATCAACAACCACATATAAAAGTATCCAACATTCAACATCCTAGTCCGACCACTTGAACTTCATAGAATCATAGAGTTGGAAGAGCCCTCGGGGGCTAGCCAGTCCAACCCCTTGCCAAAATGCAGGAAAATTGCATTCAAAACACCCCCAACAGATGGCCATCCAACCTCTGTTTAAAAGCTTCCAAAGGAGCCTCCACTACACTCCGGCACAGAGAGTTCCACTGCTGAACAGCTCTCACAGTCAGGAAGTTCTTCTTAATGTTCAGGTGGAATCTCCTTTCCTGTAGTTTGGAGTCATTGTTCAGCATCCTAGTCTCCAGGGCAGCAGAAAACAAGCTTGCTCCCTCCTCCCTATGACTTCCTCTCACATAGTTATACATGGTTATCATGTCTCCTCTTAGTCTTCTCTTCTTCAGGCTAAACATGTCCAATTATTTAAGCCACTCCTTATAGGGCTCTTCAACATCTCCCTTCAATTGTGGTGCCCAGAATTGGACACAGTATTCCAGGTGTGGTCTACTGGTCTACAAATCCTAAACATATTATTTCCCTAACTGTATTCCAATATGAACAAAATTTCAACCAACAAAAGAATGTAACTCTACCTCTGAAATAGTGACAAAACTAGTAATATGGAATCTAAATGAAAGAACCTCATTCCATTTCCTGTAAATAGTAGGAATAAATTCTCTATGAATAAACTGGAAAATCCAGTGGGAAAAGTGAATAGGTTAATCATGTACACATCTGTTGCAAAGGGGGCGGAAAGATGAATATTTAAGTATCATGATAAAGACAACATTTGGCATACACTGTTCAGATGAATATATTATCAAGCATGTTTAATAATTAAGCTGATCTTATGCTTTACATAGCAGTTGTAAGAAGATGAAGCCAGCCACTTTGATCTTCTCCCTCATGACTTCCAGTTCACTTGTGTTTTTTCTTAGTATTTTCAAGCAGAATATATTCTGCAAATTGAGTAAGTTTTTGCACTCTTTTGATAAAAAGAGGGACACGATGATCAGAACAGAATATGGAGTAGAAAATTCAAATATCTGGTTCTTATCAGCATGTTCCATGAGACTATGAAAAACACACAAAAACTTTTGGAAACAATAAAGAAATAATTATAATTATATAGGCTGGAAGTTCGTTTAGACTGGAAGACCATCTTTTCTGTATCATGTAGTAACACTACAAAGCCCAGTGCATTGTTTATCTAGCAAATGAAACAAATGTTTTGCTTGATCTTTATGGGTTCTCAGTTTAGAACACTTAGATCAAACTTACTCATTTTCATGTTTATTGGTAACATAAAGATCAAGCTCAATACACTATTCTAGAAGTAATGCTCAGTCAAGAAAGAGCCAGCCAACCAGATTTTTAACACTCTATCAACTCTTCTCACTTTGGGAAAAATAACTTTTCATTAGCATTCAAACCAGGCCCAATTAAGTTTGTTAGGTAATGGTTATCCTAGCACAGGGACTGGAAGCTCCAGACGTAGTTTACAGTCCAACAATAAATTGACATGTTTCCCACCCTTCCACATTTGCCAGTCTTATTTCCAGTGCTGTGGCATATGACAGCTTATGTTAGTTATAGGCCTGTCAATGAAACAACCATACATTGTTTCTGCTACAAATCATGTACCTTGTTATATGATGCATCACACTTCCAAGGTGATACAATGACACATCAAAATAATGAAAATATTTTATTTTGTTGGCTTGCATAATTAATCTAGAATTTCAAATTAGTACAATGCCAGAAATAAAGCGTAATGGTGTAGCACTAGAAAATGTTGCCCATTTCCATTTGGTGTCACTGGCTCAGGTGAACAAAGTCAGAATCAGAACTGACCTAGGTTTTTGCACACACCCTAAAGTGCAGAGTTACTTAGGTGCTTCAGGGAATGTCCACAGCATTCCCCAAATTTACTTAATTGGCTTAATATGGAGTGAAACCATGCACTCTGGACTATATATGAACTGTGTAGATCAGTGGTTTCCAAACTTTTTTGGCCTACCGCCCCCTTTCCAGAAAAAAATTTACTCACCGCTCCTCTAGAATTTTTTTAAAAATTTAATAGCAATTAAACAGAAAGATATATGTATTAATGCAGAGGTTCTCAACCTTTCTAATGCCGTGACCTCTAAATAAGTTTCATGTTGTGGTGACCCCCAAACATATTTTCGTTGCTACTTCATAAATAATTTTGCTACTCTTACGAATTCTAATGCAAATATCTAATATGCAGGATATATTTTCATTGTTACAAATTGAACATAATTAAAACATAGTGATTAATCACAAAAACAATATCTTTGGGGGAGTATGGACAATGGATGATGGGATTTGCAGTACCTTCAATCGATTCAACTCTGACTTCCACAGATCGCCGAGACCCCCATAAATTACAGAACTGGACCAAACTTGACTTGGCACAGAGAACCCACATGACCAACAGAAAATACTGGAGGGGTTTGGAATGATTTGCCTCCGCCGGGGAAGACAGCGCTTTCTTCCGCGGTGGTGGGGAGGTTCCACCGGAGGACGTGGAGGCCTTTGCACTGCAGCCTTCACACTGCACTGCGTGTGTGGTTCGAAGCAAAGGTGGCAGGGTCAAAGAAGAGGGTCGCGCAACCCCTCCTAAATGGCCAATCGTTCACCGCCCCCCAAATTCCCCTGAGCCTCCCACCGTCCCCTTGGATTGCCTCACCGCCCACCGGGGGGGGGGGTACCCCCCACTTTCAGAATCAGTGGTGTAGAGGGTTAAGAGTTGACAGGCTTGAAACCTTTCATTAAACTGATGCCCTTGTTGAAATCACAGTGAAATGTATGGTGCACATTCTCTGTTTCCACTGTAGAAAAATATTGCCAAGGGATTCTATCATCTATACCCACATGAATCATGACAGCATTCTGGTTAAAAGTTGGTTATGAGAGTCTTTATTTTGCAAACTATACATAAACATGAAAAAAGAAAAGAAAACTGTAGTATCGTTTAATGTCACATAAGATGATCATTAAATTTAGTATTAAACCTATTGAAATCAAATGCAAAGAAGAAAAATATTTTTTCTTTCAATTAACTGCAGATAAAAATTAGGGAAAACAGTAGGTCACAGTCGAAATTAAACAACTGCTTGCATATTATTACATCGGGTCTTTCAGTTTTATTATGGCACAAAGCCACAGGTTTGATATGAATGAAGGTAGTGAAGTTTCAAAAAGTCTACACAATTAATCAACATGCTAACATAAATACAGTGATTAAAATAATTTTCTCTACAGTCAAATTTTGAATGCAAGACTACTTAAGAATTATAATGTATTCTACATGGCAATTACATAACAATGAGTTGGGAGAGAAAATAACCTATTTCTCCATTCCAGCAGCAGTACCTATATTGATATTCAATTTGGAATAGTTGGCAATTGCCTAATAATCTTAGATCGGTATGCATGCTAAACATCTTCCTATTTCTATTTTGCAAGGCACCTTACAATAACTCCTCTAAAGTTTTGAGCAAGTAGACAAAAAGGGCATGACTTTGGAGAGAGAGGTGGAATCTTTTGGAGTTGGAAAACTAAAACTCCATAGTTTTAGTTTTGAAAAGTATTTCTTGGTGCAAATGTCATGGTTTTCAAGTACATTAATAGATAAACATACTCTTTATGCAAAGTTTTCCCATAAAAATATGTAAAACTAACTTTGTGGTGGAAAAGGTAAAATGATTTAGGTTGCCTGCAAGCACACCAAGCTGATGTGACATGAACTAAGGGGGGGGGGGGGGGGATGAAGGATGGAAAGGGGATGCAAAACTTTAGATTTTCAAAATCTAAGCTTGTCTGGGATTTCCTGCATTTTAAATGGTCTAATAATTTCAAAGTCAAAACATAGCAGTTGCAAACACAGAGGAGAACCAGACAACTTTCACAGCCAAAATTTCTCCATTCCTCTGGTACATAATAAGCTGGCAACACATTATGACCTTAATCATACTTTCCTTATCCTGCCCATGCACCTTTTGAGAAAAAATCCACATGGTGTAAATCGCAGCTAGTTTTAAATTGCTTTACTTCTAACAAAGCACCTGCTAGAAGCAGCCATACACACACATTCCCAAAAAGAAAATGTCTTTTTCATGGAAAGTTCTAATTTTGCTTGTCCTTATGATTATCTGCACATTTAAGGTGTGTGTGTGTGTGTGTCTGTATTTGTTTTTGTGTTTTAGTAGCACATACACATTTCTTTCTTCAGGCTAGACCTCCAGTGTGTTTTCTTCTGCTCCATGGCATATAAAAACAACACATAATATAATGATTTTCATTTCAACAAAGAAAGTCTATGACTCCAGCTGCAATATTTCAAATAATCATACAAAATATACATGTTATTTAGAATCCTTTTGACCTTCAAAGGTATAGGGATTTTCTGGGGTGTCATCTTGTAAATTTTAGAAATAGACAATTTAGTCACAGCTACAACATCAAATATATCCTTCGTGGTCATCGTCGTTATCATCGTCACCTTCATCCTCATCGTCATCTTCAATTTCATCTTCATCATTCATCATATCATCATCCTCGTCATCTGTCCATTCATGGAAGTCCCCACTAGCAAAATCACCTGATATTTCTAGCTCAATAGCTACAAAAAATAGAGTTATTTATTAAACCATGTGTATCTCGTTAGTAAAAGATAATTTATAATCTAACAATGTATTATATAAGCAACTTAAAACATTTTATGTCTTTTTTTAAGACTTAGGGTGCATCTACATTATAGAATTCATACAACATGGCACCAATTTACCTGCCATGGCTCCAGGCTATTAAACCCTCAGATTTGTTTTTTGGTGAGACACCAACACGCAATTTAGAGAAGGCTGAAGATCTAGTAAAACTACAATTCCCAATCATTCCATAGCATTTAGCCATTGTAGTTAATGTGATGTCAAACTGCATGAATTCTACAGTGTAGATGTAACCACAGTTACAGTCATGTTGATCTTGAGTTTCCCAAGTTTAAGACTGATAACATTGTAATGGTCCTGAAAACTACACAATACATGTCAATACCAAAATCACTCTTAACACAAATCATGTAGGAATTGCTATCAATATATTCTCAAAAGTGATGAAGAATTAATTCATCTGTTGAATGAATGCTTGATGCGGTAGGCTGTTTTTTCTGATGAAAGAACTGGTAAAACAACATCTGAGTATTCCTTGCCTCAGAGAATGCTATGAGATTCGTGGGGTCAACAGGCAACCTGAAGGCATATGCATTCAAACACAGTCATAACTGACTACAAGAAGCAAGTGTCATTTTTTGTGATATTTAGGACTTTAAAAATAAGTACCAACGGATGGGTCATACTCTCACTTTCATTGCTGCCAAAGGGGACCAGTTAATAAAACATGTTCAGAATATTTCTACAGGTCTATCACCTGCTCAATGAATTCAGAAACTATTTCTAATTCTCAAACAATTCATTTTCCTTCAGAATTACAGTAAAGTTCCATCATATTTTTTTCTTGCTGACAGGTACTGCCATGACCTGACTGTAACAAGCATATTATGAACTTTCTGCAAAGTGTTCGGAAAATGAATTTTTTAAATGACAGTGAATTAAGTATGTCTATCAAAATGAATACGGAACATATGGGACTGGATCCAAGAGGGACAGTACCATTGGCAATTCCTAATTGTGCAACTGAGTGAAGGTCTTTCCAACCTTCCTGATACAGATACTTGAAATGCCATTTCACAACCGTTCTCATTGTTTTTCCTGGCAGTGTCAAAAACCATTTTACATGCCAGCCAGCTTCCTAGGTAGACCTCATGCATACCTCCCTAAATAAAAAGAAGAACTAACTGGATTTGAAGTTTTCAGTCACTCCCACCTTGATGCCAAATTGTTTGGTCCAATATTGCCAAGATGATTGTCTCTATGCTCCCTTTCTGGAACTTAACAACCTGCAATCCCACATAAATACATTGCTGGGGCCATCATTATTGTTACATTTAAATCTCAACACTATTGCTTTTTGTAGCATAAATCCAAAACAGACTTGTCAAACTTTATTTTTTACTAGAAACTAACAGGAAAAAGGACTTCTAATTAATAAGACAATAAAAAGTTGTGTCTGTTTGGAATTAGTTGAAGAGTTTATAGAACTATGGGGGTGTTGACTGTAGTCTACTGAGAAAACCATGTTGGCAGTATCTATCTGTACTGGTATATTTATAATTTTACTTGGACTTGATGTATACAGTATGTTGTGTTTATATTGTCTGTTTTGATAAGGCCAATTGGCTGATCAATAAAATAATTTCCTTTTTCATGTTGGCAGTATCAAGCAATATTCTGACTGAAAACTTACACTTTTAAAGATTTATTCTTCTATAATTTTCTATACCATGTTGCTTCCACTACAGTACCCAAAGCAGTTTAAAATGTAACAGAAACACAGATAAAAATCAATTGTAATATTTTCTATTATTTTCTTATTTCCAATGATAAGAACATGAAGATTTGGGTGGCTTACCACAGACTGCAGCACCGTGTGTTCTGGATCCTGTTACCTCATTGCCATATCTGTCAACACACCAGCACTGCCCCGCACTTCCGTGGCACTGTGTAGGTTTATAATACCCGTCTTCATCACATAAGGGGATATACTGCCCTGTGCAATACATAAAAGCATATGAAGGCACCACTCTTACAGCCCAAATATTCTAATATAAATAACTCGTGAACAAGTGTACAATTTCTCAGAAATACTTAGCACATATACTTGTCCCTAAGTTCCTTCCCCACTATTCTACAAGGAAGTCTCATTCAGATTTTAAACTCCTTCCTTTGTCACTCCCTTTCCAGCCTCCCACAAGAGCTAATCCAAATTTTAAACCCCTTTTGTTGTCATCTCATTTGGATTTTAAATTCTAAAAAGTACAGGAAGACGTTTAAAACCTGGATTAGCTCTTCTGGTGAATACATTGAGAAGGGAATGACAAAGGAAGGAGTTAAAATTTGAATGAAATTCCTTGGTGGGAAGGAGGAAAAGGAAGCAATGGAGGAAGGGGGTTGAAAATCTGGTGGAAGACAAGGAAGGAAATTAAGAGACTGGGATTGTTGTAAGATAGTGACAGAGAGAAGGTGAAGCAGCAGATGGGACTGGAGCAGTGGTTCCCAATCTTTTTTTGGCCAGGGATCATGCTCCAACATTAGTACCAAAAGGGTTACGAAGCAGTTTTTGGTAACTTTAGATTTGGTTTGGCTATTTGGGGTACTGATTCAGAAAATTGCATTGGATCATCCACATCAGCTCTAGTTTCTTTCTTTTCCAAAATAATGTTTAGAACACAGGAAAAGGGGAAAATAGGGGAAAAATGGGTATAGTCCAGAAAAATATAGTAGTATGCATTGGACAAAATACATAAAAAGAAAAAGAGAAAAAAAGAGAAAAAGTGGAGTTAACTTCCAATCTTCTTTGTGTGTTTTCATTTATCTTGTTTTCTGATTTTGCTTTGATGCTTTCCCCTCTTCATATATCTTCCTCTAGGGAGTGGATTTTATTCCAGTGCTTAAATTCTTCTTTCTAATTCATTTTTTTTGTTTCATCGGCTGATTTCATCAGCTCTGGTTTCTGATACAGAACATATGCAATCCAGTAGTCATCATAAACTCACCCTCAGAAAACCATATTTAATAATCTAGAGCTGATGTGGTAGTAGTAATCTTTCATGGGTAGTCAGCCTCCCCCCTCCTGATAGTCCCATTGCCTTGGCACTATAAAAGAGTTTCGTGAGACCAGTTGTTCTCATTGCAGTATGGTTTCAAGGTAATAATGGTGAAGCCGTGGACCATTTTTTAGTTCTTGCAGACCACTGGTGGTCCACAGACCACTGGACTAGAATGTGGAACCACTGGACTAGAATGTGGAGGTGGATTGGATGGAAAAGGATTTAAAATCTGAAGAGATGGGGCAGGCAGGTGGTGGAAAATAATTCTGTGGCAGGAGGTTTTGGGGAGGTGGTTATGATGTTTGCAATTTCCCCACTTCTGCCAGGGTCCTGTACTTCTAAACC
Source organism: Anolis apletophallus (assembly GCA_030556195.1). Taxonomy (NCBI): domain Eukaryota; kingdom Metazoa; phylum Chordata; class Lepidosauria; order Squamata; family Anolidae; genus Anolis; species Anolis apletophallus. The sequence continues at coordinate 47,483,219 of JARBWK010000012.1, read as the reverse complement.
CTGGAAATGTGTGAGAGAGAGGGTAGGCCTGATTCTATATCAGAATAGAAACACTTGTAAAGTACCAAAATATATACAACAGCTTTGAACTTATTGAATCAATATTCAATATACGGAGGCTATGTAAGGACAAAATTATACTGTTTCATTATTATACTGAGCACCATCGCCTATCATCATCAACAAGGAACTATTCAGATTCATCAAAAAGAAGTATTACTGAAAGAGTTTTTCAGGAAATGTTAGAGAGAACATTTAAAGTGAAATATTACTTTACTGTTGTATCATTTTGTCCTTCTCTTCTCGGAGCCCTTTAAAGTTTAAAAATGGACATTCCAGTATGTCATAAAACAGCTGTAACATCTTGGAACTGATAAGGTAATAAAACTAAATTTAACAGCTTTCAAAAACTTTATAAATTCTGTTACTGAAATTTAGTTTGGTGCCATCATTTTAGGATTCATATTGATTTTATGTTCCAATTTCACTGGGGTTATTTATGTAGCCAATAAAAGCTTCAGAAGAATGATCTATGACTTACCTAGGAGCTTCTTTCCCACTTGCTGTTTCTGTATGTTACTGAGCTCCGTCTGGCAAGGTGGGTCTACAATGACATTAGTCATGTTAAACTTTATTTATATTCGAAAACTGAGGAATGTGTTGCTTAGTCTACAATTTAATTTCAAGCATATTTCAAGATGGCTTATTCAGCCTTCTCCGGTCTGCAACTTCTAAGGCAGGAATGCTATAATGTAAGAATCGTTTTGTTATATCAGATCAAAGATATATCAAGTCAGCATTCAGATTCATTCTCAGCTATTCAGTGCCAGCATTAGCAATAATGAATAATCACCATCTTGCTGGCCAGTCCTGGTTAAACTTGTCCAATGTTTTAAAGCTACCAATAGTGAGCATCCTTGGATCTTGACATAATTATTTTGTTGAGTAAAATAATATTTCCTTGTATCTAAAATGAATGTTATGTCACTTTTAGCACTAGGAAATAATTCTCATTATCCGGATTGATTTGATTCTTGTACGTATTCAATTCATTTTAATAGGTGGAGAGAAATAATTATTGAAAAAACCATTTGTCATTAAATGGTATGCAAAACATACGGTATTAGCATAGCTACAATTAGAGTGAACCTATTGTAGCAATGTATAAATGTTCACTTTTTTGGCAACTGACTTAGTGGGCCTACTTTAGTTGCAAGTAGACATTGGATATACGTAGTCCAGAATCTGCATCCTATGGGTAAATCCTTCTAAGTCCAACTGATTTAAATGAAAGTATTAAGCACATAGTTAAAATTCTTACATTCAGTAATTTAAATGTGCTTAACTTCACCTGGATTGTTTGCTCTGTGAGTGTCTGTGAGTGACTACGTGACATGTACTTTGTCTTTTTCTCCATTCTGAATAGGAAGACTTTTATGTAAATGTAAGATTTAAGTTGAAAATCTCATCAGTTTTGGTTTTATTAGCTTCACTATACAGCACATTTGAAGCTGTGTTAATACTATAGTTCTACTGTTCTAGTCTGTCATGCTAAACTGCTCCACACTCTTTGTACGTTCTGAATAATTTTAATGGAAAACCACTGTAAAATTGTTCAGGTTTATAATTGAAATATTTTTGTATCTATTGACAAGACTTTATCTCAGACATACAACTTACAAACTTGAGCTATTTTTCTGTAATAGGACTACACTAATCATTACTTTAAGATTGTAGCTAGCGGTTGTTTCCCCTTTTTATTTACTCAAAGCTTAAAATCCAGTTCAGACTGCAAGCCTAGCACAAAATGAAGAACTTTATTTTTTGTACCCTTTATGTTCATGATCCAGAGAAGGGGGAAGGGAAGCAAGTGACGAAAATTATGTCTTTAAACAGACATCAAACTAGAATCTTAGTCATGTAAAATAAAATATTCAATATAAGTTGCAATGCATAACTGATAAACCAGATACATGGGGTTCATCCACACTGTAGAATTAATGCAATTTGATACCACTTTAACTGTCATGGGTCAATGCTATGGAAACATAGGAATTTGAGTTTTACAAGGTTTTTAGCTTTTTCTAACAGTGTTAGCACCTCACCAAACCAAAAATGTCAGGATTTCATAGTATTGAGCCATGGCACTTAAACTGGTCTCAAACAGAATTAACTCTACAGAGATGCTTTCATGGACTATAAAGTTTGGGTGTGTTTGGAGGGGTGGGGGAGATGGCTGACACACTAAAATAGTTCAAGATATAGCAAACTGGAAACAATGTTGTTTTCCATCAAACAATGCCAAATATGGTATTGGAAAATATTTGATGAGAAACCAACTAGCTGCAATTAATTTAACTTGCTTAAAGGTCATTTGGGATTAATCACAAAAAGCAATAAAATTATTGTATAAGAGGCTAGAAATAATATACGAAAACTGACTGGGGATGACAACCAGATACATCTGCCTTTGCACTTTGCTACTCTGCCCAGTGTGGAATATATTTCACCATGTTGGATGTGGCTCTTAATGAGACATGCTGCATGATCACAGGATGTTTATGCCCTACACTACTGGAGAAACTATACGGTTTAGCTAGTATTGCACCACTTGACATTTGTAGGAAAATAGCAGCCAGTAATAAAAGGACCAAGGCATTGATATCTCCGGCCCATCCTCTATTCGGATATCAGCTAGCATGCCAACATCTTAAATCAAGAAATAGCTTTTGAAGATCTGCAGAGATATTCACAGGAACACCTCAGCAAGCGAGAGTCCAAAAGTGGTAGATTAAAACCCAGCACCTCAATCAGTGGCTGATACCAGATGAGAATCTTCCTCCTGTGCACACAGAAGACTGGGCAACTTGGAAGGCACTGAACAGACTGCGCTCTGGCACCACGAGATGCAGAGCCATTCTTAAGAAATGGGGCTACAAAGTGGAGTCCATGACATGTGAGTGTGAAGAAGAGTAAACCACAGACCACCTATTCCAATGCAGCCTGAACCTTGCCACATCCACAATGGAGGAACTTCTTACAGTGACACCAGAGGCACTCCAAGTGGCCAGCTTCTGAACATTTAGTATAATGCCAAATTCATAACTTTGTTTGTGTTTTTTTAATACATTATAACTGTATTCTCAATTTGCTTCTGACACGATGAATAAAAATAAACATATGTGTTTTATATATCTTATTTTCATGCATCTTCCCCTGTCCCCCATGCCACATATCAATCTGTTTTAGAATGAGTCCTCTGCTCAGCTTTTCAAAGGCTGAAATGGGAAGTGGGAAGAGAAAAAGCATTACACCTGAGGCGCAATTCCTCTTAAGGTTTTCTGGTTCCTCTCAGTTGTATTATCCAAAGTTCTTGAAAAGTTGAAACACTCCACAATATTCTACTTTCATTTATGTTACCAATTACCAACATTTGCTATGTATGGCAACATTAGCCTTCATCTTTTACCTTGCTGTCTCTGGAAGCAATAGCACCATTCATTGTTAGATATCAAACTGTCCTTGTATGTGTCACAAGAATTGAAGAACGCCTTGGTGCACTGCTCATTCTTATCCAGGTAAATGCTTCCAAGTTCTGATTGGTCCAACAGCAGGTCGTAGTTTGTATCAAGCCTGTTAAACATCCAGCCAAGGGAGTCCTTGCATATTGGCAAAATGCTGGTATCAAATCCTAAGAGACAGGAATACAAAGTAGTCAGATCAAAGAAAATCCATCTGGGATAAAACTTTGTTAAGCTAAGGCAGAGTTTCTCAAACGATGCTCCTCCAGATGTTTTCTGGGAACTGAAGTCCAAAACACCCGGAGGAACACAGTTTGAGAAACACTGAGCTAAGGAATGCTTTGTAATGGAAACAGCTTTATAGGATACTTATCAAATTTGTGAACAGATCATTTAATGAAAGTAACACCGTAATGGTACTAAAAAAAAGTAAGAGTAACTGAATCTGTTACTAAATACACCATTGATATGAAGGCACTTAACTAAGGATGCTTCCTTCCAAACTATACATTTCTCAGTAGGAAAGAATTCTGGCACCTTGACTTGAATGTTAAGATCCAGGAAATGAGAAACTAGAGAATAAGTCTAGAAAGGATAAGCATCCAGGGTGAAAGATATGATTACATGAAATCAGTGAGGAAGGAAGGTTGAAGACCAGATGTAAGGGGTATAGCCTGGGGAATTGTAGTATGCTGTCACTTTGGCTTTATGCTCAGAAAGGTATGCCTGGCTCCCCTCCTGCTAATTAGCTCTCTCAGGCAAGGTAAGCCGAAGAGGATTGAACTGGCAAAGCTGCCCTTGACAGGAGCAGGAGGAAAACAGACTGAGAGGGAGGAGAGGGAGGGAATAGGTGCAGAGAAGAGGCAAAGAAAATGCTTGTCTTCGAGAAGAATGAATGCTTTCTTAGTGAGGCAGGACAGGGCACAAGTCTCGCTCAATGGCAGCTCAGAAATGAAACGGTACATCTTGCCACTTACATCTTTAGTAAGGCTGAGAGGTGATGGCTCACAGTAAAAAAAAGTACAGAAGTACTGGCTCTAATCAGGTAAAGAATACATACCAGAAGGCTGATAATATGTCTCTACATTTTTCATCCTAAATTTTCTGCCTGCTTGGGATACAGCTTATTTGTAGGAGCCCTAGATTTTGCACTCCTTGAAAATTAGTGCGCACTGACCTATAAGTCTTACAGTAGATTTTGGAAGCATCTATTTTAGTAGTTACAACAGACTAATGTTCTTCTACGTCAGTAGTTCTCAACCTTCCTAATGCCATGACCCCTTAATACAGTTTCTCATGTTGTGGTGACCCCCAACCATGACATTTTTGTTGCTTCTTTATAACTGTAATTTTTCTACCGTTATGAATCGTCATGCAAATATCTGATATGCAGGATGTATATTCATTATTACAAATTGAACATAATTAAAGCATAGCGATTAATCACAAAACAATATGTTTGGGGGTTTATGGACAACGGATGATGGGATTTGAAGTAGCTTCAACCAATTCAGCACTGATTTCCACAGACCACTGAGACCACAAATGATAGATCTGGACCAAACTTGGCACACAGAACCTCCATGACCACCAAAATATACTGGAGGGGTTTGGGAGGAATGGATAGTGATTTAATAGTAATAGCATCCTAGAGTTGCAAGAGACCTCCAAAGGCCATCCAATCCAACCCACTTCTTCTGCCTTCATGCAGGAACAGCACAATCAATGCCTGCAACATATGGCCATTCCACCTCTGCTTAATAATAATAATAATAATAATAATAATAACAACAACAACAACAATGATAAGATCCTAGAGTTAAAAGAGGCTTCCAAGGGCCATCCAGTCCAACCCCCTTCTTGTGTCTTGATGCAGGAAAAGCACGAGAAAAAGAATGAAAAAGGAGGGGGGCTCCTGGGTGTGTGTGTTTCCTCTGGCTGAAAGGAGGAGGAGGAAAGAGAGAGTCGTCAAACTACATCCCATAGAAGACCCTCTGCAAACAATGACTCCAAAGTGTGTGATGGCACATTTCCCTGGAAGTTCCTCTGGTTTCCTTAGAAACTGCTTGATACAGGCTGGGCGGCTGTGACGACTTGGGCTTAAAATTATTAGGAACGCTATTACCAACCTAAAGTTTACTCTTTAGGATTTTCTTTTAAAATAATATTTCAGCTAGGCTCCTTTCTAATACACAAACGGAGTGGATTCTGAGGTAAAAATCTTTCCTCCTTTCCTGGAATGGTGGGAAGGCGGGAACTGGCACACTCAGATGTAAAGAGGCACAATGGAGGCTTTTCTTAAAAGTTAACAAACAAACTTTTATTAACTTAACAGGCTTTTGAAAGGCACAGAGCGTAATGGTTTTCAAGTGAGGCACAATAGCGTAATGGTTAACAGAAATGTACTAGAGCATGTTGGTTACTATAGATTATTTTCTTAGATCTTGGTTACAACATTAGACAGTTCTAAACTTGTCTATCTAACCTTCCTCACTCTAATGCCGCTGACTAGTAGTGAGTAGTTGTCCACTAGCTAAACTAGTAACTCCCTGAGGTAACACTCAGTCTTTCTACAAGCACCCTAGCTACTAACTCTCTTCCCTAGAGTTATCCTGTAGCTGGCTTCCTCAGAGAAGTGAGCTAATCTCTAAGCTCTAGAGATCCCCAAAAAGCCTGTGACTGATTGTCGGTCAGCTATACCACAGCACTTTTCCAATCAGCTTTCAAGACAACTGTCTCTCTCTGACCGCTCACTCTCAGCTCTGTCCAAAGACTCCTCTCTCCCTGAGTTCTGACAAGAGACTCCTTTCTCTTACAGCTCTGACAAGAGACTGCCTAATAAACTACTCTCTTTCCCCCTCAAACTAGCTCGGCTCCTCCCCTGAGCTCTGAGCCACGCCCATGTAGCTCTCTCTCTCTCTCTCTCTCTCTCTCTCTCTGTGCCTCCAGCCACTCCCCCTTTCCTAGATACTGCATCCTACCAGGGAGCCAAACTGCTATGCTGGTCTCGGCCTAGCACAGAATGGGTGAGTCCTCATCCAAAATTCTTGGGATCAGAATAGCGGTGCTTCTCGGTGACTCCTCACAGCTGGAGGGGCAGGGCCAAAGGAGGCAATGCCATGACCCCTGAGAAATTGCTGAGCGACCCCACGATGCCCAGGTTGAGAAACGCTGTTCTAGGTAAAGGTAGGTAAAGATTTTCCCCTGACATTAAGTTCAGTCGTGTCCCACTCTGGGGGTTGGTGCTCTCATCTCCATTTCTAAGCCGAAGAGTCGGCACTGTCCGTAGAAATCGCCAAAGTCAAGGGGCCAGCATGACTACATGGAGCAATGTTACCTTCCCACTGGAATGGTGTCTATTGATCTCACATTTGCATGTTTTCGAACTGCTAGGTTGGCAGAAGCTGGGGCTAATAGTGGGGGCTCATGCTGCTCCCCGGAATTGAACCTGTGGCCTTTCAGTCAGCAAGTTCAGCAGCTCAGCGCTTTAACCCACTGCACCACCAGGGGCTGCTTAAATGCTCTTCTAGTCAACTTTTAAAGGTTTTCATATATCAGTGTAAAATTATAGAGAAACCCCATATATATCATGGGTCAATTCCCACACTATTGGAGGACATATAGGCTTGAAATTAATTTGTTAAAAGCTGAACACATCTTACACATGCTGAAACCTGACAATAGTTCTATAGGCAGTCCCTGAGTTAGACTTACAAATGACTCATAGCTAAAAGATGGCAAGACAACACTGAGAGAAATCTACCCCTAATAAGGGGAATTCACTTCTGGAAGAGTTATCATGGGCAAATGGTGTCTCTACTGAAGCTATCTCACCAATCCTTGCTTCCACAACAAGCCACATTTTTCAAAATCCAATTCTCACAGGGACAGAAAGTGAGGTGAAATCTTCTGAACAGGGGTACAGACAGCAAAACAAACACTACAGTTGTTTTAACCCTTCCCTGTGCTATCAAAAGCTTTATGTGTGTGTGTTTGTAGCTGAAGTTACACTTCAAACTAAGTAGTGACATAGAATCATAGAGTTGTAAGAATCCTTGTGAACTATCCAGTCCAACTAACTGTCAAGAAGCAGGAAAACTGCATTCAAAGCACCTCTGACAGGTTGCCATCTAGCCTCTGTTTAAAAGGCTCCAAGGAAGGAGCCTCCACCACATTCTGAGGCAGAAAGTTCCACTGATGGACAGCTCTCAGTTAGGAAGTTCTTCCTATTATGTAGTCTATCTAATTTCTATAATGGCCATTAGAAAGGTAATATCTATGTATATAGTTGTGTCTTTGCTTCCTTGAGGAAATAGTTAGCCTGGTAAAAGCCAATCAGTTGCTCTCTTCTTGCTTCATTTCTTGTTTGAAGGCTATTTTTTCTCCACAAGTTTTGATTCTGCTCTGCTACCTACTTTTGCACTGCAAGTGTCTATTACTAGAGACAAAACATGTTTTGATGTGTGATCAATTTCCTCCTTTGCTCCATCAGAGAATCTTTTCATTTCTTCTCATTCGGTCTCTGCATTTGGAGCATAAAATTGGCTTGATGGGTTTTCCCTGAAGTCTTATTGATATGATTCAGTCAGACTTTGCATTATATTATTTAACAGCTTTTTTCTATATTTCTCCTTCTCCCTTAAAACTCTTGCTGACTATTTGAAAAAGAAAGCCTCCCTGTAGAAGATTCGGAGTTCAGAGACCTGCACATGTTTTATTAAGACAAACTGACAACTAGCATACACAGAAGTAAAGTTGATTTATGAATGTTTCATAATGTATCCCCTGGAAAGAATCTAGACTGGCCAGAGTTAAACTAGTAATATTTGTGTCAACTATTAGATTGCTAATTTTGAGTCTCTCCCCCATTGCACCCTGTCTTGTAATAAAAATATTCTTTCACTTGGGTTAGTATATGACACTTGGCCATTTACCAACTTGGCACATGTACGAGGTCATTTTTTTCCTTCCAGGAAATCTGTCATTGCCCTGAACTCCAAAGGATGTACTGAATTCCACACATTGTCATAAATGTGTCTGGACTTCATTGTGCCTGGCATTTCCTACATTAGGATTTCACGAGTGAACCTTAATCTCTCTCCCTCACCCCCTCCTTCTCCCTCTCTCTATACCTACACTGTATCTGAAAATATGTCCATTTTATATCTAGGGGTAAATGTTGACTTCTAAAGGTTTCCAAACTCAATATGACCCCTTTGTTCCTTTCTTGTAGCAGTCTCATATCTAAAATTATTGAACTAACTTATTTTAAGATTCAGCAAAGCAAAAACACAATGTTGAAAACAACTTTTGTAAGAAAGCCGATTCTTCTTTGCATTTGCATCTTGAATTGAAATCTTGTTAAAATTTATAGAAAATTATTGATACACAGCAGATTCAAATTTACAAGAGAAAGACAGAATTAGAGGATTAAATGCTGAAAGGGAAGAATAAAGAAAGATACAGGCAAAAACTCCCACAGGATTAGGTACAGTACTTGACAAAGAGAGGAAAAGGAATAACATGCAAGATAAATAGAGTGCTGATCACAGCTGGAGACACAGCATGCACTACAGCAGTTAGGACCACGAGCCATGGAAGGCCCAGGTTCAATTCTCAGTTCAGTTATAAAACACCTATAGCTTTAGGCAAGCCACTTTTCTTATGTTTATGTTCCAATTTCCAGCACATCGATGGTAGCAGGAGGCATCAAGAGTTTCAGTACAAATTACTGAGATAATGTCCTTTCAGAACACATACACAAAATACAGAAATGCTAATGATGTTTACTGAAATGGCTATTAGAAAATCTTGTATTTTTAACAGAAAGAATGCTGGTCATATGTCAAACTAAAGATTTGATTTGTTGTCACCATGTGCCTTCAAGTTGTTTCCAACTTATAGCAACTGTAATGCAAATCCATTGTGGGAATTCCTTGGTAGGATTTGTTCATGCTAAAGGTGTGTGACTTGTCCAAAGTCACCCAGTGAGTTTCCATGGACAAAAGGGGGTTTCAACCTTGTGCTGTGCCTCACCACAAGTGATGGTACAGAGAAATAACACTTTCAAATTAAGTAAAATAATAGGATTTTTCAATAATATTAATTTGCAGGAAGCAGGAGTCATAAACAAACATGCAAAAAAAATTAAATCTAAAAAATGTTAATAGTAAAATCATCATGGTAGCCAGTTAGCAGTGGGAAAAGCTCTCTTAAACAACACACAGGAAGAATTCACAGAGATGGCTTGTTGTGTTGATGAAGGGTCCAAGTTCAATGCTTACTAAGCCTAATTTGCCTTGACTCCTCAGTGGGAAACCACACTCTGATGTACTGAGCATTATAATTGCTGTTTTAACAAAGCCTGCCAGTAATTACATAACCTGATATTCTGTGTATTTTGATGAATAAACAACAAAATCTTTATAGTTGAAAGTGGGTAAGAGTTACACTTTAAAGGGTTTACAGATCAATATTTTCACTTTATTGTTTTTCTTTGGCTGTGTGTCTATGAGTATATAGCTTTGTTACTAGACCACGTAGCTTTCACTAACACGGTTTTGGACCATGATGCAGCAAATATTGCAAACTTGCCATTTGAGTCCATTAAACTAATTTGCATTGTATCTAGTACTTTCAATTAATCAATGAAGATCATCGGTTAGTGGAATGGACTACTCACTCCTTTCCTGGTGAGCCCTGCATCTCCCAATATTAAGCGGTACGGTAGAAAGCAAGATGAAAATTTGGTTTCCAAATTGGAAATGTTTGGGCAATGTTGGATTACCCCTTTAACTTCTACCTTAAAAGCAGAGGTAGGAAATGCATGGCCCATCAGATATTGTTGGACTGAGATTCTCATAATCTCATACTATTTCCTACACTACAATCTAACAACATCTGGAGAACCACAAATTGCTCAATCCAACTTTATAGAACAAATATTTGATTTGCTGTGGTATTTCTTCTATATTAGAGCTATACACAAACTTAGCCATAGCCTTGCTAGTGATGATCCAGCAAAACATGTTCGTACTAAATGAAGTCACTTTTGAAAGAAGGGACTGTCCTTGTTAGAAAAACACAATTCTGTTTCCACAGTAGGAATACAGATTTCTGGAAAGCATATTAACATTTCTGCGGTGAGTGACTAAAAAGTTCAGTTTGAGACCAAATGAAAAATTAGAGTCATTAATTAATCACTCATAGATATATGTAAAGTTGTAAGTACTTACTACTTCTTTCAGGTCTTTGTACAATTCTAGCCCTCTTTTGAATTCCGCTTTCATGGAGAGCTTTAAACCAGTCTCGCAATCTGTTTGCAACCTCTCTGAACTCCATGTCACTGCACACTGGAAAGCAAAAGGAAAAGCTCTTTAATCTTCTCAGGCTGCAAATAAATTCAATCTTTTTTCAAATCAATATAAACATTAAGAAAAATGCAGAGAATACATTTACAAATTTTTAGTACAGGAAAAAAGCAAACTTTTATAACCCCCCAAAATACAACAAAAAGAAAACTGCAGACCGGACTCAAAATCAAGACTGTCACATTTTTACATCTATAATGTGATAATTTCAGTAAATCCTGGAAAAAAATGGCAAAATTCTATTTATATGCCAGGCCATTAAGAGAAAACAAGAACCGACTTTTGGGTAAGATATCCCACTCCCTTTCCCTTTGAAAGGTTTTTCACACTTCTAAGTGCAATACGCTCCTATCTTATTTGTCTCTGATCTGCTAAAGTAAACTTCCCCAACTGAGATGAATGAGAGCACTTATTCTGAAAGCACTTGATATAGAAACCTTGCTGAAACAAAGTGGACCCAGTTAATCTCTTTAAGGGAATCCTTCTGGGAGCCCTAGGCATGCTACTTTGACTGTCTTGTCATTGAAACAAGCCAAGACAGAAATCTAAAAGATAATGAAAGAACAAATGCCCTATATATCCATGTATACGTCTAGTTTTATTTTAAAAATTGAGCTGGGTTGACTTATCTATGGGTCAATATAATTAAGAGGGAAACACTCCCTTCTCCAAGTAGAGTTGTTAAAGGTGAAAGCTTTATCTGTCCTGGGAGAAACTGAAAAGATACACTGATTCTCTCTACTCTGTCCACCATGGCATCTCTGGCCTATCAGAATGCCTGTGTCAGAGAATGGTAGTAACAGCAAGGAGCGGCAGGCCCTCGAGGTGATAGTGTCGCTTTCCCTTCTCCACAGATTGGTTTTAACCATTAAAGCCCTGTACGGATCCGGCCCAGATTACCTGTCCAAACGTATCTCCCATTATGAACCATCACAAAGTTTAAGATCAGCTGAAGAGGCACTACTCTCGGTCCCACCACCATTGCAAATATGACTGGTGGGGACAAGAGATAGGGCCTTCTTAGTGGTAGTCCCCTGCCTGTGGAATTCCCAGTGACATCAGACTGGCCCCCTCCCTCCTGTCTTTTAGAAAAAAAACTTAAAACCTGGTTATGTGACCAAGCATTTGAGTAATAGAAGCAGCAATTGGGGTGATTTAATGTGATATGAAGGACAATGGACTGACCCAGACACTGATTTTAAACTGATGTGATTTTAAACAAATATTTTTATTAATATAATTAATATATTGTTTTAACTGTATTTTATGTTTGTGATTATCACTAAAATGGGTGCTTGTTGTGAAGCTGCCCTGAGTGTCCCCCCCCCATCCCCCCGGTGTGTGTGTGAGAAGGATGGGGCACAAATGTACTAAATAAATAAATAAATAAACTCCAACTTATCCAGGGGTCATAGAGAAAGTCATAATTTGGGGCTCAAAACCTGTCCTCGACTTATACATGAAGTTGATTTACACATGAGATTGAGCATATATGGTAAATAAATCTGATAACACAAACCTAGCTAATTCTATAGTGGGCATACAGTGGTATTAAGCACAACACTATACCACACCAGTTTCCCCACTTGCTACATTTTCATTATACTGGCAAGAAGTCTTTGAGCACAGCTGCCACGTGTACCCTTTTTGTAGCTACCTTCACCTATATTGCTGTTGCTTTCCTCTATGTTTGGCTTAGCAGGACCCAAGAAATAGCATGTGCTTAGTTGGAGGTAGGCATGTGGAGCTGAATTCATTTTTGCTCATTGAATGCATAGCTAATCTATTATATAAATGGGTTCACGTCATGTGATGTATACCTCAAACAAAGAAACCTTACAACGCAGAAACACAATATTTGCCAACAGAAATAGGCCTCAAGCAAGGTACGTTTGTAGCAAAGAAACTTTTCCCCCCAAAACCTAAAAGGTCCCCAAAACAACGAGAAAAAAAACTACATTTACCAGCATCCTCCGGGGCAGCCAAAGACTCACCCAGCCTCTACATTCTGAACAACATGATTGGCTGCCAATAAGGGCGGATTTGCATAACTGCTGCACTGGCCAGCCAACATGAAAATTCCGAACCATAAAAAACTGCCAAAACAGAATAAGGAACAGGCCTGAGCCAATCCCCAACACAAACACCCAAATCACTTCCAACCAACAATTTACACCCCAAAAATCACAGACCACGCCCAAAATTGACAGTAAGGCTTCATTAACTTGTTGTTCCTAACTAGCCCTCACTTACTGGGAAGCTGCTTACGCTCTAAATTGACAGTAAGACTTCATTAACTTGATTTCCCTAACTAGGCCTCACTTACTGGGAAGCTGTTTACGCTCTGAATTGACAGTAAGACTTCATTAACTTGATTCTCCCGACTAGGCCTCAGCTCATTGGACATTGTGTATGGCCTGAATTGACAGTAAGGCTTCATTAACTTGCTGTTCCTAACTAGGCCTCAGCTCATGGGACATTGTGTATGGCATGAATTTACAGTAACCTACCTTGGCACACAGAGCCCCGACCATGCATGATGGGACTTGAAGTACCACCATGGAAAATGGGATTTGTAGTACTTCAAAACCCATCATTCCCCACAGACCACTGTGGCCCAGAACCAAGACCAATAAAGACCCAACTTGGCACACCATGCCCCCCATGATGACCCACACTCCATCCAACTGCAGTTTAGAGGAGGGCACACCGTGGATGATTGGACTTTCTCGCATCTCCTAAAAAGGGCACAGCAACGCGTGCCGAGTACAGCTAGTATTATATGTTTCAGGTATTTCTATCCTGTCCTTCTCACCTCCAAAGAGGGACTCAAGATGGTTTACGGCAGGCAGTCATTAGATGCCAAAAAAAATTATATTAAAACACACAGTTACAATTAACACAATTAAAACAATTATAAGCATTCAATTATTTATTTATTTAGATTTTTGACTGCCACTCCCGGAGGTTCGGGGCGGTTCACACAGCAAACAGAATAAAACATTTAAAACAGCCAAATAAAACATTATCAATAGAAAGAAATTTACTTTAATTTTTAAAAGTTTGCTGGTTCAAAACATAATCCAAATCAGTCCATTGTGGTCCACTAAAATATTCTTTTCCCAGTTGATCCATTTATTGTACAAATGCTTGATCCCAGCGCCAGGATTTGAGTCCTCCCCCCCCCTGAAAGGTCAGGAGGGAGGAGGCAGATCTAATATCAGTTTCTGAGCAAACCTAATGGAGCCAAGCATCACTTTAGCAGAGGAGAGGTTGAAGTTATGTGTCTTTCCGCCAATGCTTGCCTTGGATGTGCATTTGCCCGGCAGGCCTGGACTTAAAGTAAGTGAAGAAGCATTATGTTAAATGTTATGTTTTATTTGTGGGACTATGGCTGGTGCCTCTGCAACTGTGACTGACACTCCTGGTAATTTGAGATTACAGTACATAAAAGTTCAGAGTACCCAAATTTCAAGAGAACTACAGAAGTGCACATAATAGACTTCATTCTGCTCCCCGTGGCATAATTACACCCATGCAGACTGCTCAATCCCCAGATAGAAGATAGTTCAATTACGCTCTTGGGTTCTGCTCCCGCCAGAATGCCAGATCAAGGTTGTTGCATACCAGGAACTTAATCTAACTAGCTAGCTATACTTGGGCATAAATGGCACCATTTATCTACCTCTTTAAAATGAAAAATCTTTCCCTGAATGAAGGCATGCTACTCAAATTATATACTACATATTGGTCTGCATTGATTTAAAATAGGTCAAGATGAGGTAATCCAGACTATTATTTCACCCAATAAGGTTGGCAGATGAATCTTTAATGACAAAAGACAGACAGTAAAGGTTGTGGAAGGTTAGACAGTAATCAAAAAATGCATATTAAATCAGATGACTCCACTCAGGAACCTGCCAAGAAGTGCTTTTCTTTTTGTCTAATGTGACTGGAGGCACTCTTGCTCTTACAATCAATTCTTGCAGCCATTAAAAGAATTAGTATGGATAAATGAAGTCTCTAGCTCAAAGGTTATTTTGGTTCTATCATCTTGAAGTGCTAGAAGCCGACAAGGTTTACAAAAATCAACATATTTAACTATGGGGAAGATGAAGTAACTTAAAAGTCTCCTTCATACATGTTTCAAAAACAACGTTCATAATGTGTAAGTGGAATGATTGGAATGTAAACCAACTGCTGAATTTGTTTTCACATAAAGTAATGCAACAATTTGAAGCTGGAATCTGATTATAATTTACTGATTGCAAACAGAATTTCTGGAAATGCTAATCAGTGTATTTTCCTTTAGTACTTTAATCTTCAGTACAAAAGCTGATTGTTTGCTTTCATACAACTGAATAAAAAGAACAGAAAAATGTGTTAACATTTTGTCCCTAAAATATGCATCTAAAACAGCATGATAGTTTACGAGATCAGTTGTTTACAAGAACAAAAAAATGCCCTGAATGACAAGGAAAGGGTGTAAACAAAGACTATGTTGTGTCAGCATCCTGTCAAAATTCCCACAAACCAGATTAAATGAGGTGCTGCAGGGATTGCATTTCAGATGGTTTTATTCTGAATGTATCATCTCTCTTAAATGGAAGCAATCCTTTTTATGTGGCAACTCCCGTTAAACACAGCCAACTATACTGTGAGCCAAATTCATAAGTCAACATTCATAACCATTCACAAACATATCATTGCAACATACAACTCCACAATTAGGCAATATGCCATCATGCATTATATATGCCATTAAAAGGAGATCAGACTATCAGAAATCATGGCTTCCACTCAGAACCAGACTTAGAATCATAGAATCAGAATCACTGAGTTGGAAGAGTCCTCATGAACCACCCAGTTCAACCCCCTGCCAAGAAGCAGGAAAATCGTATTCAAAGCACCACCGACATATGGCTATCCAGTCTCTACTAAAAAGCCTCCAAAGAAGGAGCCTCCATCACATTCTGGGGCTGAGAGTTCCACTGCTGAACAGCTCTCACAGTCAGGAAGTTCTTTCTAATGTTCAGGTGGAATCTCATTTCCTGTAGTTTGAAGCCCTTGTTCCGCTTCCTAGTCTCCAGGGCAGCAGAAAACAAGTTTGCTCCTTCCTCCCTATGACTTCCCCTCACTTATTCATACATGGCTATCATATCTCCTCTCAGCCTTCTCTTCTGCAAGTTAAACATGCCCAGCTCTTTAAGCCACTCCTCATAGGCCTTGTTCTCCAAACCCTTGGTCATTTTAGTCACCCTGCTCTGGAAACATTCCAGCTTGTCAACATCTCCCTTCAATTGTGGTGCCCAGAATTGGACACAGTGTGATTCTAGATGTGGTTAGGAAGAATAGAGTGATAGCATGACTTCCTTGGATCTAGACACTATACTCCTATTTATGCAGGGCAAAATCCCACTGGCTCTTCTGGGAAGGCCCTGCTTTCAGTTGGTGGGAACAAGAGACAGGGCCTTCTCAGTGGTAGCCCCTTGGCTTTGGAACTCTCTCCCCAGTGAAATTATATCATCTCCCTCCCTCTTGGCCTTCAGAAAGATAACATGGCTGTGGGACTAAGCCTTTGGTTAGTAAGCAGTGCAAGAAATGAATAGGGATTATGTGCAATTAACACTTGGAATGGTCTTGGATCATAATTTTGGATTATGTGATTGTAATGCTTATATTAATATGTTTTTAAATTCTATTTCTTAATGTCTAAATGTTTCTTTTGTCTTATGTTATAATATGGTTTAAATAGTTTAATTCACAGTTATAGACAATTGTTTTATTTTATGTTTTGGTTTTTCACATGTATGTTGGCATTAAATTTTGCCATGACTATGCTGGAAACTGCTTTGAGTCCCGCCAAGGGTGAGAAAAGTGGTATACAAATATAGTAAATAAATAAATAAATAAATAAGATCAACTTAAGTACTCACACTTCCAGATAATTTCACAACTTTCAAATGATTTCACAACCTAAACTGTTTAATGTTCCTTAAACGATTATTTTGACTTTTACTGCAGTGTTTCCCAACCGCTGTGGCGTGGCACAGTAGTGTGCCGTGATGGACCTCCTGCTGTGCTGTGAGAAAAGCTCTCTGCCCCCTTCCCCCCCCTCCTGCCGAACTCCTGCTGCTTGGGGGAAGAGGAGGAAGGGCCGGGCGGCGGAGAAGAAAAAGAAGAAGGGGCTGGGGCGCTGCCTCCTTTGGCCTTTTCCCCAGCCAGCCTCCAACCCGCCATGACTCCCCCTCGCTCGCTGAAGCTGCACGGAGGAGGAGCTCTGCCCACTGAAGCCCGTTCACTGCTCATGCTGCTTCTCCTCCGTGCGGCTTCAGCGAGCGAGGGGTGGGAGTCCTGGTGGAGAGTGGGGATGGGGGGCATGACTCCCGCCCCTCGCTCACACTGTCCCCTCAAGCCTGGAGAAGCTGTGGGAGAGATGAAGCTGGGGGAGGGGGCAGGGCATGGTGCGGCCTGGCTCCGCTCCCTCCCCCTGGCTTCAGCTCTCCCACAGCTTCTCCAGCCTTGAGGGAACAGTGCCAAGCCAGCATTGTGCTGGCTCTGCCACCGCGGGCTTGGCACTGTTCAAGGCTGGAGAAGCTCAGAGCTGAAGCTGGCCTGGCTCCGCCTCCTCCCGGCTTCAGCTCTTCCACAGCTTCTCCAGTCTTGAGGGACAGTGCCAAGCCAGCAGTGGCAGAGCCAGCACAATGCTGGCTTGGCACTGTTCCCTCAAGGCTGAAGTGGGAGAGCTGAAGCCGGGAGAGGGGCGGGGCATGGTATGGCCTGGCTCCTCCCCCTCCTCCGGCTTCAGCACTCCCAGAAGCTGCTCCCAGCAGGCCACCATCTCCCAGCCGTTCTTTACTGTGTTAGAGTGTCATTTTGTGTCATTTTGGTTGGTGGTGTGCCCCCAGATATTTTTAATGTTAAAAGTGTGCCGCGGCTCAAAAAAGGTTGGGAAATACTGTTCTACTGTATAAAGTATGTATAGGTAGACTATAATAATTTTAACATTCACTCCACTAATTCTAATTTTGCATTTGCAAAGACTTTTTAAAAGCCTTTAAAGAAATATAGCCTCCAGCTCCTTTTACCTCCCTCTCAGTTTCAGCATACATACAGTTTTCTAATCTTGAAGATACAACAGAGATCCTCCTACCTTCAATTACAACCTGTCAGTTGTTTCCAATTTTATTTTCTACCCGTTGTAGCCCTCAGGATAGACTGTATATTTAGAGTGTATTATCATTCTTTTTTTCTTGTTCTGATGATAGTCAGCTGGATCTCATCATCAAATATATTTTAACTCAGTCTTCACATTCTAAGCTTTTGGTTCAACCCCACATTTCTCTGCAGTACTTCCAAAGAGGTGTCTGAAGTCAGTAAAAAATAGAAAGAAATTGGATTGTTGTCCATTGTCCACCTTAATCCTGGTTAGAGGTTATGCTTTTTAATACCAGAAGTATCCTCATTAACGGCAGCTAGCCTGCTTTCATCCTTCATGTGACAGGGGGTTATAGATGTTAACTACCTCTATGGTAGCTAGCTACCTCAATTTCTGAAATGACCTTCTCCACCCCCAGTGAATGGTTGTCATGAGGCAACAGCTAAGGTGAAACTTCCAGTCAGCCAAGTTTGAAAACTCCTTTGTTTTTCAGGTTGAGGGAAGCGGCTGTTGTGAGAGTAAAATGACGATACTGCACAACCTTTGGTTTTCTGACTTTTGGTAGAAGTGCAAAAGATTGCCTGGGCTTTAGAAGACCTATCCCACCTTGAGACAAAACTCACACAAAAGTCACTGAGGATCTGATAAATATACCCACTTAACAGCTTGAGAGAGAAGGAAGGTGATATGGCGATGTCAAGAATCCATTGTATCAGCTTGCAAAGAAGTGAGATGGTATTTGACCCCACTTTTTGAACTGTTCTAAGAAAATGGCGTTTTTCTTCTTACATACCTATTGGTTTTGACATAAGCATTAAGCAAGTTCTATTTTACCATGGAAATGATAGCAAATTCCTATATCCAGCTTTACCATACCCCCTTGACTGTCTATAAAATACATTAATGGCTAATATTTCTCAGGGAATTTATGATGTCATGTACCAATTCATGACTTTAGAAGAGTTGTAATCCCAGGAGTGGGTTATTGTCATCATTGTGCCATTGGGACCATTCTACAAATGAAACAAGCTGTGTGACTGTTGCAAAAAGATTTTGATGTGCCTCAGTACAAGCTGTCTTTGTGAAATGGCAATGCAAGGAGAGAGGCAATAGATCACAACAAAGACATAGGTTCAGGTAATCCAGAATGGAAGACAGTAGCAAACCACAGGTGCCCTGCCAGAAAAATGACCCATATTTTGTAGTGCTGTTGTGTGGTGGAAACACCCACTGTGTAATGGGACATCTTGAATGCTGCCCTGTTGAACATTGTCACAGTTGTCTGACATAGTTGCATATATCAGCAAAGTTGTTCCATTATTGTAAGTTATACGTTACAGCCCAAGATATAAGTGCTTGGCTAATATAGTTGTTTTATAATGTATCTATATATTCTGGCCATCTGTTACCTTTAAAAGTGCCTGATTTTCAGAATGTACATTAAAGTATGGCAATAAAAACAGCTTTATTTTTATGCTAGTGAACTAAGCAAATGGGTTTTATACTCCAATTATTCCATGTTATGAAATAATTAATATACATACTGCTGATATACCAGTGAAGTACATATGCTTTTCTTACTGCTTCAAATCAATGTTGCGAATAAGCATTCTGTCCATGATTAATGTATCATAAAATCTAATATGATTTCAATTAAGTTATACATTCACAAGTGATATCTGATCTTATTAGCAGGCAATTTTCAAGACACCTCTCATTCAAGCATCAACACCAGATATAATTGTCATGATTTACCTCAAAATGAACTGATAAGAGACCTGGCTCACATGGAATATCTTCCAAGACAACCCTCCTCCTCATGGATACCAGGAATCATGGGTGGTAGCAAACCCTACATTTTAACTTGATTTTGGCCAGAAGTACTGTATACTATAGAATTGCACCTCAAGAGAGTCACAAACACTTCAAGGGAGGGGGGGCATATTTTTGGGAGTGTGAAAGTGGGGATCCTGAGTTGTGAATAAGTGAGTTGTACTGTAAAACCTTTTGTGAAACGTAAATCAATCAATATTGGATTTCAAAATTTTGTTGAAGAAGACTGAACAAGAGTGAGGAGGAAAGTTGTAGCTCAGTCGCGGACCCTGCCTGTATGCAGGTCCATTAACCAATATCTTCAGGTAAAGCAGAAAATAATATTTTCCTAAATTCTATTTAAAAAGCACAGGTGTCTGCAATAAGGGTGAATACTAATACAACAGTAATACTAATACAAACAGTAACAAAGGGCTTCAAATACCATGCAAATATTTGTTTGGGGGGCTAGTAATCATGCCAGAAGCGACTTCCAAAACTGCAAGTCACTTCTGGTGTGAAAGAATTGGCAATCTGCAGAGACATTGTCTAAGGGATGCCTGGATATGTTACCATCCTGTGGGAGGCTTCTCTCATGTCTCTGCATGGGAAGCTGGAGCTGACAAATGGGAGCTCACCCAGTCTCGTGAGTCAAACCGCCAACCTTCAGGTCAGCAGATCAGCTGGCACAAGGGTTTAGTCCATTGCACAACTGCAGTTCTAATATAGGGGTTGTATTGTACCAAATACAAATATGTTGCAGAAATAGTTGAAAAAATGCAGTTACTTCTAAACATCCCATGTTTCATGATAGTAATCTGGTATTTATTTATTTATTTATTTACTACATTTTTATACCGCCCCTTGCAGCCCAAAGGCGACTCAAGGCAGTGTACAAATGGCAAGAACTACCCACAGATAAAATACATCAACAATTAAAAAAACAACCATATAAACACAAATTTAGCTATTAAAATTAAAAAATACAATCTCAGCATCTCATTATTAAACTCGATTTCCATTTCGTCGTCATCGTTCCTTAGATCTCAATTTAACTAATTACACTTCATCTGCAAATGCCTGGACAAACAGCCAGGTCTTAACTTTCTTACAAAATGTCAGGAGGGAGGGGGCAGATCTGATGTCACTAGGAAGAGCGTTCCAAAGCCGAGGAGCCACCACGGAGAAGGCCCTGTCTCTCATCCCCGCCAATCGTGCCTGTGAAAAGGGCAGGACTGAGAGCAGGGCATCTCCAGATGACCTTAAACATCTCGAGGGTTCATAAGGAGAGGTGCGTTTGGACAGGTAAGTTGGACCAGAAAGCTCTGTAACCTAACTAACCCGCTAAGTTTGCTTTTGCATTGCCATTTTATACTGTAGCAGTAGTGTTAAAATGCACATAAAATATAATATCTTTCCAACAATCCCTGCTAGAGCATTTCGTGGAAGGGCCACTGAGCTAGCTACCAGACAGTTAGGTGACATCCATCCAGAGGGAAACCCATCCATGTAGTTTTCCTCCAGCACTGTTCACAGTGCAGGCCTGAGATAGCTGTAATTCCATATCTATGGCAGCAATTTCAGTGTTGACAGTCCTAGCTACAGTTGAGCCTAAGCTGAGCCTTTCAACTAAAGAGAGCCATACACTTCAGATGCATGCATTTCTCATTTTCCATACACATTAACACCAATACTCCATTCCTGTAAATCACACTGTTAATACTTCCTCAAAAAATGCTAATCATAGCCATATCTATAACTAGTTTATGGATGTGGTTATTCATAAACTTAAGATTGACACTAAAGCCACTATATTGCTTACATATTTGCAAATAAATTATTGGTTTACCTGTTAAAAACATTTTTTCCCAAGCTGTGTTAGTGTCATATTTACGAAAAATTTCTCCTAGAAAAGAAATGCAATGAGGTACAAGGCAGTAATCTATTCAGTCATAAATTTGCTTGATATTTGTGAAATATGAAATGTATCTGAACTAACTGGATGTGTTGATTATCAGCGCCACTGCCTTTAGCTGAAAAGAACTGTCAAATGTCATCAGCCATGTGCTCCTTTTTCCACTGCAGCTTAGACTAGCAACATCTATTTCTTCTAATAACTGCGTCACTACTGTATACTGCTTACAAGAGTCATGAAAACTCATTAAACTGTCAATGATGACATCAGCTCTTTGTCAGGAAAAGTAAGATAATAATCTATCAGGAGCCGATGTTTGATAAATTAATGTTTCAGCCTTTCCCATTAAGTCCTAAATGTGCTCTGATATTACTGATAAACATATCCTTGAAAGACTAGCAGGAAATATTAACAATATTCAAATTTTACATTCTACTATGATGAAGTTGATTTCTTGTTTTCTGCCAGGCTAGTTCAATGTGGTAGAATACCATATTTATACATGCTTTTTCTTTTTTGGCACTTCTGAAAACCACATTTACTAGAACAGCAATATTGTATCACTAGTGAAAATGCTCTGACAAAAAAGATAATGTGATGAACAGAAGATATAAATGAACACATTTATTTATAATTTATTTACTTTATTTATATTCCGCTCTTCTCACCCCGAAGGGGACTCAGAGCGGATTACAGTACACATATTTGCAGACAATCCCTGCAGTTAAACATATATAGACAACATATTTAGACATATATAGACGAACATAGATGAACAGAGGCAAACTTCTGGCCACCAGGGGGAGCTGACCAACTCTCAGCGTTTTCCAGCATCCCTTGTTATTCTTCCGCAATCCTCAGCAATTCCTGGAGTTCTTGTGGCCTCATAATTCAGTCAAAATTTGCCTCCCCACTTAATGTGGTACGTTTATCTCCTACTTGACAAATGAACTTTCTTTCAGGCTGCAAAGGTCAACAGAAGGCTACACTTAACGTCGAGCACCCACCCGCCATTCTCATTAGTAAAAGTAACTAATTCAGTGTCCAGCTACATTGTAACCCATCAAAGCTCACACACTTGATGTAATATACAAGTAATTGTTTGATTAAATCCATGGTAAGAATACTTGTACACCCAGTTAATATAATGGGTCTACTTCTGGTGCAACTAATAACTGGATTAGGGTAATGAAGTTGGCCATGCAGTACTAACCAAGGAATGTAAATAATAAAAGCAATTCTAACAATGATTTTTTTTTAAAAAAAATAATATTTGTAAGTTTTAAATATGGTGATTGAAGTATTTTCTGAGGTCTAGAAAGAAATTACGATTTAAGTTTGCACGAAGAAATGAAGCTTATTGGGTGAATTTGGGACAGTAGTTCTGTTTCACCTTGACCTAGCTTGCAGTGTTCTTGTCAAAATAAAATGTGGAAGAAGAAAGTCATGAATGCCACCTTCAGCTCACAGGGAAAATGACAATATATATAGATGTAATTAAGATAATAATAAAATACCACACTTCAGATCATTAAATTTCCTTTGATCATAATGACAGCCCTCAATTGCAAATGCTATAATATATAAAGCATCTGCCTCAAGTCTAGGGGTCCATCTACATGGTCCAAATGAGTTGGGATGGGGGTGAATGGGCTCCATGGTGCCTACATGAAACACAGAGCCTATTTGCCCCAACACATACCAAGGTCGCTTAACGCGGGCTTGTCTCACATTCAAAAGTCACAGGATGCTCTGGAGCTCTTCTACACTATGTGGCATTGTGGGCAGTTCATTGATTTCCTTCAGTTGAAGTTTGAATAATCTCTTCTTTCTTTCATTTGTACCCCTGACTTCAGTAAGGTAAAGGTAAAGGTTTTCCCCTGACATTAAGTACAGTTGTGTTCGACTCTGGGGGTTGGTGCTTATCTCCATTTCTAAGCAGAAGAGCCGGGGTTGTCCATAGATGCCTCCAAGGTCATGTGGCTGGCATGACTGCATGTGGCACCGTTACCTTCCCACCAGAGGGGTGCCTATTGATCTACTCACATTTGCATGTTTTTGAACTGTAATGTTGGCAGAAGCTAGGGCTGACAGCAGGAGCTCATGCAGCTCCCCAGATTCCAACCTGCGACCTTTTGGTCAACAAGTTCAGCAGCTCAGCAGTTTAACCCACTGCACTATGGGGGGTTCTGACTTCAATAAAGACATCTTGCTTTTTTAATCATAATCTCCTGTGATGTCCAAACTTGGAAGCTCCAGCTGCAATAAGAAATATTACATTCTAGTATTTGGATATAGCAAGAAACTATGGATGTGGAAACTTGAATGCCTATATTGAATCCAGGTATGAAAAGGAAAACAAGTCAGATTATTCCTGATCTGGAAAACATTTTTGAATGGAAATCAAACTTATTGATTCCCATTATAATTTAATACATGGAGCAGAAAGACAGAGAGAAAAGAGGAACAGATATAAAGAATATACAGCGGAGAAGGGGAGCTTCTTCTCGAAAAGTGGGAAGGAATTCACTGGCGAAGGAAGGGTGGAAGGAAGGCACCCACGCGTGGGTCTCTGGGATCAACCGAAAAAATAATCTCTATTTTCTCATTTTAACTTTTGATATTTTTTTCTGGCACTTAATATGCATATGTTTTTGGCTAGCTATATTTTGCACTTCAAGATCTTATTATACCTGGCAAAAATGTCAGAATGATCTGACAGGTGACACTCATAAATAACTTTCAGCATCTTCCGTTTTTATTTTTAAAACGTTTAGATTGAACCATACATCTGATTCACCTTTTGCTTCAATTATCATGCACTGGCAGACTAATTCAAACAACATCCTCATAATTATTGTTTCATAGTTTATAAGTATAATATATTTCATAGTTTATAAGTATAATATATTTCATAACTCCAGCAAGGAATTGTGATCTCTCTGCAGTTCATTCAGCCCCCAGTGGCACAATGGGTTAACTCCTTGTGCTGGCAGGACTGCTGGCCGGCAGGTCAGCGGTTCAAATCCAGGGAGAGCAGGTTGAGCTCCCTCTGTCAGCTCCAGCTCTCCATACAGGGACATGAGAGAAGCCTCCCTCAAGCATGGTAATACATCAAAATCCAGAAATCCTCTGGGCAACATCCTTGCAGACGGCCAATTCTCTTATCTTACACCAGAAGCGAATTGCAGTTTAAGTCGCTCCTAACACGAAAAAAAATCACTTTCCTCTCCACATTTTTTAAAAAGAAAATATGTATTTATTTACTCCGCCTTTCTCCGCAAGCAAACTCAAGGTGGCTTACAACAGAATAAAGCAAAAACAAACAGCAATATATCTATCTTGTGTTAGGAAACTACAGAAACTTAAGCCTACACAAAATCATATAGGCATCATGCAAAATGTATCAAAATATATAATTACAATTCATAGCAAGATGAGGATGCTCCCTCTACATTCATTAATAATCACAACTCTTATAGTGTCACATACATATATACAGGTTATGCACAAATACATAGATAGTCCCGCATCAGCGCTTCTCTCTAATGATACAGAACGTGCGATTGTACAAAGCTGCCCATACAGTACGGCTTCAAGGTTTGAGGGCTAATGAGTTCCGTTTGTAATGTTCAGGGGTCAGTACTCACTGTCCTGTAGATCAGGGCTGTTCAACTGGCAGCCCGCGGGCCCCCAACCCCTTCCCCATGGCCCCCTACCCTCCTGCAAGTTATCTGCTTTTTAAGATTAAAAAAATATTTTTTTTGGAATATTTTTCCGAATATTTTTTATTTATTTTTTTCGTGGCGGGGGGGGGGGGGTTGGGGCGGGGCGGAGGAGCAGGCTCCCTTCCTCCTCCTCCTACTTCCCTACTTCCCCCCCCCTCCTCCCTCCCTCCCTCCCTTCTTCTTTCTTTCCCCTTTCATTCCTTCCCTTTTCCACCACTTGAAAGAAAGAGGGAAGGAGAGAGTGCACCAAGCGAGAGGGGCGTGGCCAGAGCAAAAAAGGGGCAGGGCCGAGTTCAGTGCGTGCGGGGGGGGGGTGCTCATCCAGTCCCTTTCCGGCTTCCTCCTCTTCTGGATATTCCTGCCAAGTTTGGTCCTGATCCATCATTATTTGAGTCCACAGTGCTCTCTGGATGGAGAACTACAACTCCCAAACTCAAGGTTCAGTACTTTCTGTTGCTCTCATGAGAGTTTAGGTTTTATTCAACATGGCTGAGGAATGCTTTGATTGATATTTTCCCCTTATGGCAGAAGGAGATTGGACTGGATGGCCCTTGGAGGTCTCCTATTCTAGGAACCCATTGTAATTATTATTATTATTATTCTTATCATCATCATCAGAGGCTGAATGGCCATCTGTGAGGAATGCTTTGATTGTGTTTTCCCCTTATGGCAGAAGGAGATTGGACTGGATGGCCCTTGGAGGTCTCCTGTTCTAGGAACCCATTGTAATTATTATTATTATTATCATCATCATCATCTGAATGGCATCATCTGAATGGCCATCTGTGATGCTTTGATTGTGTTTTCCCCTTATAGCAGAAGGAGATTGGACTGGATGGCCCTTGGAGGTCTCCTATTCTAGGAACCCATTGTAATTATTATTATCATCATTATCATCATCAGATCAGGGCTGAATGGTCACCTGTGAGGAATGCTTTGATTGTATTTTCCCTGGAAGGAGATTGGACTGGATGGCCCTGGATGGCCCTTGGAGGTCTCCTACCCAGGAACCTGTTGTTGTTGTTATTATTATTATTATTAGCAGAGGCAGAATGAATATTATGCCTTATCATTCAGGGTTATAGGCCTGTGTGGAAGGGCCTTGGCTTCTTATTTGACTTCCTTTCCACACATCTGAATAAAATCCCATGTTATTTGCTTTAAACCAGGTTATATGAGTGTGGACTCCGATAATCCAGTTCAAAGCAGGTATTCTGGGTTATATGGCTGTGTGGAAGGGCCCTGAGTCCACACTGCAATATAATCCAGTTCAAAGCAGGGACTGGGACTTGAGACTGGGATTTTGGTGTTCATCTCTATCTCCAAGTCAAAGCCTCGGTGTCCTTCACAGACACCTCCAAGGCGGGGAGGGGGCGGAGCTGGGGAGGGGGCGGAGCCGGGGGCGGAGCCGGGGGCGGAGGCAGACCCTTCGGCCCCCCAGGTCATCAGTAACCAGAATTCCGGCCACAGGTCTGGTAGAAGTTGGACAGCCCTGCTGTAGATCTTCTGTCCTCAAATGAGGCGCTAATGATATAAAGTAAGCCCCTTATTTCTCCGAAATTTTTCCAAGTGGGCGGCTTTTGCGACCACTCGTAAATGCCGTGGTAACTGGAGAACACCGTAAAGCACACCCGTTCCGTCGTGTAGGAAAACCTTTGCGACCGCAGCACCGTTTTAGGCGGCGTTTTTGAACTGGGTGAATGTAGAATGGGTTATCAGGGCAGATGCATCGGGTAGTGTTCAATAGAAGGGAAGTATAGGTAGATAATACAGGTTATAGCTGAGGGAGGGTCCAGAGAAGACTGGGAGATGGTTCCAAACCGCCTACGGGTAAACATGAATGGTCCCAATCCCGTTTCATATCCACTTCCTCAGGGCGGGGTTCTGGTGTTAAATATCTGGCTTCTCAATCATATACCTCTCTGTGATGTACCTAGAGACTTTACTCTTGAGTTGCCATATATGGATTTCCATGTATATGATTGAGAAGTCAGATATTTAACACCAGAACCCCGCCCTGAGGAAGTGGATACGAAACTGGACAGAAGATCTACAGGACAGTGAGAACATTACAAACGGAACTCATTAGCCCTCAAACCTTGAAGCCGTACTGTATGGGCAGCTTTGCACAATCGCATGTTCTGCATCATTAGAGAGAAGCGCTGATGCGGGACTATCTATGTATTTGTGCATAACCTGTATATATGTATGTGACACTATAAGAGTTGTGATTATTAATGAATGTAAGTTTCTGTAGTTACAACAGAATAAAACCATATAATACAAAGTTAAAACATGATTAAAAGCACATATTTGTAAACCCATTACCTCCTGCCTGTAAAAAAAACCAACAGATGCCCTAGTACTATTTATACCATCAGATATCTCTCGGCATTACTTCGCAAACGAAGATTCTTAGGAAGGACTCATCCCACGCTTTTTACAACTGCGTTGATGACTAAAAAGGCCAATCTGAGATAGGCAAGTTCGGTTGCAGAAAGAACAGCAGAAAGTCTCCTTGAGTGATGTTGTTTCCAAGTTGCAGTTCTTTCTGCGTTGTCGTTTCTCTTCGAGACCCATTCGGCATGTCTTCTCGAAAGAGGCCGCAGCATTGTGGATAGTGCATCTCCATGCCTCCCGATGTGAGGCCAGGGTGGACCATTGTTGGTGATCAATCTGGCCGATGTTGTTTCAGGGAGTCCTTATATCTCTTTTTGGGGGTGCCTCTCTTGTGCTGACCCATCAGATATAACAGTAAAATAATATATAGATTATTTGAAATAAAACAAGTTTTGTTCCTCTCTCTCCTTTAGGGTAAAGCATACTTCAGTTAAGAGAATGACCTTAATTGTTTGGTCCTCCTAATTTACAAATTCATGTACGGACAAGTACAGCAACTCCCATTCCATACAAAACTTTTCAAAGACAGATTATGTCATTGAAAAATTAGGTCATTGCACGGTGTCTTTGAAATTGTCCCACACTGTATGTTTCCAGTGTTTTAACTGCTTCAAAAGAAAGAACACAGGGAAATAATTCTATTTTCTTTGTGCTACACAGGCTTTGCAAATTCAGCCCAGGTTTTGTTAAAGTTGTATGCAGTTGCTCCAACTGTATTTGAAGCGAGACTTGAAGCAAAAATGAAGTGACTGAGTGAAGACAGAACAAACTGCGACCTCTGGGATATCCTCCAAAATTCTATAAGAGGAAATACTAGAAACGATCAACACCTTCAGCTGTGAGAAAGGTGAATATAATTCCATTTTCTGACAGACTTATAAAACCACTTAAAAGCTTTCATCTCCTTCTAAATCCAGATAAGAAATCATCCTGCTGGAAAAGCAATCTCAGAGAAGAACAAATTTTTCTGGAAAAAAGTGGTTTTCAGGAATGCTCCTTTTGAGACTTCGTTTGATCTGACATTACTATCAAAATAAAACCATTAAAACTGATATGCTCCAACTCTAGGAAGGGGAGTAGAATAGAAATCGCCGTGCTCTCAAAGACAAATGGTGCCTGGTTGCTAAAAGGAGGTGTGTCGCATTGAATATACCGTGTTTCCCGAAAGTATGACACCCCGATTGTAAGACGTATCGGGGTGTCAGGGGTCGGCTAATGTAGCTGTACCCGAATGTAGCCGTACCCCGGCCGCCGCGTCACTCAGTCCCGCCTCCTCCTCGGTCCCGCCTCCTCCGCCGCCGCCTCCTCCTCCGCTTCCCCCCGCCGCCGCTTGCCTCCGCCACTGTTGCTTGCCGCCGCCGCCTCCCCCCGCCGCCGCCTCCCCCGCCGCCTCCCCCCCGCTGCCACTTGCCGCTGCCGCCGCCTCCCTCCGCCTCGTGTGCCGCCTCCCCCGCCCGCCTCCCCGCCGCCACTTGCGCTGCCGCCGCCTCCCTCCGCCTCGGTGCGCTTGCCTCGGTTCCGCTTGCCTCGGTTCCGCTTGCCTCCGCCGCCCGCTTGCCTCCGCCGCGCGCTTGGCACCGCCTCCCGCCATGGCCCACGCCTGCGCCAGGCGCGGCTTTGCGCCGAAGCGCCTCAGCCCTTTTGCCATGCACGAATGTCTGCGCATGGGCGAAGGTACTGAGCGCGTCTGACGCAGGCGCGCTGGCGACGCAGCGCTGGCGCGGCTGCGCCGATCCAGCTCAGGCCTTCTGCCCATGTGCGAATGTCTGCGCATGGGCAGAAGGCCTGAGCGCCCGGCGCTGCGCGCCAGCGCGCCTGCATCAGCGCGCTTCGTCAGACGCGCCAGTACCTTCGCCCATGCGCAGACATTCGCACATGGGCAGAAGGCCTGAGTGCGCCGGCGCAGCCGCGCCTGGCGCAGGCGTGGGGCCGCTTATGGAGGCGGTGCCAAGCGGCGGCGGAGGCAAGCGGCGGCGGAGGCAAGCGGCGGCGGAGGCAAGCGGAACCGGAGGCAAGCGGCACCGGAGGCGGAGGGAGGCGGCGGCAGCGGCAAGTGGCGGCGGGGGGGACTGGAGGCGGAGGAGGAGGCAAGCGGCGGGCGGAGGAGGCGGAGGAGGAGGCGGCCAAGGGGAAAGGCTTACTTTCGAGAGTACGGTAATGTAAGCCGTGCTCAAAGTAAGCCGTAGGGGGGATTTGGGGGTTCAAAAGAAAGTAAGACGCTGTCCTACTTTCGGGGAAACACGGTATGATACCCTGAAGGTCTCAGAATAGATAGCAGGCAAACTGACCACTGTCTGACCTTCTAGGGCAAGTTCTCAGGTTACCCTGTATTGCTTTGAATTTTTAAATGTGTTTTGACCTTATGTCTATGCATTTTTATCTGTGTGTTTTACCCGTATTTACTCGAGTCTAATGCAATATCGAATCTAATGCACACCTCAATTTTCAAAACTCTGAAACAAAAAAAAGTATTTGCTGACAAAAGTTTTTAAAATCGGCTAAAAATTGAACTTTGTAATTTTGACAAAAAATGTTGCTGTATGCTTAGAGTTCCTTCTTTAAAAAGATTTCTCATAGAATTTGATACAACCTATATGTCTTCATTCACCAAATCTAAAACATGATACACAAAATCATGTGATTCTTCTGATGAATAGCATCCACTTGTAATTGAGCACTAGAACAAAAAGCAACAAAAATGTTGCCATGATAGCTTTCAGTGTTTCAGCAACACAAAAAATCCATCTCAGTCTAAGGCACAAATAAGAAAATAACTCTTTTACAAATGTAATAATAAAATGTTACTGTTTAAGCAATTTAATTTTACATGTCCCATCACTATTCTTCTGTATTGCTGGCAATAATGTTTTAAATTACAAATAGGAATTGCTAGAATAATTGCCCCATTATCTTAATAAAATTATGTGTTTAATGTAAGAATTACAAAGGCAATAAAAGTGCTAATTAAAACAATAGAATTCTCCATTATAGAATTCTCAAGCAGAAAATGAGATATAAGGCAGTTAGACTATGAAGAAATAAGAAATCGTTAATTACTATTATAGTCCAGGTTTTGATAATCAAAATAATAAAAACTGGAAGTGGGGTGCTATAGATTGCTATAATTTAAAAACAGAGTAAATAAATTAAAAAGTATTCATCTCCTGTGCAATTGGCTAAATAAATAGACTTTTGGGGCATGATAATAGATCTGATATAAAAATTGTGTAAGGAAATTGCTGATCCATGGGAAACTAAACAAATAAATTGTACATAGTTCAATAACAAGGAAGTTCCTGCAAATCACTTCATGGTGTAATCGGACCGATCACACAAAAACTAGTACTATATTTTAAATCTTGAATGAAAATTTACACTCTTTCCAAGATATGTTCTTATTGAATTAAAGGCTCTAAAAGAGTGTAGAGATGAATTCTACATATATAAGCCATGTCCAAAAGTTACCTTGTCAGCCATAGAAAAAGAAGTTATTCTCCATTTATTCCTGGTGAGACATATAGGTGCTAATCATAGTTTCAAATTTACACTGCAATTATCTTATAAAAGGCAATGATGCCTTTTACAAGTCATGTTCATATGAAAATTATTACAAGCATCTCCTTTATGCAAACATGTAGAGACATTTAAATTCATGCATGCATGACTGGTGACAGGTCTTCAATGTATCCCCCAGCCCCAAACCATAGAAGCACTTTTTCTTCCCAACATGTTAATCAACCTTAAGTAATCTGTTAAAC
Source organism: Anolis apletophallus (assembly GCA_030556195.1). Classification (NCBI taxonomy): domain Eukaryota; kingdom Metazoa; phylum Chordata; class Lepidosauria; order Squamata; family Anolidae; genus Anolis; species Anolis apletophallus. The sequence continues at coordinate 47,451,556 of JARBWK010000012.1, read as the reverse complement.
CACATGTATTGAACGCAAGGCCTATAGGCCGAATTTGGTCCGCCATGCAGGGCCGGCCCGACCTAATTTGGGGGTACGCGAAGAAATTTTGTCCCCCGCCGCCGCCGCCGCCACTCACCGCCGCCGCCACGGCCACACCGCTGCTGCGCTGCGCGCGCTGCGCTATCCTCCGACAGCGCCTCCGACGCTGCGCCTCCGCCTCCGACGCGCCTCCGACCTTGCGCGCCTCATGAGCGGTGCCGCCAGCGGCGACCCCATCGGCCGCGGCACACCTCCGCTGGCGCACCTTTCGGCGGCGGCGCATGCGCAGACGCGCCGCACTCGCTCCCAAAGCGCCGGCGCTTTGGAGCCAGCGCGCATGCGTTGCCCTGCGCCGCCCCGTCGCGTGCGCAGAAGCACCTACAGGCGCTATAGCGCCTGTAGACGCGCTCTGCGCGCGCACTCCCTGCCGCTTTGGAGCCAGCGCGCATGCGTGCAGTGCAGGTCTTGCGCATGCGCTGGCTCCAAAGCAGCAGGCGCTTGGGAGGGAGTGCACGTGCGCAGAAGCGTCTGGCGGCGGTGGGGCGCGGAGTCGGCGGGGCGGCGCCCTCCCAGCCGGTGGTGCCCCTCCCAGGCGATGGCGCTCACGCGACCGCGTAGGTCGCGGAATCCCTGGGGCGCCCCTGCCGCCATGCCATTTTATGTCGGCCAGGAGACTTTCAATGCCAGGTCAGTATAGTTACATTTATGCAGTCTTACAATTGCAAATGGCCCTTTGAAGGCAATCAGTTTTTGCTTTCCATAGGTAAACACATCTAGATTTTGTGTATATGTCTCAGCATTCTGAAAACAACATAGTAACTATGTTTGTAACTCGGAGACTGCCTGTATAGTGAGGACTTTTGTTCTCAAAATAACAGGAGCATCCTTAGTACTATACACCCAGCTAGAGAGGCCTTAGGAGATCTTCTTTTGATTGGGCCGGAGGTTTAGCACAGCTGGTAAATCACCAGCAATTATAAGATCTATCAACCGAAAGGTTGCAGCGGGTCACCATGAGCTGCCGACTGTCAGCCTAGCTCATTGTTTACCTAAGCAATTCGAAAATGGCTTTAGGTTTAATTAGAGAAATTAGGTACCGCTAAAAGCAGGGGAGGTGTTTAATGATGCCATAAAGAAAGAAGATCAGAAAATGCTGGGCGACCAAAAGGAAGGAGGAAGTCCCGACGGCTCTTCATCATAGAAGATAGAGCAACAGCACCATTTGGACTCGAGCCCAGCCTTCCATGGCAGCAAAAACAGCTGGACACTGAGTCGAAACAAAAACCACCTCCTTCTGTTCTATCTGTCTGTGTATTGAATGGTTGCCATGTATATGTACTGTGATCCACCCTGAGTCCATTTCTGGGTGAGAAGGGCAGAATATAAATAAAGTGTTGTTGTTAAAAAGACATTCTCCCACACTGTAAAAACATAAATGTTACATGGCCATAGTATTGAAACCATCCTACTTGTGGGGGAAAAGTTGTAGAAAAACGGGATCAGTTGTAGAGAAAAAAATTTGATACCCAACATCATGGGCTATGGGTCCCTCTTATGGGGCACCTGTTTATCTATAAGAAAATTCATTGGGATGGGGGAATATTTAATGTTAAGCTTTCTTTTACCATTCAGCTAATTATCAGATATTCACATATAACAATTTCTTTAAAAATGACAAGTAGACTGCAGTTAATTGCAAAGGTTAATGTAGCATAAGGCTGTGGAATAGGTTGGGCACATTTTTACAAGTAATTCTACCATAATTAAAGCTGTCACGTTTATTGAACAAAGCTGAACAGTCATCAAAAGTACAGAGACAAGTTTGATATGATCTTTCACATGTTTCTTTACTCTTTGTCAAATATTCTGAAAAGAAAAACACTATAAAGGCTAGCAATTATAAAAGATGATTTAACAAACTTAGCAAAGCTATTACTAAGCATCTTTAATGAGTGCTTTACAAAAATCCTTAGACAAATCTGCAAGGTAGTTGCATCACTAGGGGGATGTGAGGTATATGGAGCAAGTCTACTGAAGTTACATTGAGAACTGGACAGATAAAGAACTTTCCATCCCCGCGCAGAGGGGATAAAGTTGCCCCCTCCCTCCGAAGGAGAATACTTGGTTCAGAGGAACAATCTACAAAGGGGGCAGAGCTGGGCTATGGCCTTAGCTCACCCCCCCATTGGCTCATTCTGAGCCTGTTTAGCGACATTGAGAACTGGACAGATAAAGAGTTTTGCTATAAGTTTCCAAAGTAAATTATGTACTGAATAGCTGAAAATATTGTAACTTTTATTTATAACATTCCTATTTTTTCCTTATGCTCTTGATATTTTTGGATCTTTGATTTTGGAAAAATAGCATGCTTCTTGTTGACACTATACTACTCTTAATCAATTACACCATTACTAAGTTTTAGCAAAAGCCTGCAAATACCAGTATCCATATAGGCGCATGCACACAAAAAGTGGACACAAACATCACTTCAGACATTCTCTCCACTCCATTCAAATATTTTATGTCATTGCTAAAAGACACCAGGATGATCCATCTACCTCCAAATTTTGACTTACTACATAATAATATTTTTTATCCTGGAACCACATGCTTCAAAAAAGGCCAGCGGTGTTGGACAATCAAAGTCAAATAATTGACTGTCATCATATTTTACAGGGGAAGAACACAAATACTAAGAGAAAAGACACAGATGGGTTCAAGGCCAGTTAGTTGGGTCAGATAGAAAATTCCCATTCCCTTTTCTAAAATGAGATCTGGAAGTAGAACACCAGCCCAAAGTCATTCCTATAAGCCTCTGCTTCAATAATTCTGGACAGAAAAACAGAGAAACACATCTAGAAGTCTCAGATCTCAATTTCAAAACAAGTCACACCCTCTTGTTTTCCCCCCCTATGAAATCCGATGTGTGTTTCATAGGCAGTCAAGGAGTTTGGTAAATGTGGCAGGTGCAGCCCATGATGCTCTACATCTGCACAATTCAATTTAAGAGGAAAGCAGACTTTATGACCACTCTAAGATTTAGAGTAACAGGACAATGAAGCATGGATACCATTGGAGTATCCTTGCAGATAACTTACTGATAGTTAAGAAAACAAAACTAAACACCATCTCTAGCTAATGTGACAGTCCCTTTATTCTTCTTTATGTCAGGTGAGGACCAGTCTGATAGTAGACCTGAACAATAAAACCAAAACTACAGAAGAGCCTAACTAGATATCCCATTTCAAATTTCACCCTTAGACCCCAAATCCTTGGATATTTATATCTGAATATTTGCAACAAGTCAGGTGGTTGGGTGATGACGGACAGAGTTTTTAATGAAGTTATTCAAAACACTGAACTGATTCTGCATTTCCAAACAATTGTGCAACAAAGAGTTCTTATTGCTAGAACTACAAATGATGATAATTACTCACATTTTCCACATGGAACGAGCTTAAGTCATTGAAGAAGGAGCAACTAAATGCTTTAGAATAAGTTAAACGAAGCATCAGTACTTACCTCTCTTGTCATTTCTGCCTGCACTTGTAGATTTATCAGAAAGGCAAGGGCAACGTCCTTCACACTTTACTGAGATCTGTTTTCCTGAGACACAGGCTTGATATTCCAGTTTGCACTGCAATAGAGAGAAAATGTCAATCTTGTATTTCAATGTATATATATTTTTTTAAAAACAAACTGCAAATGTGTTTTGAGGGGTATGGGGGTCAGCTATTCCTCAGTTTAAATTCTAAAATTTACAAACATGGGAACATATGTTTAAATGTGGCAAAGTAATGCTTTGAACACATCATTGGGATAAATCCTTTCATTTATTAGAAAACAGAGATCAGTAAATTAGGGATTTTTCAGTCTACTGCTAAGAATACCTGTGGCTGACTCAAAAATCCTTCTTAGTGTTGTAACTAATTACTCTGGAGTTAGTTGCCTGCAAGCAAGCCTTGCACAAAATAAAGAACTGCTATACCACATTGTATTCTATAGATGCGCCTCTGTCTTCGGGCCCTTCCGGGGGCGCTGCTGCTGCGTCTCCGTGGTGTCCCATACAGTAGCTGTAAGGACACCACGGAAGAGAGGCCGGAGGGAGAGAGGGAAAAAGGAAGAGGCCGCAGCGCCTCCGCAGGGCTCCCTCCCTCCGGCGAGGCCTCCCCCCTCCTCCTCCTCGGGTCTGTGAGCGGCAAGCCCCGTGAGTCCCCTCTTCCGCCCCCGTTCCTCCGCGCCACCGGGGGGGGGGGCGAAAATAAAGTTCCTGCTGTCTTTTGGTGAGTACCGGTATATCGCCGCCCCCCCTGCTCCAGCGCCTCCCCCCTGCCTGCATCTTCGCTCCATAAGACGCGGCTGATTTTTCTTCCTACTTTGGGAGGAAAAAAACTGCATCTTATGGTGCAAAAAATATGGTACATTCCCTTGTTTTTGGTGTGGGCCATTTCATACCACTTACTAAAAGATTTTACTATTGCAAGCAATAATGACCCTCTACTTTGCAAATTTATAGCACTGGTTGCCAGGCAAAGTATGTTTTTCCAACCTCTGAGAATTAACCCAGCATCTTGACCGACGAACTCTCCATGTTGCAAAACACACAGCAAAAGTAGATAGCAGCTGTATGTCTGCCCTTAGTGACACTGACAAAAAGTACTTTTGACTTTAATCACCACTACGCATGGTTTTTAAAAAATGTGTGAAACCTTTACCTTCCTGATAATACATCATCTTTCAACAGTTTATCTATCAAGTAGTTTTCCATTGATCCCACATAGGAGACGTAGGAAATTCACTGTAAAAATTGCCCATCATATGATGCTTTCACTCTTCTTCAGCCACGGAATGCACAAGCTCCCATACCACAATTTTATTTATTTATTTACTTGCATCACTTTTATCCTGCCCTTTTCAGCCTGAAGGTGACTCATGGTGGTGTACAGACCGGCAACAATTAGATGCCACACATACATACATACATACATACACACATACATACATCAGTTAAAAAACAATTAAATCATATCATAAAATCCATATAAATACCATAGAAACTATAAGAACTATAAAAAATCTCTATAGAAAATCTCTACTTCCAGCGGAGCACAAATTGAGACGAACCAATGTATGCAGCTGCAGCAGCAACACAGGAGGGTTCCCGTGTTACATACGATCAATGGGGGGAAGCTGGGCAGCAGATACTTCCCCCCATGGGATGAGGTAAGGGGAAAGCTGGGCAATGTGGGGCATGATGGGTTTCTGCTGCTACCCCACCGGGCCCCACCGGGCCCCACCAGATTTGCCACAATCTGTGGTGAAGCCACAAAAATATGATGAGGCCCTTTACCCAAAAAACACAAGCTCACCATAGTCTGTTTCCCACCAATCCTCTATGTCACACATTGATTGCCTTTCATTAAGTTCCTCTTCCCAAGGTCCAGAGATTCAGGAAGCAGCTATACAGAGGAAGTGACTTCTAGGTCCACCCTCAATAAAGTCAGTAATTCACATCTTCTTAGCATAGCACATGACCCAAAACACACAAAAACATGGAAGTAAGCCTCTGAAAAATTCAGCCAATCAACCTCAACACAAAGGATGCAAACTCATTCTGATATGTCTCTTCTACCAATGGCATACAAAACATCTCTCTCCAGTTACCCTAGCTTCTACAAGACACTGGTGTTCTGCTCAAAGCTTTTTCTCATGGGTGCATTTTAGGATCAGTAGTATTCTAGTAAAAGCTAGCCAATCCAAAGACATTATAAAACAAAAAAATTCATCCCAAAATTGCTAATGTAGGTTTCCCTAAATGGTACTAGAGAGACAGAAATATCATTTTTACATAGGGAGGGAGGAGATGGAAACCAATCATCAACCAAAAGGTCGCTCACTGGTGCTTCTATATAATATAATCCGTTTATATATTTTGTGAGACATGGTCTAACAATTTGTGATATTCTCTTTCTTCTCCCTATATAAGTTTTAATGAATCATTTATTTAAAATGGATTCTGGTACTATAAAGAATGCATTATAATTTAATTTCTTTTTGATGCAATATCTTTTCTTAAGCAACTCCACTGATTGCATTGCTAATTCAGCAAGTTCAATTTACTCAATTATCCAAGGCTGAAATATTTATAAAGTTGTAAGTGAATGAAAATATCACATAAAGGGCATGCTCATTAGTATTTAATTGTCGGAAAATGCAAAACATACATACATAATCAGGCATATTACTATGTCTTGCTTTGAAAAACTAGCCTTTTCACTTACACTAAAAGTTAGAGCATATTCATATATGCATTTCTAGGGGTTTTGCTTTATTTTGCATTGCTTCTCTCTATCATTTGTCAAACACTTATAAGATTAACTTCTCCACAGATAAAATAACTGATTCACCTAAGGAACATATGCATCTAGAAGAGAGTTTCTCAACCTGGCGGTTGTGACCCCCCACGGGAGTCATTTGGCCATTTCTGAGGGGTCACCGCCTCCTCCTTTGGCTCCTCCCCCTCCCCAGAGTGGCTGTCTGGCTTATCTGGAGCCTCAGGTCAAAAGAGCCACACCAAAACAGCAATTAATCCAATTCATCCTCTTCTTCTTCCTCCTCCTCTCGGCCCCTCAGCACATTATCTCCCTGTCTCCCTTCCCCTCTCTCCTCCCTTCCCTCCCTGGGGCCTCTGTGCCTGGCCATCCCTCCCTCCATTCAGGCCTCCTCTTCCTCGCTCGCCCTCTTCACCCACGGGGGAGAGAGCAGCAGCAGAATGGCTCTCTTCCCTTCTGCCTCCAAGAGCTTCCTAGCTCCACCAGTTCTCAAATTTCACGGCATCAGGTATTTATGTCAAATATGGTCCAGATCCCTCATTGTTTGAGTCCACAGTTCTCTCTGGATATAAATGAACTATAGCTCTAAAACGCATGGTCAATGCCCACCAAAACCATCCAGTGAATCCAGGAAACAAACAACTATTATTATTATTATTAGTAGTAGTAGTAGTAGTAGTATTATATGGGGCAGAAAGGATGAGACATACACTTGACTTGTCGTTATCTTTATCATCATCATCATATTATTATTATATGGGGCAGGAAGGATGGAGGAACCTGCCATAAGCTTGACTTGTTGTTGTTGTTGTTATTATTATTATTATTCTATGGGGCAGAAAGGATGAGAGAACCTGCCATAAGCTTGACTTACTGGAGTTGTTGTTGTTGTTGTTGTTATATGGGGCAAAAAAGGATGGAGGAACTTGCCATAGGCTTGACTTGTTGTTGTTGTTGTTGTTGTTGTTATTTTACTGACACAAAAACACAGTATGTCACAGCAGACGAGTTCTATATGCTGGATTTTGTATTAAAAAATCACAAGTCGAACACTTCCCAAGCATCTAGGACTGTGTGATGTATTTCCAAATGATGTGTGCAGATCCAAGTAGGGTGGTCTTTTGCAGTTGACAGATCATGATTTTGTCAATCTATTATATAAATGGGTTCACGTCATGTGATGTATACCTCAAACAAAGAAACCTTACAACGCAGAAACACAATACTTGCCAACAGAAATAGGCCTCAAGCAAGGTACGTTTGTAGCAAAGAAACTTTCCCACCCAAAACCTACAAGGCCCCCAAAACAACGAGTAAAAATAAAACTACATTTACCAGCATCCTCCGGGGCAGCCAAAGACTCACCCAGCCTCTACATTCTGAACAACATGATTGGCTGCCAATAAGGACGGATTTGCATAACTGCTGCACTGGCCAGCCAACATGAAAATTCCGATCCATATTAAACTGCCAAAACAGAATAAGGAAAAGGCCTGAGCCAATCCCCAACACAAACACCAAAATCACTTGCAACCGAAAATTTACACCCCAAAAAATCACAGCCCACGCCCAAAAATGACAGTAAGGCTTCATTAACTTGATTTCCCTAACTAGCCCTCACTTACTGGGAAGCTGTTTACGCTCTGAATTGACAGTAAGACTTCATTAACTTGATTCTCCCGACTAGGCCTCAGCTCATTGGACATTGTGTATGGCCTGAATTGACAGTAAGGCTTCATTAACTTGATTCTCCCGACTAGGCCTCAGCTCATTGGACATTGTGTATGGCCTGAATTGACAGTAAGGCTTCATTAACTTGCTGTTCCTAACTAGGCCTCAGCTCATGGGACATTGTGTATGGCCTGAATTTACAGTAACCTACCTTGGCACACAGAACCCCGACCATGCATGATGGGACTTGAAGTACCACCATGGAAAATGGGATTTGTAGTACTTCAAAACCCATCATTCCCCACAGACCACTGTGGCCCAGAACCAAGACCAATAAAGACCCAACTTGGCACACCATGCCCCCCATGACCCACACTCCATCCAACTGCAGTTTAGAGGAGGGCACACCGTGGATGATTGGACTTTCTCGCATCTCCTAAAAAGGGCACAGCAACGCGTGCCGGGTACAGCTAGTCTATTATATAAATGGGTTCACGTCATGTGATGTATACCTCAAACAAAGAAACCATACAACGCAGAAACACAATACTTGCCAACAGAAATAGGCCTCAAGCAAGGTACGTTTGTAGCAAAGAACCTTTCCCCCCCAAAACCTAAAAGGCCCCCAAAACAACGAGTAAAAATAAAACTACATTTACCAGCATCCTCCGGGGCAGCCAAAGACTCACCCAGCCTCTACATTCTGAACAACATGATTGGCTGCCAATAAGGGCGGATTTGCATAACTGCTGTAACCATAGCAACGCTGGCAAGAGTCATCCAAGGCTAGGACAGAATGCTGAGAGATTTCAGTTGGTGTTTGAGGGTTAAACTGCCAAAACCAAACTCTGAGGGAGCAATTCTCCAGCAAATTCCTACCCACACAACACAACACAACTTCCAATCACAACCCATCCCAACAACCTTACGGGACCCCGTACACACAACACCTACAAACACCACAAACAAAAACCATTCCTTCCTTCCACACAGACATAAACTGACCCAAAAGACAAGCCATGCCTTATAAAAATAACAGCATCGGACAACACAATCACAGCGCTACATACATCAACAAAAAAGGGGCAGAACAAACGCCAGAACAGAAACACACTGCGCAGCAGAGACACAGACAACAGACAAACACTACAAATCTGTGGCATAGACCTTGACACAGAATGCTTCTCCCACGGACAACTCTATGTAGCATGCTCCAGAGTTGGGAAACCACAGAACCTCTACATCAACACAGCCAACGGAAAGACAAAAAACATTGTATATCCACAAGCTCTGCAGAATGCCAGGAACACCACACACCGACAACTCCACAGGACTTCAACATCCCACCCACCAGAACAACCCACAACGACACAGCCATGACCCCACCAAGTAACATCATTTCCAACCCTTACATATTCAGACTTTCTCGCATCTCCTAAATAGGGCACAGCAACGCGTGCCAGGTACAGCTAGTGTTTATTGTTTCCAAATGCCAGCTGAGATCTTTTGGCATGGCACCCAGTGTGCCAATGACAACTGGGACCACCTGTACTGGTTTATGCCAGAGCCTTTGCAGTTCAATTTTGTAGCCCTGATAACGGCTGAGCTTTTCCTGTTGTTTTTCCTCAATGCGGCTGTCATCCGGTATGGCAACATCAATAATCCAGACTTTTTTTCTTTTCCACAATCGTAATGTCTGGTGTATTGCATTCCAAAACTTTGTCAGTCTGGAATTGAAAGTCCCACAGTATTTTTGCATGTTCATTTTCCACAACCTTTGCAGGTTTATGATTCCACCAATTCTTTACTGCTGGCAGGTGCTCCTTGTGACATAAGTTCCAGTGAATCATTTGGGCCACAGAATTGTGTCTTTGTTTGTAGTCCGTCTGTGATTTTCTTGCAACAGCTGAGGATATGGTCCATGGTTTCATCAGCTTCCTTGCATAGTCTTCATTTTAGGTCATCAGCTCACCCAAACCTGGTTTGTCATGAATTAATTTGATAATGGGTATATTACGCACCTTCTTGGATGGCGCAGGATAAACCCACTACTGCCGGTGTCTGAACTGCGGAATACTGCAGTCCAGACAGTATTCCCACAGTTTTCAGGGCTAAATGAACCCAAAAAACTGTGGGAATACCAAGCCCCTCCACAGAAGCCCCCTAAACACATTTAAAAAACAAAAGAACTCACCCTGCCTCCATGCGACAGCTGCGAAAGTTCTCCTGGCGCTTACAAATGATGCACCAGGAGAAGGGGGGTGGTGGTGCTCCTGCCCCCTTCTTCTGGCACATCATTTGTAAGTGCCAGGAGAACCCCAGCAGGCATCGCATGGTGGAAGGTTAGTTATTTTGCTTTTTTACTGTGTTTAGGGGGGGTTCTGGGGAGGGGGTTAAGTGTCCTGGTGATGTACTTGGGAAGTCCCAGTACAACATCTGAACACCCAGATGCACTTGGGATAAAGCCCTTTCTGGAAAGGCCCAGGGTTTGGAGGCCAGAATGTCTTTGGGTCATATCTTGGAGGGTCATATCCACTTTCACCATGCCCCAATTTTAAAGTTTCATTTTTTTAAAAGAAGCTCTCTATGCCATCTAGCAGCTGGAAGAGTAATTTTATTGTGGGTTTGGGCTCCTTGGACCGTCAATTTATTATTATTATTATTATTATTTATTTCATACACTTGTACCCCGCCCTTCTCACCCTACCCTCGCCCTGTTTTGTTTCTTTAATATCTTGCAACAACAGTTGTAAAGAATAAAATATGATGGGTTATCTAGTAGAATCGCTCAAACCATTTTCTAGAAAAACAACTGAGGACTCGTCAACATGGGCTTACTAGCTCACATTCTCTGTGCAGTTTGCTCCGACTGTCTTCATGACATTCTGTCACTTCCAGTGCTTATCATTAAATAAATACGGTTAAGTCGGTTTAGTACCACATTAATAAAAGAGAATATTCCAGAATTTGGCTGATATTCCAGAATAATCCCATAGCTTCAACAAGTGTGGGCAGCAGGACCAGGTCCAATGTAGAGAAGCCTGCAGTCCTCACGGGCCTCAGCTGCCCACCCAAAGTGGAAGGGCTGGTATCATGTCGCCACCATTGCTGCTGCCAGAAGGCTGCATAGTTCCTAGCCATTGCAGTTGCCCTGTGTTGACATCAACAGTGCCTACATCACCAGAGAGAAGAAGGGGAATGGCACACTTTTTATCCATATTTGCATGGATAGTAAGGTGATGAGTCAGCAGGGCTGAAGTGGTCCCAGCCTGGCTGACTCAACTGGACTCCATCTCACCATGTGTTGGGGATGGAATGTGTGGCTGCCTCCTGTGTAGATGAGTGTCTAAGCTCTGGTTTATATACATACACACAATGTATTTCATTTCCATGGAAAAAAATCCTGAAAGTGAAACAGAATTCCAAACTAACTATAAATGTCTGATGGAATAATAATCATTAGCAATTTATCTGGCATAAATTCAAACCAGATTAATGAAAAGGAAGCTTTAAAAAGCAAAACTGCACAGTGTGATGTGTCTGAAAGAAAGAAATATGTTCTTATAATATCTTTTCAGATGACATCACATTACAAAAAATAGTTGGCATTTTAAAGAAAAGGGGGAGTACAAGTAGCTTCTTAATAGAAATACAGAATGTTAATTTTGTTAACATTCTGAACCTTATGCTTAATGCCACTTTATACACAAAAAAGATAGACTGGATTGCTCATACTAAAAAAGAATATGACTAGCATGTGCTGTTGGAATCATATAGCCATATGTATTTACAAAGTAATATCCAACAGACTCACTTAATTCCTCAGAGATGCTAGCCTAAGTGAAAATGAAGGAAAAGATAATTTTACAAGCTGCCTGGAATTCTAAAACCTAAAGATTACAAGCTGCCTTGAAAAATAAATCTTAACAGGCAATACCTCCAAGTGTGGTACAGGATCAAAAAAAATGTTTACCTAGTGCTCTATTCTGCTTCAGTAATAAGTGGATGAAATTAAGGTTTGCTTATGAGCTTCGTCAGATGGTGAGAAATTTTTACTTGCTAATGAGATCAAAAGTGTAGGAGCCTAGGATTTCAACATTTGCTACGAGATGAAGTAAAGTGGTTTTACACATAGTACTTATACTCTTGGAAACATTGTTCTTACAATTCACTGATTATACAATATTTCAATAAAATCTGTATGGATTTAGAAGGTGTATGAGAGCATGATCTGGAAATTTCAAAGCAATCTGTATCGGAACATTTAAATTTCTCTAGCACCTTTTTCTATAAGATTGTTGCTGTTTATTGACATGTGTTCAAACATGTACTACACAATTTGCAAAAGTCATACTTTCTTTGGCTTGCAATGTGCATTGCATGCCAAAGAAAGTAGCTACATCTTACAGCACTGCCAAAGTCTTACTGAAGCTTGACAGGACAATTAAAATAAGCTTTGCCTAGAGTGAACAAAATATTTATTTTCTATGTCAATTTTAAGACTGATTACCCCTTAAAATAAAGTTGATTTTTAGAAAACAAGATTATGTATTTTGAATGACTTCTGAAGGCATACATTTCTGCTATGTTAGGAAAAGGCACAATAGAGGGCAGGATAGAAATATTTAAAGCCTGACACTTCTTGTATTTTTTTTATTTAAAAAACTCATCATATTTCATGATGTTTTTAGACTTTAAAATATATTCCTACAACACTTTGACATCATAATTACATTTTAATGAATTTTAAATCAAATCATTTAAAGCTTTGACCCAACGTGCTCTGTTCACACACTAAAGCACTAAAACTGACTTGGTTGGATGTAGGTTCCAAGAGTTGCTGGCACTCTGGGAAACAAAAACATTCAGAACTCGGGATGGTGCCACACAGCCCTTTAACCCGGACACAACTGCATTTCTTAAACCTCCCAACATCCACGCTTTCCTGGGGGGGGGGGGGGTGTCCAGAAGCCCTGCGGAACTTTCCAGAAGGGCATCTGAAAATAAAACACCCCCTCCCCCCAAGAATTAAAACTCAAAAATAACTTACCCGGCTGCCATTCCCCCTTCTCTGGAGCTCTCCTGGCATGTAGAAATGATGCGCCAGGAAAAGAGCAATTTTTCTGCTCCCCCCTTCTCGTGGCACATCATTTCTATGTGCCAGGAGAGCTCTGGAGAAGGGGGAATGGCATATTGGTAAGTTATTTTAACTTTTAAAGACTTTTCTGGGTGGGGGTTTGGAGAGGTCATTAGAGCCCTCTCAGATATTCTGGGCTCATGGAGCCTGGAAAACACAATAGGGCTGTGCGGACTTCCCCCTCAGAAGTCCCAGAACTTCTGAGGAGGCAGTCCACACAGCGGCCATACCAGATTCGACCCAGGTCTTTCAGGAAAACCCGAGTCTTTCTGGTATCAAATTAATTCAGCACAAAGCAGGTTTTTCCTGCTTTGTGCTGAATGCATTTGCTTTTACCTGAGGTGTCATTTGAATGCTCCATGAAAAAAGTACAGAAGCTTGCGCATTTTGTGAGCTATCTGGATGCACCCTCAGAGAAAGGGGTCTTAATGTCACTTCGTGCACTTTCAAATTGAAAGGAAAATATATCACTTTGCACCCTGGTTCATACAGAAAACAAAAACAAATTTTCATGTGGAAAAAAGCTATTAGTACCTATAACTGTCACTCATCATGAGAACCTAATTTAATTTTCATTTAGATTTTGTTGCTGTTGACTCTTGAATATAAAGAAGCCACAATATAAAGAGTAATGTTGCTTATCTCTGGAAACACTGGTGTAAAAGTATCTGAAAAGAGATCTCAGTATTTCCCATAAAAATGAAACAGATTTATTTAAAAACTGGCTAGCTAGCTATTCATAGAGGTGTTTTATAAAAACAAACAATATATGCAAGTGAACTGGTAAAGATACTCCTTTAGTACAAAATAGGATAAAATTGGGTATTTAAGAAGATATATAAGTGAAAAACAATTTTCTGTGTTGTACAATTGGATTTAATTTCTTCTGGAAGTACGAAGAAAGGAAAGCTTCCTTTTAAACTCTAGCTACTAGATATTTTTAAATGGGATTAACTAGCACTATGATTTCATACATGAATATTTATTTAAGGACCATCTGAATTTTGCAGATTTTATGGAAATTATAATAGGTTATATATTTGTTTGATTGAAGTAAATAACATAATGTTTGACAACAGAATGACATATTGTATACATATAGCAATGGTTGACAAATCTCATACATCATTCTTACCTGAGAAGAATATGTGTGGCCATCTGATCCGCAGACAGGATTGGTATAAACCACTGGACACTGCTTGCATTTTGATGAAAGAGGGCCAACTCTCCACTGCTTATGGCCTAGTCCAGCCTCTTTCATACTGAAAGAGAGAAGAAAACAAGTATTTATGGTTAATAATAATATAAAGCTGGGAACTATATAAAGATGAACTAACTTTATTTATTACCATTAGCAATTGCAAGAGTTAACTAAATGTCCAAAGAAATATTGGACACTACATTTGTATGGCTACATCTAAACGAATATTTAAATTTGCTTCCACTATTACCAGCTATTACTACTTTCCTTAAATGGTGAAGACAGCTACCTTCATACTTTGTTATCAACCAGGACAAAGAGCATCAGAATATTTACTATTTGTTTACTTATTACAGTTCTATACAGTCAATTCTTTGTATTCGTAGACTCAATCATCTTCAAAAGATTCTTTTAATTCCCAAAGGCAACACTTGATTTCACAATTTTATATAATGGCTACCATTTTCTATGCTATTTATATAATTAGACCTCAGCATCAACAGATTTGGTATTCAGGATTATCCTGGAAACCAACATAACATATACCAAGGTCTCTCTGTAGCATCCAATAGCTAGAGTAAACAAAATCTTCACAAAGCAGAGACAAATGCATAGGGGAATGCTGTGGCATTAACATCAACATTCTGATATCTGTTTAATGTAAAGTTCTTAATTATATAGCATGATTCTACCTCAACTTTTGACATGAATTGACACTAAAACTTTTAAGAATATGAACTGATGCATCTTGGCTAGTTAGAAATAATGGTGCTTGGATCGACACTGCTCAGTGCCTCAAATGATGATATCCAGAACAATGAAGCAATGTGAGAGAGTGGTGGGGGAAAAGGAGAACTTACTCCTTTCTCCCTTGCCTTCTCTTATCAGCTCATCACTCTGGATATCATCATTCCAGGTGCTGAGTGGAGTCCAGAGCCATTTTTGTGCTATCACTGTTCCCAGGGTACTTGAGCATGGGGAAGTGGGATGGTGGTGTCAACAGCCATGGTCACTTCCCAAATAGGTAGCAGAACAGCTGATTACGCATGCTTGATTTACTCCAGAGTTTTGAGGAAGCTCCAAAGTTTTCCACAGCTTCTGTTAATGCTGTTCAAGGCCAAATTCAAATTGCTTAATATTTGTATGCATGAAGCATGCTATCTGTAGCTTTTCTTGTTTACTTGAGAATATATTTTATTATTTTGGACATATAATTCAGAAAGTTAAAAGATACTCCTGATAAATGGCAGGCTCTATTTAAATATAGTAATTTTATTGCACAAGGTGGGTATATCTGGGAGAAAATAAGCCAACATAATGGACAACTGTTTGTTTATAGAGATTTCAGAAAGCTAGAAATTCTGATACTCAACTGTGAGAGATACAACCACAAGTGTTGTTATTCTATACCTTCATACAGTTTTTTACTTATACCAAACCAAAGGTGAACGTTTCATGGGATTTTATTAACAAGATTTGTTCAAGAGCTCGGGAGCGGAGTGATGCCACTACATTTCTCCAGTTGAGAGTGTGTGATTTTCACCACCCCGTGTATTTTCATGGTTGAGCAGGGATTTGAATTCACAATCCAGTGTTCAAACCACTACACCAAACTGGCTATCACCACAGATATAGGATGTTACAGGTTCCAAAATTCTCACAAAAGGTCTAATGTCTGTCATTCCTCTGACAAAATTGTCAAAGTACTGTATCCCATTATATAAAACTAAATGGTAGTGGGCTCCGTAGAGTCATTTCTAAATGGACATATGCAGTCCATTTAACATAAAAGGGGAAGTTGTTCTTGACAGATGGCATGTCATGAAAGAAGACAAAGTCAAGAAGACACAAAGTCAAGAGTGCAGCAGGGAGATCTACACATTATGTTGAAAATGCAATTGTAAAATATTGTCCAAGGAGCTAAAACCTCCATAACACAAAAGGCAATTTAAGAACTACAGAAATTGAAAATGACATTTTAAAGGTTAATTATGGAAAGCTATGATTTCCATTCCTTAGTAGATAGAAAATACAGAAGAATAAGATGAAGCAGGGGGAACTAGTGAAGAAATACTAATGTGCTTTCTGGAGATTAAATAAAAGTAGGCTTGAGCACATTTGACAGGATTTCTGGAACACGTTTAAGAGAAAAAACTAAATGATTAAATAAGGGGCAATTCAATTAACAGTACCTCTGGAATTCATGGAACATGCCTGAATTTAAGCCTTAGACTGGCAAATGACAAGCCGTATTTGACGATACTACAGAGCTGAACTTGCCAATTTTTGAAAAAGTCTTGTTTGTAGCTGTCCCTTTCACAGCAGTGTAATTGGCAAAACTAGCAATTAAATTATATTTATCTCCATATGTTGAAAAGCTTCATTGGCTGATTTTTGCACAATAAATCTTGATTTAAGGGAAAGCAGTGGGCTTGTTTTTCTGGACAGCTGGCAAACTAGAAAAAACTTATTGTTATTAACAAAGAAGCCTGAGAACATTATAGTTTCCAATCTCATAGAAAAATGGGGAACTTTCCATAAGCAAGAAGATGGCCACAGTAGGGACAAGTGATTTTTTTCAGACAAAATTCCCAACATTTACAGATATCTTCATTTTCAGGACAGAAAGAAGTTGATATCTATGAGAGTACACAAAACAGGCAAAATCAGCTTCTTAGGCTAATCACTTTGAGCACTAAGCTCTTAAACAACTGGATTTGAATTTCTGTGTATTCAGCTATTTTCCTTTCCTTTATGAAAGGTTGCTCATTTTGAACATTTATAGGAGTCAGATACAGAATTTGTGAAGGGGATGGCTGCACTTGTTTTGTTTGTTTTTCAAAAAATTATGAATCTTTGCAAATACATATTGTAGACAGAAAGAATGTTTATGAGACCCTGGGTACAGAGACATACAGGCAGTCTCCGAGTTACAAACATCTGACTTATAAACGACCCATAGGTACAAATGGGGGTGAAACAACAGGAAGTGAGAGAAATCTACCCCCAGAAGAGAAATAAATCAACTTTGAAAGAGTTTTCATGGGAAAGGTGTCTCCACTGAAGCTTTCTCACCAATCCTTGTTTCCACAAGCCAAAGTTTTCAAATTCAGTTATCACGGGGACAAAAAGTGAGGTGAAATCCTCTGAACAGGGGCACAGACAGCAAAATAAATACCACAGGGTGTTAACCCTTCCCTATGCTATCTAAAACTAAAAGATTTTTTTTTTGCTGTAGTTACACTTAAAATATGTAACTGCTCTGACTTACATGCAAATTCAACTTAAGAACAAACTTGGTGACTGTTTGTATAGGCATATAAAATAGCTCTCCTTCATTTCTTTTTCCCAAACTGGACCCTCTCCTTTCTCCTCCTCTTTCCCCCAAATGTATCTCTCTTTCGGTTTCTCAAATGGCACTCCTTTCTTCCATCTCCTCTTCCTCCCAAATGCATCTCTCTTTCCTTTTCTCAGTGCACCAATATAGCAGGCTGCCTAAGCCTGGCTCCTTTCTGGAAGGGGGGGGGGGGGGGGGGGGTATAAGTCAATATTTTGCCTAGAAATCAAGGCTGGGAAAAAGAGTCAATCATGCGTGCAAGTTGCAGGCAGTTACAGCTGCTTCTGTGGCTCCTCTAATTTTATGGGCCATTTTTTGTGATCTATTCACTTATGCAACCCCATTTGGGGCAATGACTGCAGGTTTAAGAATCTTTGTTCTAGATTGCTTTTACCAGTGCTGCTCAACCTGTGGGTCCCCAGGTGTTTTGGCCTACTACTCCCAGAAACCCAGTCAGTTTAGCAGCTGTTAGGATTTCTGAGAGTTGAAGGCCAAAACATTTGGGGACCCACAGTTTGAGAACCACTAACTTGTACTATTAGAAAGCTTCATAATAAGATGCCCAAGTATGTTAAACAAGAAACAAAAGTCCAATGTTTTAAGATTAATATTCATTATTTTCTAGCATCTGTAGGGGAAATTTGTGGAAGAATATTGTTATCTCGTGAAGGCAAGCCAGGTGGTGTGCACAGTGGCCCCATTTTTCTATATGCATTGCCCCTTTTCTTCCTATGTCCTTAAATGTCTTTTTTTTCAAACTTGAGAGAAGTTTTTGTGTTGTTAACAGGATCAGTATTTTAGTAAATCTTTACTATTTGTTTTATCATTGAGCCCTTGTTTCATATTCATTTACACATGCAGATCAAAATAAAGTTCAGATAAAATAATTCATAAGAAATATATCAATGGTTTCTGCATATATAAGTCCTGCTAGTTTTTACTTGTTGCTCTTCACTCATGGAATTTTTGTCTCTCCCCCTTTGCAGAATATCTCTCTTCACTGCAATTGTCTAATTTGTTTTTGTTTATTAAAAGAAGTCAGACTACTTTCTACAGGTGAGAAAAACAGGAAAGAAGGAACTACGCATTAGAAAAATAAAAATATCATCACTAAAAACTGAAATAAGTGTATAAATACACAACAATTATGGGGCAGCAGTGTCCACTAGGTACCAAAAGATGCAAAATAAAATTTTAAAACTTGCTGCAATAGCGAATTAGCTTCTTCACTAGGTAAATATGCTAAAATTATAATTGATGTTGTGTGGGTTGTCACCAGTGCATTTACATTTTTGGGGAATCTGGGCCTGTGTAGAGCAGTTGAATTCAAGTTTCTAGATATATCAGAGTTTGGGTGGCAATCCCAGACCCTTCCCTTAGGTGCCTGTATCTGGCATCATCTTCCTACTCTATCAGCCAACATAGTGACAGGGTATAAAAATCATAAATGTGCCAGGAAGTTAGGTTGGGTAGGTTTTATGAATGCAAGAATGACAACTTGAAAAAACCCAGTTAAAAGTAAGTAACTTACATTTTTCACCATGGTCTCTGTGCATTACATAAAAGGGAAGAATAGCAAGTTTACTGGGGAGCAGGTGTAGACGACACATTGTAACAACATGGACAAGAATACAGCTTTGCCAAAGGAGGCATTGGCACGGTAATGTCTAATGTGATGTCTAATGAAGGCTGCTTCATGAAGGCACCTTTCAAAGGTCCAGGATCTGGATTCCATGCAGGATAACGATAGAGGCGGTGGACCTTCTCACGGCATGGCTGCAAATGAAAGGTGGTTTCATGAGCTTCATGAACTCACTTACAATGGCAATGATCTTAACAACCTACTTTGCCAAGTTTGAGGAAACTTGATCTTCTTATGGTCCAGAATGATAGATTAAGTATTTTGAGGTCTGGAAGAAGGCTAGAGTATATGAGGTATAAAATGGCAGTAATCTTCTGACATTACAATGTATTATTCAAGGACAAAGACATGAAAAGAAACAGATCTATATCCTGTGACAAAAGAAATTATGGAATCCACTTTATATGAAAGGAGGTGAAATGCATAGGTGGTGAGAGGTTCAAATGGTGGTGCAGTGCACTGCTTTAGATGACTGAGAGATTCTAGTCTTGAGATTTGAGCAGTCGGGGGAGTTTGAGAATGCCTCTAAAAAGCATCTGATTAGTGGCATCAAGAACAGGGAAAATAATAGTAGCACAGGTGCCAGTCAGGCATTCAAAGCTTCTAGATAAACTATGGCAGATGAGAAAGATAGCCCCGTATCAAGGGAAAGGATCGGGAAGGAGATTAGTGGAATCAAGAACAAGGAAGAGAATAGTAGAACGGGCACAAATAAGATATTTGAAGCTTCCAGATAAACTTTGACAGATGAGAAAGATAGCCTCATATCAAGGAAATGGATTGTATGCATTTCTCCTTTCCTTTTCCCATACCACTTTCTCTTCTTTTTGTAATAATGTTTCAAAATGAGTAACATTTGTCTCAGAGACTCAATTGTATAATCATATGTATTTATTAGTGCTTGAAAAGCTTTTGTGTTTCTGTTCCTTATTATTTTTACTAAGCAATTTGAATTTTTATGTTTAATATACATTTGTGTAGGATACTGGTTGTCTTAAGCAATCTTTTTGATAACATGCAATCACAAGCTGTTAAATGATTGATCTCTGATACTCCCTAGATTAATCCTGTATGCCAGCATATATTTAACATATGCTTCTAATAGTATCACAACTCTGTAAACTGAAAGACATGATTTTTCTTCCAAATTCCTCCACATACCACATTCCGAACAAGCCGAAGGCAAATGTCCAGAATGACTCCATGCACAAGCCTACATATGTTGCAATAGTTTCAGTGTTGGACTAGGAAAATAGGATACAATGGATCAAAGCCCCACTTGAACATTGAAACCCACTGAGGCTGGCTTAGCCTTTGAGGAGGGCAAGGGCAAACCCCTTCTGAACAAATTCTGTCACAAAAACTTAGTAATAGGTCTGCATTATGGACACCATACATTAAAAATGATGTGAAGGCACAAAACAATAACAAGAACATTCACTTTCAACTGTACCGATTCTGTCCTACAAAATCCTGGGATTTGTATTTAGAACGCCCAGCCATTCCCACCAGACTAACACCCCCAGGATTCTAAAGGGTAGA
This sequence comes from Anolis apletophallus, assembly GCA_030556195.1. Taxonomy (NCBI): domain Eukaryota; kingdom Metazoa; phylum Chordata; class Lepidosauria; order Squamata; family Anolidae; genus Anolis; species Anolis apletophallus. Next base: position 47,430,673 of record JARBWK010000012.1, on the reverse strand, counting down.
ACCACAGTGGTAGAATAATAGCACTATAATTCCATAGTGTGAATGGATACACCAAGGGCTGTGAACCTGTATCACTTCATATTCTGTTAACCTACTACTTTCATAATTCCTCAGCACAGACCACACTAGCTAGGGCTCATGAGAATTAATACCGAACTACACCTGCAGTTACAGTTCTGCTAACTTCTATATATATTTGCCAGCAAAGATAAGAATCTTTGAAAAAATAACTATGGGGGCTGCAACAATGATGATTTATTATCTTTGGGTATTTGGCTAATTTTATGCTGTCTATTTATGCCTCTATTTAATCATAGGACAGGTTCATTCTTTTTTTTAAAAAATAAACAAATACATATCAAAATATGTAGCAAACTTTAATTGTACAATTTAGGTGCATTGTATGCAAACTGTTTTACATTCACCTGAGAGAGAGAGAGAGAGAGAGAGAGAGAGAGAGAGAGAGAGAGAGAGAGAGAGAGAGAGAGAGGAAAACTACACTTTTAAGAATACTCCAATTACTTGAGAAATATTATTTGGGTCATCAGTCTTAAAAGTTGGAATTGCCAGTGTTGTTGTTGTATTTTCTGTGTGTCTTCAAATAATTTCTTGGTTGTAGTGACCCTAAGATCTTAGGGTCTTATAGTGACCCTAAGATGAATCAATCATGGGGTTTTCTTGGTCTTCCTCCAAGGCTGAGAGGATGTGATTTGCCCTAGTGGGTTTTCTTGACCGAGTAGGGATTTGAACCCTGGTCTGTAGTGTCATGGAAGAAAATTCAATAAAAGATAGCCTAGATTTGAACAAACCCCTCAAGTTTCCAAATGGTGCTTTGAATGAGCTCCTCATTCAAAGTCCTAAAAGGTCCAAGATTTTCATGGGCCTCTGGCTAATACAGCTTTTAAAAATCTAGGCCACAATAGTTCTCTCATACTATATTACCCCACTTCCTATTAGTATTAGCACAAATTACTATAAGGCAGGAAAAATTCCCATGTGGCTCAGTTCTTTTATTTATGCTTAACTTCCATCACTCTCAGGAAAACCATAACATAGCACAACTACTCTATACTGTGCTTTCTATACCACCAGCACTTTATATGTATGCAGGAACTGTATTTTGTTCTTTAAACTAGCAATTACAAAGCCACTGTTGTGTTAAATAAAGCAAAGAGTATCAACGCTCCCTCAATACATTCACATATGCTCTACTTCTCAGTTCCTCCAGCATGTTCTTTTCAAGCAACTGTAAAGTGCTATTGACCAAATCTTTTTTTCTATAGGATTATTTTATATGTGTGTATAAGGAGTAAGGGATTTTTTTGTGGGATAGCATTAAAATGTTGCAATTCCACAGTTCTACAGTAATTTCACTAATCAAACTATATAATGTTGCCATTGTGACTAAAGCAGTCCTGCTCATTAGCCTATTACAAAAGAATTACTGTAAATTCAGCCTACGTGCAGCATCACTTCCTGTGCAAACAAACATAGATAATACAACAAGCTTGAAACTTTTCCAAGGTGGCAAACTGGCAAGACAAATTATGCAGAGAAGCAGAACACTTTCACCGGATTCAATAGAGCTTGGAGCACAAGAATGATTAAATGTTTTGGTACAGAAGTACACAGCACAATAATGAATCAGACTGGGGAAAAAATCCAAGAAAGGGACTCAACTGCACCAGCTGGCTTTTTCAGACAGCAGAGGAATTAGAATAGGAAATGATGACACTCTAAATAGCCTTGTTTCCAACATCTATGCAATATGTCTAAACTATGCCTATGGGAAGAGGGAAGGAGGGAGATCATAACTGAAAAGGAACATAACTGCAAATGGTTTTGCTTTCTATATTTTAAACCATGTTTAAATCATGATGTGACACTGTTTTGTGATATATCTAAATACTTATTACTTTAACATAAATGAAATTTAGTTCTGTAGTTCAGCACAGTATAAAAAGTTTTTTTCTTAGAAAATAAACCTGCTAGAGCATTGGTGGAATGCACGTTTGAGGCAAAATCTCCATGCATGAAGCAAGGGGTGACAAGTTAGCTCATGGCCAGTTCCATGTTAACTCAGGGGTTTTGGCCAGTTTACCAGCTGTTAGATTTCTTAAGTCCAAAACACCTGAGGGGCCAAGTTCCATGTGGTGTTCCATGGGTGGCAGAATAGTAGAAAGATTCAAGATCCATGAATGAAATAAAAGGGGGAAGAGATCCCTTCAAGATTCAGTCTGCCATTAGTAATGCATTGTTCTTTTATTTCCTCATGCACTGTCATGAATTCAAACAGGAACAGCACCAACAAAGTATTCAAAAACATTATGTCCACAACAACGATACTATTGTATTGTCAAAGGCTTTCATGGCTGGAATCACTGGGTTGTTTTAGGTTTTTCGTGCTGTATGGCCATGTTCTAGAAGCATTTTCTGCTGACGTTTCACCTGCATCTGTGGCAGGCATCTTCAGAGGTTGTGATAAACGTCAGAAGAGAGTGCAGAAGGCAAAACGTCAGAAGAGAATGCTTCTAGAACATGCCCATACAGCCCGAGAAACCTACAACAATCCAACAATACTATTCTATTCTGCATTATATAGAGCAGCTGAGAGGATCAAGAACTCAGAGTAAAATAAGACATTTCACTTTTAGGTAATGCGCTTCAATCCTTATAAGTCCCCTAAGCCTCTGAGTAGCATGTGCACTGTGGACATTTTAAATCAATGCTTCAAAATAAATTATTCAAGTTGAATTATCAGATGAGTAGAATTGTACAACATATGTACTTCTTTCTTTTTATTCCTACTTTTTCTTCAACTCTTCTTCTCCCTTTCTATCTTTAAAGTGAAAACTGTTAAATTAATAAAAATAATACTAAGAAGTCACATTCAGTCTAAAGTTCACATTCTAGAACCAGAAGTCCTCAAACTTTTTAAACAGGGGGCCAGTTCACTATCTTTCAGACCATTGGAGGGCTGGACTATTTTTTTTTAAAAAAAACAAACCACTATGATCAAATTCCTATGCACATTGCATATATCTTATTTTGAAGTAAAAAAAATGGGAACAAATACAATATTTAAAATGAAGAATCACTTTAACTCAATGTTATGGAATCCTGGAGCTGCAGTTTGATCTTTTGGCAGAAAAAGCGAAACAGCTTATAAAATTTTAAATCCCAGGATTCCATAGCATTATGCCGTGGCAGTCAAACTGGTGTTAAACTGAATTAATTCTGCAGTGTAGATGCACTCTATTTTTCAGTACCCACAGAAAATACTGGAGAGTGTTTTGGGAGGAATACACTCGGACATGAGTGTATTCCTCCCAAAGAGGAATTCTGAACTGAGCATTCTGAACTGTCCCAAAACCAGAATTATTTATTTATTTATTTATTTATTTATTTATTTATTTATGTATTTTCATGCATTTCTATCCCACCCTTCTCCCCCTGGATGGGAATCAGGGCAGCCTCACACAAGCACTGTACGATGCTATCAACATGTAAAACAATCCAAAGTACCATTAAAACATTAAAAATAATTAAAAACACATTATACAATACATTAGACAGTAAATTAAACATGCCAGTAAAACCAATTCAACCAAACTTGGCATGCAGAACTCCCATGATCAACAGAAAATACTGGAGAGATTTGGTTAAAATACACTCAGACATGTGGGAGTTGCAGTAACTCCTGCAATCAAAGAGTATTCTGAATTCCCCAACAATGGAATTCAACCAAACTTGGGCTTTCCCTCCTCAGTCTTTCCTCCCTCCATCCTTGAAGGGCCTTTCCTTCTTTTGCTTCACTTTATTTTAAGTTTATAAAGACTTAAAATTGTATATAACTACTAAAATAATGTATAAATATTAAAATAATTAGAGTACCCCTACATAGCAGTTTTTCACTTATTGCGGAAGGTCCTGGACTTTTGTTACAAAGGCAAGATGTTTTAGGAAATCTAGTTTTCCTGGAGGGCTTCTTAAGTTTCACAGCTTTCACCAAAAAAAGAAGAAGAAAAGAAAAAAAAGGATCAAGACTCATTTTTAAGAATTTTTAAAAAATTAAAGTTCAGGTTTTACTGATAGTATTGGGTAAAAAATGACAATGAAATAATATTTTACATAATTTGCTGCCAGTTGAACACTGGAACTTTAATTATGACATTTGATGAATTTTGTAAAGGTTCACACAATAATTAATTATACTTTTTGGAGAAAAAGATGAACAGTTCTCATTTGAATAGGTTAATAAAGTGGCCCTATTTAATGCAAATATCTATGTCTGGTCTCATTATTCCCATGGTGGGTCAGCAATTACATTTTCACTAAAATTCAAACATACCTTTAGAACAAAAAGTCTACTATAAAGATAACTACAAGCAATGTTTAGATTTTAGCAGTTTCCACATTGATCTCTCACTATTAACAAAAACTCATTGAGTGGAGTCACTATGAATTATAGATAAATATACTAGCTGTACCCGGCACGCGTTGCTGTGCCCTATTCAGGAGATGAGAGAAAGTTTGGGTACGTAAGGGTTTGAAATGATGTGACTTACGTTCTTGGTGGGGTCATGGATGTGTCATTGTGGGTTCTTGTGATGGGTGGGATGTAGAAGTGTTGTGGCTTTCATGTTGTGGGGGTGGTATTTGTCAAGTGGAGGATTTGTGGTGTGTGTTTGGGATGGTGGTTGCAGAAGAGTGTGTGGTGTTGAGTGTGTAGGTTGTTGTTGTGAGTGTGTAGTGGTAGTGTGTTGTGGATATACGGTGTGTATGTGGAGTGTATTGTTTGGTTGTACTGTGTTTTTTTCTTTTTAGCAGTGTTATGTATGCGTTGTGTGTGGGTCTGTTGTGTTGTGGGTCTGTAGAGGTAAGTATCGCGAGTTGTTTGGTTGTAATGTTTTGGTTTTGGTCGTTGTTAAGTTAGTGTATGTTGTTGTGGGTGTGTTTGGCTGGGCCGAAGGAGCGGCAAGGCGGCAGAAGCGACCCCGTTCCTTCTGTCTTCACCCTGTGCCATCTGGAGGGTAGTAGAGGTGAGGCCAGCGCCCCACGCCTCCTCCTTCTTGACCCTCCGTCCTTCGGAGGGCAGCCTCAGCGGCGGGGAAGGCTCTCTCCCTCAGGGGAGTGCAGCGGCGGGCGGGAGCCCGTTGCCGCTGCTGCTCCGTGGCGGGCGCCATCTTTTATGGCGTCAGTTCTGGCCGGAAGTTGGGCGTGACTTCCGGTTGCTAGTGTTTGGGTGGCAGTTGCCGCCCGGACCCTTTTCCTGGCGGACCAACTTCCGGTGGAGGCTTTTCGGCCGGACCGGAAGTGGCTCGGCAGCCATTTTTGTTGTAGTTTTTTGGGGGTTTTCCCCCCGTGGTCCAGTGCTGCCTCCCCTGTTTGCAGTAGAAGGTAAGGTAAGTTTCTGGGTGTCTGGTGTTGTGGGAAGGGGTGAGTCCGGGTTTGTTTTTCTTTTGGGAAGGTTTCTTGGGAAGGGAGGGAGGGTGTCTTTGGGGCTGGTTTTCAGGCGGGTGCTTCTGTGGCGAAGCGTGTGTGTCGGCCGGGCGCCATGTGCGTGGATTTATTTTGGGAAGGTTTTGTGGGAAGGGGTGAGTCCGGGTTTGTTTTTCTTTTGGGAAGGTTTCTTGGGAAGGGAGGGTGTCTTTGGGGCTGGTTTTCAGGCGGATTGCGGTGTGCGTTTCTGTTGTTTAGTATGTTGGATCGTTCCATAGCATTTTGGCTGCCATGTGCGAACGTTCTAAACTTTCGCGCTGGCTGCCTAGAGGCCGGGGTGGGAGTTCCGTTGGCCGTTTTTGAGGAGTGGTGTTTGTCGGGGTTGTGAGGTATGTAGGGCCGATTTTTTGTGCCTATTAGGTACCTTATTGTATGGTTGTGTAGGCTGTCGATTTTAGTGCTTCTGCGTTGTATGGTTGCTTTGTCTATGATCGTCAATGCACGACCGTGTCAAAATTATATATATAGATTATTAGGGCTAAATCCAATTGCTAGTCCAAATTATGCAGACTGACTCAACTGCTGAATAATGAAATGAGACTTTGTAAATTCAATAGATTTAATGAATTGCTTTTCATTCAGAAAAGCAATTTGATTTGGGCTTTAACAATTAGTTTGCACTTTTATATATTTTAAGCACAGAAAAAATGTCAGTTATTAAACTTATTTCTTATGGGAAAAAATAGACATATTCTTTAACTAATGAGTTTTGGAAGGGACCATCCTGGTTCACTGTCTGGTATCCCACTTTTTTGGCTGCTTCCTTTAAAAAAAAACCCCCACTTTGTACTCAACTACCTTAGTGGGAAGAGAGGAAGAGGCAGATTTTTCCTTTCCCCTATAGACTCCAAGTGTTTTGGACTTCAGTTCCCACAATTCCTAAAAGCTGGTAAGAAGGCTGGGATTTCTGAGAGTTGAAGTCCAAAATACCTGGAGAACCAAAGGTTGGGAACCACAGCTGCAAACTCATGGTAAAACAAATTGTTATAGGCTTCAGAGGTGTGCATTCTTCCTCTTAACATTTTTTGTCATCTTGACCACACATTTTTTGTCATCTTGACCACAAACAGTACATGTGTACAGGTCATTTGAAGCACTATCTATGTAACCTTCCATCAATAGGTGGAAGGTATGCACAGATAGTTCCACCTGTTCACATCACATACTTTAAAATACTTAGAATCATAGACTAGAATCATAGACTTGGAAGAGACCTTGTGGGCCATCCAGTCCAACCCTCTGTCAAGAAGCAAGAAAATCACCCTGACAGATGGCTATCCAGCCTCTGCTTTAAAGCCTCCATAGAAGGAGCCTCCACCACACTTCGGGGTAAAGAGTTGGAATAATAAATAAATAAATAGAGCCAGATGTAGGCTTTGCAGCAGTATGAAGAGGGGTTTTAAAACCCTCTTTATACTCTGGACTAAAGGCCTGTGTAGGAGCGCCCCGAGAGTGACATGCTCAAGGTCGCCCAGTGCATTTTTGTAGCTGAGTGGGGATTCAAACCTTGGTCTCCAGAGTGATAGTTAAATATCCAGACCACTAAATCATACTGACTCTTGCCTTCTGCCAAGGGGGAAAAAGAAAAATTCCTTCTGAACCTATTGTCTATGGCAGTATGTAAGAGTTATGTCATACTCTGTTAAGAGAAGAATAATTATGGCATCATTCCAGATATAAGAGAAACAGTAAATATTATGTGTCAAAGTAGAACATTTTCAATAGCAGCCTATATGAAAACACTGATAAATATGATACAACACTTCGTCTTCTCCAGCTTTTCCCCCAACTCCTAAAGAAGAAAATGCTGAAATTTTGGCAACACAAATTAATTTTTAAAAATTAAAAAATCACAGACCATTAACTCCCTACATCAGAGAAAGTTTCCAAAAAGTTATCAGCTTCAATTATTTGTTTATTTATTAACTCACCAGCCTAAGATGTGGATGCATCTTATCTGCAATCATACAAGAGGTCTATAAAAGAGTGAAATGTATTTCTGTATTTGTCACTTTAAAATTTCCCTTGGAAATTTCTAGTTCTATTCCTTGGTCACAAACACTAAGGAATTGTGTAAAACATCTTGATGTGTGCTATAATCCAAACAAATTGAACTCAAGCACAGGGGATGTGAATCAGATAGCTAATAGCTACTCAATTAGCTCCAACTTACAAAGATGAGAGAAGGATGAAGATATAGGGGGAATCAAATCAACAACGGTAGAAAACTTGAGTCAGTAATACATGGTAGACTGAAGATAGCTGATGGTGGCGGTAGTGGTGCAGTGTGACCACCATTTAGCTTCCGAGCTGGTTTGGCTGCTGGATTTTGTAGACTCCAGTAATATTGACCTGGAATATCCCATTCCTGATTAACACTGTTGTTTCTGGCCAGTGAAGATGCACCCTCTGTCATCCATGTGGTTAATTTCAAAATTTAGACTACTGGGTAATTTAGATTTTGGAATTTCTGATAAGAGATGCTCCATTACTTTTAAAAAAAATATAAGTGATTCCTTTTTTAATATGATTTCATTACAAATGATTTCCCATCATACAAATAAATCAATCATTTAATATATTACTACCCAAACTCTACTTTTGCGAAATCTCTGGTGGGCAAACACATTACATAAAGGATATCCACAACAAAACAAAGCATCGTTTACTGGAACATATTTCTAATGTGGATCAATGTCATCCCTGGGGAATTTCAACCTCACTATCTAGTGCCAAAGAACAGCCAAAATAAATATTATTGTCATGTGTACGGAGTATAATTGACCCACTATTTTAGCTCAGTAGTATTTTGGAATTTATTCTAGGCTTTTGTCACATCTATTACAGACAAGGCCAACCAAATATCATGCTTCAGGGCACAGAGTCAATCACCTCTGAGAGCTAAAAAGGAAATGTTTTCTCCCATGTGGCTGTTACGCACAAATCCAAATCAGTCAAATCAGGAAGAAAACATGGCAGAGTAACATAAAAGCAAATTAATAGATTTTTACTGTTTCCAATTCTTGTCTTAGCAGGTCTCATGTCTTTTTTTCTAGTGAACTGTATCACATAAACTCATGAATTCACTGCAAGAACCATTCAGATAATACTTAAATCATTCCTGTTGCTCTCACTATATTTTTCTTGTACAGATTCCAAAAATAAATATGTTTGTATGCATCACACTGGTTGATTTTCTTTAGAAAAGGAATACAATAAAATTTATAATACAGGTCCCTAATCATTTTTCACAGTGAAAGAAAAATACAGTTGGGATTCATACTCCTATCTTTCACTTATGAATGATTGCCCTAATCACATGAAATGATTGCCACAATCACATGAAAAGAGGGTTGTAATTTTCATTAATTAGCCAATATTGGCAAATTAAAGAAAATTACAAAGAGGATAAGGGGGGAGGGTGTTGAGATTAAAGAAACGTTCTGGGACAAACTAATAAAGACAGACAACAAAATGATAAAAAAAAGACTCTATCAACAACTGTTATTATGGGCAACAGAGAAAGAACAAATAAAAGAAGTAATGATAAAATGGGCAAAGGCAATTGGTCTCACAATTAGAATGGTACAATGGGAAGAAATTTGGAAGAAAAAAATTGAAGTATGCCTACGCTGCAGAAATCAAAGAAAACGGGTATAAGACATTTTAATGTGGTATTTAACCCCATGGTGCTGTTCACATACTTCTTTAAACACAATAACCTTTCCTTTACAGTAGTCCCTGTCAATGAGGAGGAGGAATCACACAATGAGACAGAAATAAATGACAGTATCCAAATTTCTAGCATTGTAGCAACTATAAACTTCTATGAAACATTTATAAATGTTATGTTACCACCCAAATGAAGGGTGAAGGGCAAGTTAAGGGATTGGAAACACAGCAACGTAAGAGTTAAAGGTTTGAACAATTTTCAGTGTCCTACTTTGCAAGTCAGAGTAATTCCAATCTATGCCCATTATCCGGAACGTACAAGGGAGATTGAGCAGAATAATAGTTTTTGAGAAATTATTCATCTGGGACTTGTTCTGCTGGCACACAAATTGTTTCAATCTGACACAGCCAGCAAAAGCTATTCTGCAATCTTTTTCTATTGATATTTTCCAAGCTAAGGGATCACAGTAAAAGACAATAATGAAATGCATTTAAAATCACTAGAAGGGTTTCAAATTCCCAGAAGCAAACTACATCTTCCACAAGGAATATCACTACAGAAATGTTGCAGTTTGCTAGCTTGAGCTCTCAAACGAACTTCAAATATGGATGTCATTAGGAAACAACCTTAATATTTGGGCCATATCTAAAAACCAGCCTTCATTTGATTGCGAAAGTTAGGCTGTCATTAATATCTGAATAGATCTGTCAAAATGGAAGAATACCTCACAGTTTGCCATGAGAGCCATATTGATCCCATCATCTACCTAGACCACTCACAAATTATCAGCCATGTGAACTGACATGGAGCAAATAGGTTTGAAATAATGCCACATACTGTATTTGATGTCCAGAGATTGAGAATGATAAAGTGTCTCACTCAAACTGCCCATATTTTATTTATTTTTACATAGAGTACTCTTTTGAAAGTATGAAAAATTAATGTCAAAGGAAATGGTGTATCAGATGTGGCAGCTGAAAATTCAAAATGCCTTCTTAAGGTGAAAATGCATATAGAGTAGTCTCGCTTATCCAACATAAACGGCCCGGCAGAATGGTAAATAAGCAAAAATGGTGGATAATAAGGAGGGATTAAGGAAAAGCATATTAAACGTCAAATTACATTATGATATTACAAAATAAGCACCAAAACATCATGTTTTACAACAAATTGACAGAAAAAGCAGTTCAATACATGGTAACATTATGTAGTAATTACAGTATTTACAAATTTAGTACCAAAATATTGCAATGTATTGAAGCAGTTGTAGATCCGGGCAGGAGGCAGATTGCCTTGGATAATACAGAATGTTGGATGAGCGAAGGTTGGATAAGCGAGACTCTACGGTATTGCCTAAAATATTCCATCATACTTTTTCTTAAGTATGAACACAAATAGATTTGAACATAAGAACATAAGAACATAAGAAGAGCCATGCTGAATCGGGCCTCAGCCCATCTAGTCCAGCATTCTGTGTCACACAGTGGCCCACTAGTTGTACACGGGGATCTCTAGCAGAAAGGAGGGCAAAACCCTCACCTGCTCCCGACCCCCCCACAACCAGTACCTGGGGAAATCCTGCCTGCCTCCATCAACACAGAGGTGGCACTTGGATGACCATTTCAGTAGCTACTGATTCCCTTGGTATCCATGAATCTGTCTAATCCTGCCTTGAAGCTGTCCAGGCTGACCGCTGTCACAACCTCCTCTGGAAGTGAGTTCCATAACCCAATGACCCTCTGGGTGAAGAAATATTTCCCTTTATTTGTCCTAACTTTCCTACCTTGGAGCTTTAGGGAGTGCCCCCTAGTCCTAGTGTTGTGTGACAGAGAAAATATTTTTTCTCTATTCACCTTTTCTATCCTATGCATGATTTTATACACTTCGATCAAGTCACCTCTTAAACGCCGTCTTTCAAGGCTGAAAAGACCAAGACGTTGCAACCTGATTTCGTAAGGGAGCTGCTCCATCCCTTGGATCATTCTTGTTACTCTTTTCTGTACCTTTTCCAGTTCCGTTGTATCCTTCTTGAGGTGCGGTGACCAGAATTGTACACAGTACTCCAGATGTGGCCTCACCATAGATTTGTAGAGAGGCAATACAACATTTGACGACCTATTTTCGATTCCCTTCCTGATCATGCCAAGCATAGAATTTGCTTTTTTGCTGCTGCGCGCACTGGGTTGACATCTTCATTGAGCTGTCCACCAAAACCCCAAGATCCCTTTCCTGGTTTGTCTCGGAAAGCTTTGACCCCATCAATTGGTAGGTGTAGTTGGGGTTCTTTGCCCCGATGTGCATGACTTTACACTTGTTTAGGTTAAAATGCATTTGCCACTTTGTTGCCCATTCACTCAATTTCGAGAGATCTTTCTGGAGCTCTTTACAATCAGTTTCATTTTTAACTACCCTGAACAATTTAGTGTCGTCTGCAAACTTTGCTACCTCACAATTTACTCCTACATCCAGGTCATTAATGAATAAATTAAAAAGTAACGGACCCAAAACTGAACCTTGCGGTCGCCACTTCTCACCTCTTTCCACCCAGAGAAATGTCCGTTTATTACCACCCTTTGTTTCCTACAGTTTAGCCAGGTTCCAATCAGGACAAGACCTGTCCTCTGATTCCATGGCTGAAGAGCTTATTTAGGAGCCTTTGGTGAGGGACTTTGTCAAAGGCCTTTTGAAAGTCAAGGTAAACAATATCGACTGGGTCCCCTTTATCTATGTGTTTATTTACACCCTCAAAGAATTCTAACATATAATTCTAAATTATATGTATAATTTGATATGATTAAAAACAATTATACATATAATTCAGTGTATATACACTTCTACTTCAACAAAAATAGTGCCAGCAGTTTGAGCAAACAGCAGAAGATGAGAGGGAAAACAAATAATACCTCAACCAAACATTTCTGATATATTATTACTGTAACATTTCCTAACATGCACAGGACATTGAGCCTAACCTGCAAGAAACTGCAATGCTTTATATTCCCCGAAAGAGAAAGGTTATTTTTTTATACTTCTATTGACTTTTGGCTCTACATACAGAGATCTTAAGGTTCTGTAAGTAACAAAAATGAATAGAAATGGTCCAGATGCATAATTCCCCTCTAATAAGAAAGGAGATTACTGATAGCAAATTGTGTTTAAGTCTTATTAAACCTGTAATTTATATGAAAACCAGGCTGGTATTTTGCAAAGAAAAGAAAAACTGAGGGAAACTGATATGCTTCTCAAAGCAGTGCAGCTGTGTTCAATTAAAACTATCTATTTTGAGAATTGTTTTTACCAGCCGCCAATGATGGCATAAACTTCAGGATCTGGCAAGAAAATGTGTTCCCTTAAATTGAAAGGGGTTTAGGGTTTTTTTTTGTTATTTGATAGAGCAGCTGCATTACTAGAAGGAAATCTATCAAAGGAAAAGCACCAGAATAAAGGAATATATTTAAATATTTTAAAATTATTATGAACAACAAGGAAGACATTAACATAACTTGATAGGCACCGGTGTGGCCTCAAGGATAACCTTTTCTTTCAAGAAGAGTGGCTTCTAGACCTGCCTCACTAGGTTTAGAAATCCCAAGGGTAAAACATTTACAAACTAAAATTAACATATTGCTCTTTTACACAATATGCATTGACTCAGGAAATATGCCATTCTGAGCAGTTAGAAAACTTATTTATGTTAAAATAACTTCCACTAAGGTGGACATAAGCAAACAAACACACCATGAAATTAATACCTGATTTTTGACACGCATTTGAGACATGATAGCAAGTGTGTTATCACCATACCACGAGTACAGCAGCATTTATTATCAATCTGCACCACCCACAAATTCAAAATACAGTTAAAATGCATATACTTCCCATATATATGATGTTTTTCACAATTAGTCCCTACACTATATCTGCAATCATATGTTAGGTAATCATGAAATTCCTATGTAAGAATGAGTCCTCTATTGTATAACTGAGGGTAGGATTGGGTAACTATGCAAGGATGAAGGACCATTCCCCTCATCTGCTGTAGACCACACCATGTAATTTCTGGGACACCAGAAGTGTATGGTCAGTATTTAGTGACTGATTATATTGGTTCTTTTTCAGGGAGAGGGGAGATGGGGGCAACAGCATGCAGATCCAACTTAGGCCAGATGCCAACCCTTGACAACTTCTCCAGCCTTCCCTTGGCTGAAACACTTAAGTCCTAAGAGAATTTCAACAACTGGGTTGTTGCCTGGGAGGACATTTACTAGAAGGCAAGCCTGGGTACTCCTCATACTGCACTGGAGGAGGGAGTGTGAGCCATGATATGAATATCCTTAAATAGCTTCTGGCTCCACCGCTATCACATTTATAATCTTGTCATCTCCAGAAAGCTTCCAATATATGTTAAACCTTTGGGTATGCAGCATCATGGTGTGCAGTCATGCACAGTAACCTGATCTCGATCCCTGGAGACCTTCCCCTTCAGTACCAATCACCATGTAGGTCCAGATGTGTATTATGATGAGTTTTCCGTTATTTTGCCCATTTGGAAGAAAAAATCAATTGAAAATTGGCAGGAAAAGGTTTGGGGTGGATCTTACGGAGACATGAGAGGGTGCAAAATTGCACTTTCCTGTGCCCTACCTGAGGAAGTAAATTATATTGGAATATAGAAGAATCTGATTTCCATGGTAATTCTCAGGAGAAGCAGCAACAATGATGTGACCTCTAAGACCCCATCTACACTGCCATATAATCCACTTTCTGAATCCAGATTATCTGCTTTGAACTGGATTAAGTGTTAGTGTAAATGCATATGATCTAGTTCAGGGCTGTCCAACTGGCGGCCCGGGGCGGATCCGGCCCGTAGCCTGTTGGACACGGCCCCACCTATGCCCTCAGCCGCCATTTTAAAATTTGAAAAAAAATCGATTTTTTTAAAAATGGTGGCCGGGGGAGGGGGGGAGGCAGGGCAGGGAGGAGGAAGAGAGCTAGCTCCTCCTTTTCGGCGCCCCCCTCCTACCTAGGGCGGGGAGCCGCCGAAAAGGGCAGACAGCACTGATCTAGTTCAAAGCAGATGATCTGGATTCAGAAACTGGATTATATGGCAGTATAGAGCCAGACTAAATCATTGTTCTTTGCTGAAGCCACTACAGATAATTCAGTCTAAACACGTATTTTGTATATACTGCAGGAAACACTATCCAGTCTATCTTCTTTCTGCAAAAGGAAACTTTTCAGATATCTTCCATGCCTCCTGTTTGAGGTTAGCAAGGTTAGGTACTTCATTTAGCATCACCAAAACATTTTCCACTGCTTATTAGCAGATGTAAGGTAGCACAGACAAGGCAATGAGGACAAGTTGTGGTAGCACTGCCCTTCCTAGCAATTACAGAAAACAAATTACAATACAGATTTTCCGGACACACAATAAAAGGTAAGATTATGTTGGCAAAAGAGAAGAGAAGTACTAAGAGGCCTTCTGTTTTTGCAGCATCATAAAGAAGTTTAAGCATTTATTATTAATGTGCAGTATGTTACTGTGTTACTAGTGGGAAAAGAGAATTATTACTTTTTTCTTGATAGAACAAACAACAAGCGGTATTGTCTGTATTTGCTTACTGTTGACAATTTTAGGCACTTATCTCAACCCCACTCACAAAAACAAGAGCAATTTCCACATTAAATTGTGGAATGGTTACAGACAATGTGTGTTAGAATGTGTACAAGCTAAATGTCAGAGGGCCTCTTGGGTTAAATCTTTGGATATCAGACATTGTAAAAATGTAGTGATTAACAATACATAGTCCTGCTTACTGTTAACTGATCAATAATATGGACATAGTTACCTGTGTGTCAGTCTCCGATGGCTAATGCATACAGCAGTTTGTTGATCTTGAGCAACGCACACCTTATGACGACTACATTTCATCTTTAAGCATGGATCTTTAGCTGGGTCTAAAGCTAAAAACAATTGTAGAGAATATTTTTTTAAAAAACTTTTCTTCAGATGCATAGCAATTCTTAAGGCATCTAAATCTCTGCACACAGTAAAATCGTGAATTCCTCACTGGGGAGTCTTAAGTGCTTTTTATATTAGAAAAACCATAAAAAAATCTGTGCTCAGATGATTGCTGTTATCCAGCAGAGTTAGAACTACTGAAGTAATAGTACCTAAGCATGGTTAAGAATGTACTCAACTGCATCCTAAATATATTTCTTGCTATTAATGTTTCCACCGTGGACTTTCTTATAATGGTTTCTGGGTTCTTTTGGTAATATTTCAGTTCATATGATTTAATCCATGGATACAGCTAACTTATGTCAAATCTTACTGCTTCAATCGGCACACTTTTTGTTATGTAAAAATAAAACCTTGATTTCATTAGTTGTCTTATACTTTTATTTATTTATTTATTATTTCGGTTTGTATACTGTCCTTTCCAGCTGGCTCAGGACGGTTTACAGCATATCGAATTACATCATAAAACATATCAACAATCCAGGGCATATAAAATAACACAATAAACCAATAAACCAATTTAACAATGTTCTGTCTTGATCAAGGTGGTCACAGATTGAATGCACGCCGAAACAGTGCTGTTTTACAAGCTTTCCGGAAAGCCGGTAGCTCATTTACTGCTCGGACTACAGATGGTAAGCTGTTCCACAATTGAGGAGCTGCCACCGAGAAGGCTCTGTCTCTCGTTGACGACAGGTGG
Organism: Anolis apletophallus; assembly: GCA_030556195.1. Taxonomy (NCBI): domain Eukaryota; kingdom Metazoa; phylum Chordata; class Lepidosauria; order Squamata; family Anolidae; genus Anolis; species Anolis apletophallus. The sequence continues at coordinate 47,414,776 of JARBWK010000012.1, read as the reverse complement.
ATGGTTCGCAGGAAGTCAGAACAAGGGGGTATATTCATACCACTCTATCCTAAAAAGTTCAAAAGCAGCATATCTTTCTTTATCACATTCTCAGTTTATGAACTTGGATTATGATAGTTTCTACATTTACCAAATTTGTGCAAAAATTAGTAAATTTTAACTAATACCTGAACTCATTTGACAAGCAATAATTTTCAGAAGACTGGGCAGCATACATATTGCAAAATATTTAAATGTAATACCTCTAAGAATTCTGAGCCACTAATAAAACTATTTCTACATATTTGTTATAGACCAGTGTTTCTCAACCTTCCTAATGCCACGACCCCTTACTACAGTTCCTCATGTTGTGGTGACCCCAACCATAAAATTATTTTCATTGCTACTTCATATCTGTAATTTTGCTACTGTTATGAATCATCATGTAAATATCTGATATGCAGGATGTATTTTCATTCACTGGACTAAATTTGCCACAAACACCCAATATGCCCAAATTTCAATACTGGTGGAGTTGGTGGTGGGGATTGATTTTGTCATTTGGGAGTTGTAGTTGCTGGGATTTATAGTTCATCTACAATCAAAGAGCATTCTGTACTTCACCAATGATGGAATTGAACCAATCTTGGCACACAAAACTCCCATGACCAACAGAAAATACTGGAAGGGTTTGGTGCACATTGACCTTGAGTTTGGGAGTTGTAGTTGTGGGATTTATAGTACACCTACAATCAAAGAGCATTCTGAACCCTACCAACAATAGAATTGGGCCAAACTTCCCACACAGAAACCCCATGACCAACGGAAAATACTGTGTTTTCTGGTGGTGTTTGGCGACCCCTCTGACACTCCCTCACGACCCCCCCAGGGGTCCCGACCCCCAGGTTGAGAAACACTATTATAGACAGCTTTTGGAAACAGAAACATTGTGTGCGGACTAGAGGTATGCAATTCGGCCAAAAGTTATCCCGTTTCAGGATCCACTGTCGGCTGACACCTCATTCCGTTTACCAAGAAGTTACTCGAAAGGAGAGGGGTGTTGCTGTTTTTATTAGGCAAAGATTCAGCCCATTGGCTACAATGGGAAGCTTTAAAGCAGGGGTGCTTATTAGATAGATCGTGATCTATTGGTAGATCATGTAGGGCGTCCTGGTAGATTGCAGACAGGGCGGGAGGAAGGCTCAGTCCCACCCCGCAGGCTCCCGACACTGCCCAAGTACTGTCGGCCCTGGGTTATATGAGGTCCTTTCCCCACAGTTGAATAAAATCCCATGTTATCTGCTTTGAATCAGATTATATGGCAGTGTGGACTCAGAAAACCCAGTTCAAAGCAGATAGTGTGATATATGTTTCACATTTTTGTAGTGGGTAGGTAGATCATTTTGACTTGGTTGTTTTATAAGTAGCTCGCATGCTGAAAAAGTGTGAGCACCCCTGCTTTAAAGGCTCAATCCTCAGTCATTTTAAGGCCTATCTGCATGAAACCTACCTCGGTTATAGACCCCATTTACAACTGCAGGCCTGCCAAGTTTCAAAACAATTCATCAATTTATTTTTTAGAATTATGTTAAGTTTTAACCATCACATTTCTTAAAATAAGACAAACCGCAAGAGAAGGTTCTGGGAATTGTAGGCACCGCTTGTGTCCATTCTCAGCCAATCAGAGAAAGGACACAACCAGGCTTTTTATTGGCTGAGAAACACAGAGAGAGAAACTTCAACTCCCATCATGCTCTAAGAGGAGACTTTTCAATACCCACCCTATGCAAGTGCTGCTGGGAAAGCGAGTTCCCAGCAGAGCCCTCTCTGGAAGAGGAATCTAGCAAACTTTCCAAAAAGAACACTGCTGATTCCAGGGAGAAAAGACAGGGTAGATCCCTGCCTCAGGTATATTGCAGATTTAACCCCTTCCTATCCAGGAACCAGATAAAATCCTGCTTTCTTAATCCATTTTGCCAGGCTTTTTGGCTCTCTCCTCCCTGTTCTGTTTTTGGAGATTATATAAAACGGCTCACCAAATACTACAAACCATTTTCATTCTAACTGGTTTGGGTCCAAGCCTAGTGCAGACTGGACACTGGGAGAAGGGAAATGTCTCATGTGTGTGGAAAGGCAAGCTAAATGTTAATGTTAATGGAAATAATATTTACTATCCTCCATGAATGCACAGTAATTTATGGAGGGATTTGTTATCATGATTAAACTTTTGCCATGATTAAACTTTTGCCATATCTTAAGTGTTTTTAATGCTTTGTTACTATTTATTATTTTGATTATAGTTTATTACTATGAAGAAATGTGGGTGAAAATTATCTGGGGAAAATTTTCTGAAGCTATATTTTCCCCATGGAAAATTTTATTTTTTATCTACATTTACATCTACATTTTTCTCTACATATGTATCTGTGTTTATCCACAAATGTCTGAGTTGCTTAACTCTAATCAATCATGTTAGATGGGCTAAAATGGGATATGAGGTTCTAGTTATTCTAGAGAGACAAGCATTACAAGCTCTGGTGCTCGGATGAAAAAATGAACACGGTGCTAAGCTTGTTTCTATTTCACAAAGTCTCTTCCTTTTAAATTAGTTACAAGTACAAGGAGTCAAGACAAAATGTGGTGTGTTGCCTGTGCCCAAAGACTCACATACATCCTTTAGTGAAATAAAACATTCAATTACTTGTACTGAATCAGCTTGAAATGGAAGTGTGATGTCGTGCAGAATGAAACTGAAGTTGTTATAATAAAAGAAAGTGAAAAGGCTCATATAACATATATCTGGTACAGCTCTTTTTAGTTATGACTTTTTAAAAAGTAGCATTCTTTCAGAAATTCATTAAATATAAGGTAAATAAATTCTATTCTCTTTAAATTATTACAATAGTCCAAGAAAATGACTTCCAAATAAAGCTTTGAAAGTATATGGATTGTGCTAAATCAGATTTGTTGGACCAGCAGAATATTTCCCAGTTCTACTTTTTCCTGGAAAACCCACTTCATTTTTAATCTTTTTAATTAAAAAAAAGACAAGCTAAGAAGTTGGATCTTAAGTATAATTATGTGAACTACAAAATGTTTTAGATCTGGATATTTATGAGAAATAATTACTTTTCAGAAATTATATGTTTTTTTCTCATCGCTTTTCATTAAGTGACTTTTGTTACTTTTTATTCCTTCACTTTATTAACCTAAAATTAATCTGTCAGATATGCTCTATAATTCTGAGACATTTTATAATCTAAACACCACAATGATGAACAATATGATAATTTTACTAATGCCTATATCACAGTTGGGAAATATACAGCTCTCCAGCTATTGATGGATTGTAGGTTTTAACAGCTATAACAAGCAAGCATTAAACAACGTGGAGGGATGCCAGGAATTATCGTTCAGAAACGTTTTTAGGCCTGCATAACTCTTTATGGCTTACATGGTAGAAAATGGAGAAGAGTGTGATACAGTGGTTTGAGCATTAGAGTACAATTCTGCGTACCAGGGATAGAATCCCCATGAAACCTACTGGGTGAGACTGAGCACATCAAACCTTCTCACTCACAGAAGCCAGCAATGACAAACCTTTCCTGAACAAACTTTGCCAAGAAAACCCTGTGAATCAGTTGTCTTAGGGTTCCCATGGACTAGAAATGATGTGAAGGCACAAAAACAACTGGGGGGGAGGCTAGTGCACTCATATCTAATATGTCAATTTCCCAAAGGTACCAATGATATGTTTAATCCACCTTATTTGCCAATATGGGCCCTTCTACACAAGCCCTTCTACACAAGCCCTTCTACACAAGCCCTGGTGTGGGCTGGTTCATGAGGTCACAAAGAGTCAGAAACGAATGAACGAATAAACAACAACAAACATAAGTCCTAAAGCCCATGACAGCGAACCCCCCACCTCCTGATGTGTCATTTTTGCATGTCAGGAGTTCTCGACAGAGGGGCCTGCACTGCTGATAAGCCCCTTGGGTAAGGGTTTTTTTTGGAGGGATGAAGGGCTAGTCAACCCCTCCCCCCATGGAAAGCCTGGGGTTGTGGGTAGGTGTGGGGACAAAATCTTGGCAGGAACGGTGTTAAAATAAACCAGTTCCTCCTGAGACTTTTGCCAGTTTAGAAGGGCCCTATGTATTGTGCTATGATGCTTCTGTATTAAGTTATTTTGCCTACCAATGTAATGCCGTATCTATTTCACAGTAATGGCATTTCCTACAAACAAAGTCTCACTTCTGCTGGCCGGCTCCAACAAGCTGATAACAGATGCTACTGCTCGTTTTCTCTGTAAAGCCATGAAACTAAGATCTGATTACATAGATGCAATTGGAATAAATTGTGTTGGAGATGAGGACCTGTGAATTGTTACCACCTCCCTTAGAATCCCTCCTGCTGGGCAAAACAGGGGTTTAATTGATGTAATGGTCTAGAATTCTCCTCAGATTGTTTTTAGAATCATTGCAATGTGTCTGTGTTCTGTGTGTATTTGATATGGCTTCTGGCTAATCAATAAAGTTGTTGTTGTTGTTGTACAAACTATGGCTGGTACAGCACCAAATGTTTTCAGGATATCATCAGTTCCACAGATTTTCCAAGCCTTATTGTAAAACTTTAGTTTATTATAAAGCTTTACTAACACAAATCAATCTTTTTTATTATAATGTCTGAATTCATCTAGGAAGGGAATAACTAAAGCAGAATTTCTCAAATTGTGCTCCTCCAGACATTTTGGACTTCAACTCCCACAATTTCTAACAGATGGAAAACTGGCTGAGATTTCTGGGAGCTGAAGACCCGGAGGAGCACAGTTTGTGAATCCCTTCCTAGATGATTTCAGGTGTTACAATAAAAAAGAGTGATTTGTGTTAGTAAAGCTATATAATATAATCTGTGGCACTCCATACATTTCATGATGATGATACAGTGGTTCATCAGTATCTAGCGATCCAAAGATTCCTTATAGTGGCCTCAAACGTAGGATAGAGAGCATAGGTAATATCAGGGGCATGAAATCAGCTATTCCCAAACTACAAATATCTGCTTCAAGCTAAACACTTTCTTTTACAGAAATATTAATTTAACCAAGAAACAAAATGTACCCCTTCCACACAGCTGAATAAAATCCCACATTATCTGCTTTAAACTGGGATTTATGGCAGTGTGGACTCAGATATTCCAGTTCAACACAGATGTTGTGGTTTATTCTGCCTTGATATTCTGGGTTATATGGCCATGTGGAAAGGCCCCAAGATTCAAATCCCTGCTTGGCCATCAAAACAAGTCATGCTCTCTCACCTTGAGATGAAAGCAAAGACACCCCCCCCCCTCGAAGAAATATTGGCAAGAAAACAGTTTAATAGGTTCACCATAGGGTTGCCATAAATCAGTAATTACTTGAAGGCATAAAATAATGAAAATAAGAAGAATCTGATTGTTTTTGGGTATGAACATCAGCTATGGACTTATTTAATACAAATCTACTGGATACAAGTCCTATTTAATTCTAATATATACTTCCCCCAAAGTGTAACAGACATAACACTAATGGCAATGTCATTAGCATTATTTAAAGGGCTTCATCCTTTTCCATTAGGATGTCACCTCTAAAATATTTGTAGACTGAGGGGACCAGAGCCCATTCATCTTCAAACTTAGTGTTAGCCCTGAGCCAATATTTCTCCTTTAGGCCACAGCTCTAAAGAATGGGGAGATTGGTGGGGAGGAAACATAATGAATACAAGGCTGATATATGTAACACTAAACTACAGTATACACTGCAATTGAACATAATCTGGGGATGTTGAGAAGGAAGGAAGGAAGCTTCAAAATAATGTTCAGCCCCTGGGCTTTTCAGAATCTTAAAAATAGCCTTGGGGCATTTGATAGTGCTTATCTTGCCAGCTTAACAACGAACATAGTTTGACTGATCCCTAGATACTGCTTCAGGTGAAGCAGACAAGTAGGAAGAATGGTGAGAAGGCAAAAAGAACCCCCAACAATTAGAAGTGGAAACACCACGCTTCTGCACTGAATGATATAGAAAGGAGACATGTATAAATTTTCTGTTTTCAATAAAGCAGAAGCCTAAGGAAATTGCTTAATTCCACACCAGCCATCCAGGAATTTAGTTGGAAAAATGACTTACCGTAAGTGAAATAATTAAAACTTAAAATCGTATGAATGTAAGACAAGCTCTACATGTCTATGGGATCCTTATCCAAGATCTAACCAGCCATTGCTTAAAAATACTTTTTTAAAAACTTGCCCAGTAGAAACACTAATATTAATGTGAAACCAACAGATTATTGTGCCAGTTTTGAATAACTACTAGAGTCTGTTTCATGTGGCTTATTGAGAATACCAATGCTATAACTCTATACTTTGATCAATTTATATGTATACTAGCTGTACCCGGCACGCGTTGCTGTGCCCTATTTAGGAGATGCGAGAAAATCTGTGGGAAGTGAATTGGGTGTTTGTGTTTGTGCCTCAGCCCTTTGCCTTATCCTCCTCTGACAGTTTATTATGGGTTGGAATGTTCATGTTGGCTGGCCAGTACAGGAGTTATGTAAATCCGCCCTTATTGGCAGCCAATCATGTTGTCAGAATGTAGAGGCTGGGAGAGTTGTTGGCAGCCCCGGAGGATGCTGGGAAATGTAGATTTTTTAAGTCGTTGTTTTGGGGACTTTTAGGTTTTGGGGGGGAAAGTTTCTTTGCTACAAACGTACCTTGTCTGAGGCCTATTTCTGTTGGCAAGTTTGGTGTTTCTGCGTTGTAAGGTTTCTCTGTTTGGGACGGTCTTTCCATGACGACTCTTTCTTTATATATATAGATTATTTGAAGTTGCGGGATCCAAGCTTTTGTTTATTCCTGAAGTTAATTGTAAACCATATATACTCATGTATAAATTAACCTGATGTATAAGTCTAAGACAGGTTTGGGAGCCAAAATTATGGATTTTGATATGATCTGTGCATAAATCAAGGATTACTCTATGGAGAGGGTAATTGACAGCTTTGTTTGAGGAGACCAGTTGTCCCCAGCTGCCACCAATATTTTCCTATACAGGCATTCAAAAAGGCCAGAAGTGGTTCCACATTGGAGCAGAGGGAGTCAGTGTTTATTTTAGGTTCTCTGAGGATGGACTAAGCCTTTGCATTTTGCCATTCTACTCAGAGAACAAGATAGTTCCTTTTTATGAGAGTAAAGATATAGTACTTACATCGAGCCAGGTTTTTAAAGTCAAATTTTGAATAAAACTTCTAGACTTATATGTGAGTATATAGGAAAAACTATTTTTAAAGTACTATGCTTTCCCAATAATGCGTGATTTCTGATGATACACTTTATCCCAATACCACCAGCACCAGCTATGTGATGCACTGTTAATTGTAAGGACTTTATCACATTAAGATATAATCAATTTATATCAGTATGCATCCCATATTATTTTAGGACTGGATAAATAAAAGTATTGAGACGGGACGCATACTCTCCACATCATACCTGATTCTTATGATTCTTATGATCTGAAAATGCTGTGCTTTGACTCATGACACCACGGAAGACAGTGTCACAATACCAGGGCTCTGCCGATACAGAGGCATCGATGAATCAAACAAACTCCCAGTTTTTGCTAAACAATTTAATTAAAGCAGCACTTACTTCCTGGCTGTTTTAATAGTCCAAAATATAAAACATAAGGATAGCACTCAGCCTCAGAATATAAAACAAAAACCAATAGCAAACATTACACTGTAGTCAAAGGGTCCAGTCCAGTGGTCAAATGCCGAGAGTTCAATGAGCAAAGTCCAGGGATCAAGATTCTATCCCATAGTCAAAAGCCAGTCCAAAGATTCAAGGTTCCAGAGTTCCAAGAGTACAAGATACAGGTCAGGAAACCGAAAATCCACAAACCTGGTGGGAAACCAGCAGCATATACCACCAAAATAAAACAAATACTTTTCTCCCAAAGATCTGTCCCAAGGCTAGCTCCTTATATCCAGAAACACCCAGCTGCAATCTATCCCTTGCATGCCTCCACTCTTCATTGTTTCTACCTGTAAACTGTTACTTACAAATTACTCAGCCCTTTAGAACTAAGACTTACATTAACCCTTCCATCTGCTAGGTCTGCCACCACTAGCTACAATCAACTGCGGGACATGATACATGACATTCTGGCTCCTCCCAATCCATTCAAAATACCCCCTACATCACTCTATGACCTTTTAAAAGTACCGTTGCTGGTGGGATGCATACAGGTTTTTCTATTCCAAACAAAGACAGTGCCTCAGTGATGGAAGAATCCATAGTATTTTTTAAAAAACAGGATTAAAATTCTATCTACAAATAATCTGTTTCTGCGACGCTTTGCAGACGGATTCCAATGAAATACTGATGGGATGGGGCAAGTTTCATGTGATGGGACCCGTTCAAAATTATTCTCAAACAGTTTCAGAAATGGAGTATTTCCTAATGTGATAAGGTCCTAAGAGTAAGAAGTTATGATCAATTGAAAATATACCTTTTAAAAGTGACACTGAAAGCTTGGTTTCTGTTCCTTCCACACTGTAAAGAATTCACCACTGTGAAGTTTATCTGCGTACTTCTGATCTGATAGAAAACTATTGAATTGTAGCCAGCAACACTCTCTCTCTCTCTTTTGTTCAGTGACATATTTTTTTTTCTGAAGAAGATCCCCTTAGCTCAGACCTAGGCAATTGCCGGCCCTCCAGGTGTTTTGGACTTCAACTCCCAGAAATCCTAGCCAGTTTACCAGCTGTTAGGATTTCTGGGATTTGAAGTCCAAAACACCTGGAGGGCCAGCAATTGCCCAGGTCTGCCTTAGATAGTTGGCTGGCTGAGCATAAAGGGTAACAGAAGAGCAGATTTGAAAGATATGGATAATTCCTACGATGTTTTCTACGTTATCCTGCAATCATGCACATTCATTTATATATTTTTTTAAAAATTATGTGTTCTCTATTTTTCTAGGTGCAAGTTCAGAGCAGCACTAAATGGTTTTCATTTTTTTGAATAGGAGGGATACTTTGAATGTAGTTATTATTTAGAGATAGAGAAGCAGATCCAACTACACTAAAGTGTTATAGTAAGCAAATACAGCACAGGCGCAGAATCAAAATCTAGCTAGCTATTGCATGGACCTACAGGCCACAAAGTTTCCTCGTCTATTCCATCTGAACCCTCTAAAGCTATTTGGTTCCCAGATTAAAACTAGTGAGCACTCAGTCATCAGAATGGTAAAGGGTGGCTTATCCAAGCTACCTCTCATTACCTACCGGCTCAAGGGGGCATGGGAAGGAGGCTGTCTTTGGGCCCTGATGGCTTCGCCCCATCTAAAGCTGTCCAGCTGGGGTGGAATTAAGCAGTCAGCAGCCTCCTTGGAACACCTACGGTTGGCATGTGAAGAAAGACATAGATCAGTTACCTGACTGATCCAGGACTAGAACCCAGGTTCAGTGGTGAAACAAGAGCCAGGGCTCACAGTATCACAATGACGTGAGTTTTGACAATGAAGTTAACTGTCGCCATGTCAGGTTTCCCTGTTCCATCTGAGCTTTGCTTCAACCTTCACAGTAGCTAAGAGTGAAGGATTTTTTCCCAGCAACAATATGTTATTGTTAATTATGCCTGAACTATGCAAAAAAAATGGTGGGGTGATTTGGTCTTTAAAAGCTACCGGAAACATCTTTCCCTGGAGGACATGAAAAGTTCTAGAACTGCTCTGTCAATACAGTTCAACACAGCTGTCAGAATTTTCTACTCTTTGTTAAGATTAACTGTGGGAAGTATTATAATGAGCATCTATACTTCAAATTTAGCCTCTATATCACTGGATAAGGTGCAGCTGCTGAAATGAAATGAGTTGCTATCTCACATCTTCTCAGGTGTGTAGAATGCATCTACCCACAATTGAAGTAAGCTCATTATTTGACATTTCTCCCATCCATACTTCACATTTAATGTCCTGGCCCTTAATTCCAAAAGTGTTTGTTCTGGAACAGGGGAACCAATTATAGCTAAAAGGTCTCAGTTGTCCCACTTAAAATTGGAAGAAAAAGTGTTTCTCTGGCCATTCCACCAACTGAAGAGCATCTGTCTCCTTCCCAAAATTCAAAAGAGTTTTCCATACACTAAATTTTTTTCTTTAGTAGAAGGCTCTAATGATCCATTAATTGATGAATGACAAGCTCACTGGAATAAGTCAAAATAGCCAAACACGTAACAGCTATACAGTTTTGTCCTGTTGCAGTATGATGGGAAAAACTATTATACATATATTATTCTATATCTTTAGGCTTTCAAAGTAGCATTATATATGCATAAAACATGGATTATCCTATAAATTAGGAACTGAATGAGGTTGTTACAGGAAAATAAATAGCTTAAGAATGCAATGAAGCCTAAAATTTCATAGATCAAATATGATTCTATTTGGAGCAAGCATTTTCAGAATTTTTCATACCCTTTGAGTTATAAAGGCTTGAACATTAAGTCCAAGGATGGTATATTACCATTAAAGTGGCATTGATTTTATAGTTCTTCGCCACTTGATCAGAGATAAAGTTTAAATATCATTTACAAATATCCTTTGTGATCAATAAAGAGTTCTGAACTACATTTCCAAAGATTTTTTTCCATCTTGATTTTTCTGAATTCTCCAGTAGTACATATCACTACATTTAAAATTTGCATTTTAACAAAATGTTTGATGAAAACCAATAATCATTTATCAATAGCCATGTGAACCCACTACAATTTATCAAATAAATATAAGAAATGCATATTCTTAATTTGTAATATTGAGTACCTACAGAACTAATAATTCATATTGTTCTTTTTCCTTCCGTCCTTCCAGCTCCAGAATGTGCATTTATGAGCAGAATTAATCAAATGTAATATTTACACCTAGGTTATGTTGGCATCCTGAACACTTTGCAGTTTTAAAATGAACAGGAAATATTGGCTTTTTAATACAATAATTGGTTTTGGCCCATTTTGTAAGGGATGTGGTGTGAAGCCATTTTCATGGATTGAAGGAGCCACCATTCAAATGTCTGTCCAAATCAAACCAAACCTGGGGGGGAATGCTGTGTAAATGTCCTATTATTACATAATATTATTACTGTAAAACACAATAACTGTAAAATGTGTTTGCTAAACCAGTATAGTAGTTTACAACATTAAGTCATTCAAACAAGATCTTTTCCAGGATTTGGTTGCCAGGTTTTGCTAGTACAAGGCTCAGTAAGCAAACATTATGAAGACAAAAACTGGTAGCAAAAAAATAATTGAAAGTTTCACCTCTAATTCTGTATTGTGGAATGTGATTAAATGCCCGTCCAAATTTCTGGAACAACTTTCCTATTACTAAATTCAATTCAATTCAATTTAATTAAATTTCTCACTTATTAATCGCCCTCCATTAAATGTTCCAGGCGATTTACATAAAACATCGCATAAGAATGTACAGCAGTAAGCATGTAGACTGTATTAAACATTTTAACACTATGATAAAAGAATAATAAAAGCTGCACAAGCTTTAAATATGGTAAAATAGTAATTAAATCCACTATAGACTAAAAAGTATCCTAATAATGATTAGTATATTACAGTTGCTGCATGCTTTCAAGGCAAACATATGTGGTTTTCTGACCAAGGTCTGTTCACAGAAGGCTTGCCTTTGCCTTTTCCTGAAGCTGAGAGAGTGCATCCCCCCCCCCCCAGATTAGCCCTGCAGTCCTAAATGCCCCTCAAGATCCTTCACCCGATTTAGTACTTGGTCCTCAAGGTTTTAAATCTCTCAACCCTTAACTCTGATATGCTTGTATGGGACTATGCCCCTCTTCTCTCGAACTGGTCATTGACTATAAGAAAATGTGCTTGAATTTGGTTCTTAAGAAGATTCCCATGTGAACCTGTTGCTTTTGATAGGCACAGAAGGGGGGAAATGCAGACCACCACCACCACCCTGCCCCAGCTTCTCTGTTTGTATGTCCATCTTAATACACTGGAATAAAAAATGATATGATGCATTGACTGGAGTCCATGCTATTGCGGTGCTTGGAGGAGAAACTGGAGGGGAGGGGCTAAAAGAAGACAAGATAGTACTGCTCACTTTCCACTTCACCCATTCATCCCTAGCTTGTGAAATTGTGAGACCATCACACTTGCTGGATGAGAATGCCAAGGCCACCTCCCACCCCGACCTGCCCTATCCTCCAAATCCCATCCCAATTCAGACTTTGAGTTTAGGGAATACATTTTTTTTTTAAAAAACAGCCAAATCCCCCTCCCCCATAATTGCAGAAGGAAAGGTTTCTTCTTCTTAAATCACATCAATACCAAAAAGAAGCAAATTCCTTTAAAAATGGAGGAACTAGCCATCAAATTTTGCTGGTGAGGATCCAGCCTCAGTTAAGACCATCATATTATATTGTAAAGTACTCTATGGTGAAACATGCCATGTTAGAGGTATAGATTAGAACCATACTCACTTTGCATACATTCATTTGAGAAGACAAATAAATTGCCCACATGTCCCAGTACATGAAATTAATTTCTCATATTATTATTTCAATTTGTATGCCACTTTTCTCCAATGTGTTCAAAAAAGAATATTTACTGTATTTACTCAAATCTACCACTCATCTTATGGGGCTACATAAGAACATAAGAACATAAGAAGAGCCATGCTGAATCGGGCCTCAGCCCATCTAGTCCAGCATTCTGTGTCACACAGTGGCCCACTAGTTGTACACAGGGATCTCTAGCAGAAAGGAGGGCAAAACCCTCACCTGCTCCCGACCCCCCACAACCAGTACCCGGGGGAAATCCTGCCTGCCTCCATCAACACAGAGGTGGCACTTGGATGTCCATTTCAGTAACTACTGATTCCCTTGGTACCTTGCCAAAGTTAGGGTGCACATTATATTTGTGTAATAGGGTATTTTTACTCCTGAACACTTTGTACTTTAAATACATTATGAATGTACCCTCAATTCACTTCGGACATGATAAATAAATAAATATTCCTGAGCCAAAGCAATAGGATCTATGCAAGGGTCTATGCAAGTAATTTCATTGTTTCCATAACATCATGTTGGGAAAGAAGGAAAACTTGCAGTGCTACCTTTTTACACATAGTTTCAATTAACCACCTACAAACTTTTTGTTGCCATCCTATTTTAGCTACTCTCTTTTGGGATTTCTAGCACATCTTTCAGATTTCTGTTGTTTTGCTTTATTACCAGAAGATATTATGGAGGTAAGGACCAAGGACAGCTCCCTTCTGTAACAATTTTCAAACAGCTAAAATGGGATGCTACACATAATACATGTTCAACATTAGAACTTGGAAAACCGTATACTGCTGGCCTGTAGTACAAAATATAGATTTATTTACCATATTTATGCCCCAAGTTTTTCAATCACACAGGGGACTCGAGGCTGCTTACACACATAGGCAACAATTCGATGCCATGTAAACGTACATATATAGTAAAATAAACATATACAGTAAAACAGTCATTAAATATATCTTCTTGTTCTGTCTTCCTGGTTGCCACCACAACACCCAGAATAAAGAAGAAGACACAATTGTTTGATTTTCTTCATCTAGTAAGATCACAACCCTGTACTATAAAAGTCAATGATCAGGGAGGGAATCTCAAGAGTGTGGGGCATAGAGTGAGGAAAAACAAAACCAAGTCAAGGAAGCAGAAACACTTCATTGGGTGATAGGCCTAGAATTCCTAGAGAACAGGTTTTGAGCAGGCTAGTAAAAAGAGATAAGAGTTGAAAAATATAGAAAACAAGGTTGAAGAGAGCTTTGAATATTAAAATAAGATACTTATACTGAATCCTGGAAGGAATGGGTAACCAAGGAAAATACATTTAAAAGTGGGGTAAAAAAGATAACCTTAGCACCAGAGTCTTGAATGGAAATCAGAGGACAAAGGTGAGATAATAGAAGACCAGTCAAAATAAGGTAACTATATTCAAGGTGAAAAATTACCAGAGTAGACGGAAGCAGAAAGAAAAGGTATGATTTTGGCAATATTAGAAGGAAAATGTTGACATCTTTGTTACAGCCTCAATCTCGGGGGGGGATAGAGTGGGGAGGGAGGGAAGCCAAGAGTATATTATTCCAAGACAAATGAGAGTATGTTGTAAAGATAATCCCGGAGAAAAAATAAATAGCCCTATCTTTGTTTTAGGTGATAATAAAGACTTTATTCTGGAATAGCTAAAAGACATGCTGTAATACGATGATTGATTTTCTGAAGTGGAGAAGTACAGATGAATATAATCAGCATAAAGTTAATATTGAAAATTATATGAGTTAATAAGATAACTTAATGATAGTGTACAAAGAAAAAACAACAAAGGACCCAGAACTGAAACCTGTGGAACCACAACAGAAAGGGAGAGGGGGATAAGATATGCGACCCCCCAGCTACCATATTGATGGACCTGAGAGATAGTATGTGTAGCAGCAGAGAACAGAGTCAGTGAACCATATTGATGGACCTGAGAGATAGTATGTGTACCAGCAGAGAACAGAGATCTTGAACTAAGTCCTATAAGATAGCCTGATAAACTTTGCCAATGGCTGCAGAGTGATCAAGGAGAATAAGGACCGACTATGGGTCTTTTCACTTAGCCTAAAGCAGATTGTTTATGATTTTAGTAAGAGCTGTTTCTGTAAAATGCAAAAGGCTAAATCCTATGGCACTAATAGTCTGGGATAGATAACCTAAATTGAAATCCATACACAAACAGAGTATGTAGAAGGGTGTTTAATGCAACCACATTTAAAAATAACTAATCATCCATTGAAAGTTTTATATGTCATCAAGTTATCCATAACTGTTTTGGCCCAGAGATGCATCTATATCAAATGAAAACATAATGAGGCATTGACTGTAAAAGACATATTTTAAAGCTTCAAACATATGCATATCTCCTCAGAAATAAAACCCACTGAGTCCAAAAATGCTTCTTCCTTTATAAATGCACACATGACTAAAGTCTTAACTTTAAATTCTAGCAAACCTTTCAGGTAGTATATTAAAGTATAATTCTGGGTAAGGGAAAGGTCTACTGGATGAGAGACAGGCTTCATGGAGTGTTCATTAAAAAAGGTATGTGTGTGTAGTCTTTTATCACTGCAACCCTTCCTTTTGCAAAGGGCACACTCTGATGACAAGAGAGAAAAACTGTGTTTTCTTATGTTTCACAGCTTTTATTGCTGGTCTATGTGGCCTTAACCTAACAGTGAACAAGCATCCTATATTTGTTGATATTGCACTAAGATGCAATGACTTTCAGGTGTGTAGTGTTGTTTCTTATACACAGAAAAGCTTCTTTGTAGCTGAAATTCCCGTTATGCAAATTTATTCTTATGAATTGGTAGGATTCTCTAGTTAATTGTTCAATTAGCCTCACTTTTGCAGCTGATTTCTTTCTCCTCATTATGTGTTACTTGCCTAATGTAATGGTCACAAACTAACACAGTTGCATCTGAGCAGATAATAAAACTAAACCAAAACAAACAAAGACAGAAAATTCCCAGGTGTTAAGTGCTAAGAAAATTAAAAGTCACCAAAAGAAATGTGATTGAAAGTTTTAGAACTATTCAGAAACTCATTCTGCTATAATCATAAATTGTGCAACCCCTGTTTTGCTTCTTTATATGGTTGGCACCCAACATCAAGACTAATTAATTAGCATAATAGGTTCTGTAAACAGATCAAGAATTCATTGTCTTATGTTCAAGGGTGGCTGTTGTTGGCCACATAACAAAATGCATCAGCATCCAAAAAATCTACAAAACAGTGATACTTTTATTGAGGCAACTAAAAAACACAACACACTTCCAATATCCTTTCATAATCTTGCCCTGCATTTTGGATATTACCTCTAGAAAGCAAGAGTTATCCGTGATTAAAGAAGTTTCTTTTTTAAAGTTATTCATCTATATCCTTAATACAACTCTGACAAGGAAAGGAAAGAAGTGGTGAAGCTACTTGGTGGAGAGGGAAATTCAACCGGGATCATATTATAATCACTTCAAATATCCTTGAAATTGATTGATTGATTTATTATTTACCACATTTACCACCCTCCCTTCTCAACCCTGAGGGGGGCTCAGAGTGGCCTCATACCTCAGCAACAGTTCAATACCATAAAAACAACATACAATTAAACAAACATTTTATTGTACCCTAGGCTTAATTGGACGTTAGTAACCCACTGTAGCAACCCAGTTCTCTTTCGTGCCTGGGGGCAAGGGGCAGCACCGGGGGTCCCACTTGCATTAGAGCCAGCCGTAGCTGAGGTGGATTCGGAAGAAGATTTAGAGGGCTTGGAAGAAGGGGATTTTGAGTTAGCTGGGCCTTCTTCCCCCACAGAGAGCCTGGCCTGGGATGACGGCTGGCCTGATCCTTACGCGAATCTGGAAGGCCAGGTGGATTCCGAAAGCAGTGATAGTGAAGATTATGAAAGGCCGGTGGGGGGGGGGGGCGAGGTTCACAGGAAAGAATGTGGGAAACAACAGAGGAGGAGGCCCAGGAAGCAGATAGGGAGTTCGGCTCTCATGGAGATAGGGAGCCAGGTGCTGGGAGACAAGGACGGACCTTTGATAGGAGACGGAGCATTGAGGCGAGCAGGAGGGGCTGGTTCCACAGCCTAGACAGGCCGAGGTCCCGTAGCACAGATTGGAGGAGGAGAAGCCTAGAGCGTCGGGGGCCTCGCCAAGGGGATTAAGTATAGGATCCGTGGGAACGGATCCTCAGTACCTCGGCCACGTCTATCATTTACAGACGTGTAGCGAGTTAAGATCCACGTAGCCAAGTCTGGGCTAGTGGCCTGCCAAGGAGTGCCTTGGACCTTGATCTGCTTTTGCCAAGCGGAGCCTTGCCAAGTCTTTGGAAACTTTCATGCCAAGATTGTTTTTGGACTATACCATTTACCTTTTACCTTTGGATTACTTTTGCTATTTTTATGGACAATATCTTTTCAACTGTTTCTTATCTTCAATAAAGTAGTTAGCTGATTATCATCTCTGTGTGTGTGATTAAGGGGTCGGCCGAGTCCCTGCATTCTGACAGTTGGCCGAGGTACTCCACGAACCCCTTTTCACATCACGGGACGTTCCAGGAAAAGTGGACGCCGCCGAGAAAGCACGTCGGCAACGGCTGAATTTGTGTTGGTACTGTGGGGGGGCTGGACATTTTTCTAGAGAATGCCCCCAGAAGCCGCGCGGAAAGACCCCCCGGGCCTCTGCCACGATTGGAGGGGCTCCTGAGGCTGAAGAGGCAATCCAGGCGGCGGGGGAAGGGGTCGGCCGAGTTTAAGAGGGTTCGCTAACTCGGCCGCCGTCGCTAACCTCCCCCCAGAACCCAAGACTGGACAATTGTTCCTAGTGATGGTCGCCCTCTGGTCGCCAGAGAAGGGGCCGAGGATGGTCCACGCCATGATCGACTCGGGGGCTACCAACAACTTCATCGACTCAGACTATGCCAAGGCCACTGGCTTACAGTTCCATGATCTCCAAGAGCCCAAGAGCGTACAGACTATCGATGGGAGAACCTTAAAAGCCGGGGCCGTGACTCAATACACCGCTCCTACCAAGATGTGGACAAGCTCCCATAAAGAGGACATTTCCTTCCTTATAACCAAGTTGCCAGACTTCCCAGTCATCCTGGGCATTGTGTGGCTCACGCTCCACGACCCCCAGATCTCCTGGGCCAAGAGACAATTTCAATTTTCTTCTGAACATTGCCAGGGTCACTGCATGACGGCCCGGGCTTGCCAGGCTCCAGAGGTGGAGCAAGTTGCCACGTTACCCAAAAAATATGCCGGGTTTTGGGATGTTTTCAGCGAGAAGGAGGCCGAGCGTTTGCCTCCCCATCGACCCTACGATTGTGCCATCGAATTGGAACCCGGAGCCCCTATCCCGCGGGGGAGACTCTACCCTCTTTCGGAACCCGAGCAACTGGCTCTCCGAGAGCTTCTGGATGAGAACCTGCGGAAGGGTTTCATCCGGCCTTCTCAGTCCCCGGCCGGGGCGCCCATCCTGTTCGTCAAGAAAAAATCGGGGGAATTGCGGCTCTGTAATGACTATCGGGAGCTCAACAAGATCACGATTCGGAACCGCAACCCCCTACCCCTGATCCCCGAGTTGTTGGAACGGATGCGGGGAGCCAAGGTGTTCACTAAACTGGACCTGAGGGGTGCTTACAATCTGGTGCGGATTCGCCAGGGGGATGAGTGGAAGACTACTTTCCAGACCAAGTGGGGGAGTTTCGAATACCTGGTGATGGGATTCGGTTTGTGCAACGCCCCGCCTGTTTTCAACATTTCATGAATGACATTTTCCGAGACCGGCTGGATCGTTATCTAGCAGTCTATCTGGATGACCTGCTGATTTTTTCTCCGGATCAGGCGACCCATGACCGCCATGTCAAGGAAGTGCTCCAGAGACTGAGAGACCACGGTCTCTATGCCAAGCTGGAGAAATGCGCGTTTGACCTGCGAGAGGTGGATTTCCTGGGCTACCGTATCTCTCCCACTGGCATAGCCATGGATGACACCAAGGTCCAAGCTGTGGCCGATTGGACGGCCCCTGCCAGCAAAAAAGACATTCAAAGATTCCTGGGCTTTGCCAACTACTACAGAAAGTTCATTCCTGACTTTGCCAAGTGGGCTGATCCCATCACCCAGTGCTTGCGAGGAAAGGTGCTGTTCCGTGGACATCGGAGGCGGACGTGGGGTTCCGGAAGTTGAAGCAGCTGTTCACCACACAGCCGCTTCTGCAGCATCCCAACCCCCGCACCCCTTTCATTGTGCATGCTGATGCTTCGGATGTAGCAGTGGGAGCGATCCTGCTACAGCCGCAGGGGACGGACTTATTGCCCTGTGCCTACTACTCCCGGCAGCTGACGGCTCCGGAAAAGAACTATACCATTTGGGAGAAGGAGCTCCTGGCCATTAAGGTAGCTTTTGAAGTATGGAGACATCTGCTTGAAGGGGCCAAATTTCCGGTGGACGTTCACACCGACCACCGGAATTTGGAGCACTTGAAGACCCAGCGCAAATTAAACCAGAGGCAACAGCGATGGTCCCTGTTCTTTGAGAGATTCAATTTCCGCATTCACTATGTGACCCCCAAGCAGACCAAGCAAGCCGACGCTTTGTCCCTGAAGCCAGAGTATGTCAGAGGAGGAGAAGGGCTTTCCGAGACGAGGCTGCTGAAAGCAGAGAACTTTGCTGCCGCTGGAGCGGCCCCCGCAACCCCCCGGTGGCCCCGCCGGCCCCCGGGGACAAGAGGACTCTGAGTGACCGGATTCAGGCTCGCCAACAGGGTGACCTTTGGGTGCAATAGCAGCTGGCCAAGGGGGTGCAATCCCCTTTCCAGGTAAAGAACGGGGTGCTCTACCACCGCGACTCTGTTTATGTTTCCCCCGGGCCCGAGAGGGAGGACATTCTCAAACTTTGCCATGATAGCCGGGCCGCGGGACACTTTGGGCTCTTCAAGACTCTACAGTTGGTGCTCAGGGATTTCTGGTGGCTTAAAGTGCAAAGGGATGTGGAGGACTATGTGGGCTCTTGCCCTGTGTGCCAGTGGGCTAAGAACCAGGGGGGCAAGCTGGCTGGTTTGCTCCAGCCGCTCCCGACCCCTTCCGCTCCTTGGAAGATGATTTCGGGTGATTTCATCACTGACCTGCCCAAGTCCAAGGGGTTCACCACGATCCTGGTCGTGGTGGACTGTTTCACCAAGATGGGACACTTCATTCCCTGTGTGGGGGTGCCTACGGCCAAGGAGACTACTGATATGTTTGTGCAACATGTGTTTCGGTTGCATGGCCTTCCACAGAGTTTGGTGATGGACCGCGGCACCCAATTCACTTCCCAGTTCTGGCGGGCTGTTCAGAAGTTGCTGGGGATTGAGGTCCGGATGTCGACGGCTCATCACCCCCAGTCCGACGGGCAAACCGAAAGGGTTAACGCCATGTTGGAACAGTATCTGAGGTGCTATGTCAACTATCAGCAAAACAACTGGGCGTCCTTGTTGTCTCTGGCAGAGTTTGCTTACAACAATGTGACGCAGGAATCCATCAAAGAGACTCCTTTCTTTGCTAACTATGGACACCACCCTCGGTTCTACCCTCCGGTGGCTCCATCTGGGGAAGTGCCTGTGGCTGAAGATTGGCTTCAGGGGCTCAACGCGCTCCAAGACTTGCTACGTACTCAATTGGACCAGGCTAAAGCGGATTACAAGTGGATGGCTGATCGGCGACGCCAGGAGGGTCCTGAGATTCAAGTGGGGGACAAAGTTTGGCTGTCTACCAAGAATTTACCTACGCAGAGGCCTAGCCGCAAACTGGATGCGAGATTTCTGGGTCCCTACAAGGTGTTGGAGAAGGTCGGCCCTGTTGCTTTCAAACTACAACACCCGGCGGACATGAAGATCCACCCTGTGTTTCACCGTTCCTTGCTGCGACCGGCGAAGGGGGTGTGGCCTGATGTGACGCAGCCGCCCCCTCCTCCTGAGATGCGTGACGGAGAGGAGGAGTTCAAGGTGCAGGACATCCTGGATGCTCGCATCAGATACCGGAAGCGGGAGTATTTGATTGACTGGAAAGGCTTTGGACCGGAAGAGCGCTCTTGGACACCGGCTCGAGATGTGCACGCCCCGGACATTGTTGCCCGGTTTCACCGCAAGTACCCTGACAAGCCCAAGCCTCGAGGGAGGCCTCGGAGGGGCCCTGAGGGGGGGATAGTGTAGCAACCCAGTTCTCTTTCGTGCCTGGGGGGCAAGGGGCAGCACCGGGGGTCCCACTTGCATTAGAGCCAGCCGTAGCTGAGGTGGATTCGGAAGAAGATTTAGAGGGCTTGGAAGAAGGGGATTTTGAGTTAGCTGGGCCTTCTTCCCCCACAGAGAGCCTGGCCTGGGATGACGGCTGGCCTGATCCTTACGAGAATCTGGAAGGCCAGGTGGATTCCGAAAGCAGTGATAGTGAAGATTATGAAAGGCCAGGGGGGGGGGGCGAGGTTCACAGGAAAGAATGTGGGAAACAACGGAGGAGGAGGCCCGGGAAGCAGATAGGGAGTTCGGCTCTCATGGAGATAGGGAGCCAGGTGCTGGGAGACAAGGACGGACCTTTGATAAGAGACGGAGCATTGAGGCGAGCAGGAGGGGCTGGTTCCACAGCCTAGACAGGCCGAGGTCCCGTAGCACAGATTGGAGGAGGAGAAGCCTAGAGCGCCGGGGGCCTCGCCAAGGGGATTAAGTATAGGATCCGTGGGAACGGATCCTCAGTACCTCGGCCACGTCTGTCATCTACAGACGTGTAGCGAGTTAAGATCCACGTAGCCAAGTCTGGCCTAGTGGCCTGCCAAGGAGTGCCTTGGACCTTGCTATCCTTCCTTGTTCCTTGATCTGCTTTTGCCAAGCGGAGCCTTGCCAAGTCTTTGGAAACTTTTATGCCAAGATTGTTTTTGGACTATACCATTTACCTTTTACCTTTGGATTACTTTTGCTATTTTTATGGACAATATCTTTTCAACTGTTTCTTATCTTCAATAAAGTAGTTAGCTGATTATCGTCTCTGTGTGTGTGATTAAGGGGTCGGCTGAGTCCCTGCATTGTGACACCCACTCACGACACAGTCTCTGCGGTTAAATGCTTTATTTAGAATAAATGATATAGTAAAGGTAAAAGTAAAATCAATAGAAACAGTAAAAGGTCAAAAATCAGTCCGCAACTGACAGGCAAGTCTCTGGAAGTTGCATCGGACAAAGTCTCTGGAAGTTGCAAAGGATAAAGTCTCTTGATGCCACAAAGACTAATCCACAGGCCCGATAGCCCGACTTGGTAACAAGGTCCCCACGACTAGGCGGACCTCCCTGGTCCCCTCAGTAGAGCTTGGTCAAGGTAGTTCAAAAGTTGGCACGAGATAAAGACTGAAGGGAACTTGGGCCTTTATAGGTTTGTCTCTATCTAACTCCACAATGCGCGGACTTCTCCTGGGCCTTCCCACAGGAACAGAAAGGGAGTCTTTCATTTCTCTCCTATCTGCAGACTTCTGGAATTCCATCTCGTTAGTTGGGACAGCTGTGGAAAAGGGAGGCTGCGAGCTGACTCGGCTCCAGGTGTTATTATCTCTATGGGAAAGGGCTGCGCTGTGCTTCTCTTGGACCCGCTGGGGCCCTGTTGAGGGAAGCAGCTGAGCCTGGCTTTCTGGCCTCTCTGCCTTCTTGCTAGGGACATGGCGGCGGTTTGGTTCGCCGGAACCGTGCGGTGGTGTGACACATGTACATTAAAAACCAAAAAACAATTACATCAATTATTAAAATCACACAGTCCAAAGCCATAATCCAGAGCCATTCCAGTTGTCATTCCACAGATTGTACATTCATTTGTAGAATCTACATTCATTTGTAGAATAACAGCACTGCTGTTATTCTACAAAAGCTTGGTCCCATAACCATGTTTTTACTTTCTTTCGGAAGGCTAGGGGGGAAGGAGCCAATCGAATATCAGTGGGGAGGGAGTTCCACCGCTAAGGGGTTAGCACTGAGAAGACCCTGTCTCTCGTCCCCTCCAACCGTGCCTGTGAAGGAGGTGGAAGCAATAGCAGGGTGTAAGGACTCACCCACTTGCTAGGCCGAAGCCTGTGAAGTCAGCCTATGTAACAGCTTGGCATCCATGTTAAGAAGGGATAGACAGGAAAAGGGGAAGTGGCTTGGAACCTCCTGAGAGGGGGGGGGGAGAGAGCTGCCTGGGAGTGGCTCAGAGTGAGGGGGAGGAGCCAGCTTCTTCGGAGGGAAAAAGTGTAGCTTTTTCAGTCAGAGGGGAGTGAGCAGTCAGTGAAGACAGAAGTGTCTTGGAAAGCTGACAGGAAAAGTTCTGTGAGGAGCTGACAGGCAGTGAGAACACAGGTTTTTGATCTCTAGGGGTTTAGAGATTGGCTCACAATTCTGGGAAGCCAGCTACAGGGAACTCTAGAAGAGAGTTAGGTAGCTAGGGTGTTCCTGAAGGCCTGAGTGGATTCAATACTCACTACTAGTCTGCAAATTAGAGTGAGGAAGTTTAGGTAGACAAGTTGTGAACAATACACCAACTGTCTAGTTTTGTAACCAAGTTTACTGAATACCATCGTAACTAAGTTTTAAAGAAACCATCTTAGGAAACCAGCAAGCTGTAATAACTTCTTTTCTCACAAGTTACGCATTTGTGCCTTTCAAGCTCTGCCTGTTAATTCAATACATGTTCTATTTGTTAACTTTCAAAGAGAAGCTTCCAGTGTGCCTCATTACATCAAACAGAGTGTACCAGTTCCAGCATTCCCACAGTCCTAGCCTAGGAGGAGAGATTTCACCTCAGTAATCCTCTCAGTTCATGTTTAGAAAAGGAGCCTAGCTTATCTACAACTTTAACAAAAAAATCCTAAAGACCATTTTAGGTTGGTGGCAGTGTTACCAGAATGGCCAAGTGATCAGGAGCCCAGGTCATCACACAGGGCCTCCCCAGATTATGTGAGATGGTTAATGGAAGGAGATACATTCGGACCTGTCAACTGGGCCAGAATTGTTTCAGGGTTTATTATTATTATTATTATTATTTATTGCGATTTCTGCGTCGCCGACTCCCGAGGGCTCGCGGCGACTCACATACTAAGGCTCAGTGCCAGGTACAACATAAAAGCATAAAGTACAAAAATGTAACACAGTTAAAAACAGGCAGTACAATTAAAACAATTAAAACAGTTAAAAACAGCGATTAAACAACAGCGGTAGCCGGTAAATTGGACCGGGGGTGGGTAGGGGCCTACTCCCCAAAGGCCTGCTTAAACAGATAGGTTTTGCAGGCCCGTCTGAAGGGGAGTAGGTCCCCCAAGGTTTGGCCTCAGCCGGGAGGGCGCGTTCCATAGCGTAGGAGCTATCACGGAGAACGCCCTCCGCGAGTGGATGTTGCGAGCCAGCTTGGCAGATGGAACTGCCAGCAAGTTGGCCTCTACAGACCGTAGTGATCTCGGTGGGCAATATAGGGTGAGACGGTCCCTCAGGTACGCTGGCCCCAGGCCGTGAATGGCCTTGAAGGTAAGAACCAACACTTTGAAGGCGACCCGGTGCTCAATAGGCAGCCAGTGCAGATCCCGCAAGACTGGAGTTATTCGGCAACCTGCTGGAGCCCCAGACAGGAGCCGGGCGGCGGTGTTCTGCACCAGCTTGAGCTTCCGGATCGACGACATAGGCAGGCCAACGTAGAGCGCGTTACAGTAATCTAGCCTCGAGATGACCGTGGCTTGGATCACCGTGGCGAGGTCGTTCCGGGAGAGATAGGGGGCCAGCCTCCTTGCCTGGCGGAGGTGAAAAAAGGCAGCCTTGCTGGCCATGGAGACCTGGGCCTCCATGGTCAGCTGGGAGTCCAGATGGACGCCAAGGCTCCTCACTGACGGCGCTGGATGTAGTGCCGCACCGTCCAGGGTCGGAAGCCGGGCACCCATCCCGCCCGGGCGGCCCAGCCACAAGATCTCCGTCTTCGCCGGATTCACCCTCAACCTACTGGCTCGCAGCCATCCAGTGACGGCTTCAAGGCAATGTTGGAAATTATCGGGGACGGACTCCGGCCTGCCCCCCATCCTCAAAATGAGCTGAGTGTCATCAGCATATTGATGACAGGTCAGCCCATAACTCCGCACCAGCTGTGCAAGCGGCTGCATGTAGATGTTAAATAACAAAAAGGGAGAGGATGGCCCCTGAGGGACCCCACAGGTCAGTGGGGAGCCCTCAGAGACCACCCCGCCCCTCCTCACACGCTGAGACCGCTGGCGGAGGAAGGAGGCCAGCCATTTAAGGGCTGTCCCCCTCACTCCGGCCATGGCCAGGCGGTGGATCAAAAGATTGTGGTCGACCGTGTCAAACGCTGCCGTGAGGTCCAATAACACGAGCAGCGCAGACCCGCCTTGGTCGAGCTGGCAGCGGAGTTGATCTGTGATGGAGACCAAGACCGTCTCCGTCCCGTGCCCCGAGCGGAAGCCGGACTGAAGGGGTCAAGCCATGTTGCGCCATCCAGGAAGGACTGCAACTGCTCCATTACTGCCCTCTCAACTACCTTGCCCAGGTACGAGAGATTCGACACCGGGCGGTAGTTGGAGGGAACCGCGGGGTCCAATGATGGTTTCTTCAGTAATGGAGCCACCACCGCCTCTTTCAAGCACTCTGAAAACTCCTTGCTCAAGGGAGCTGTTAATGATATTCAACAGAGGCCCACGTAGCCCTCCAGGCAAGATCTAACAAGCCAGGAGGGGCACGGTCGAGGGAGCAGGTGGTAGGGCGAGCTGCAGTCACTATCTTGTCAACAGCATCTGCGTCCAGTGGCCGAAACCGGTCGAGGGTGGGCCCGGCGGAGGGCCACGGGGTCTCTAGCTCTCTCACTGTATCAACTGTGGCTGGGAGGTCCCGGGCGGAGGCTCAGTATCTTGTCTGCAAAAAGCTCTGGAAAGCACCGGCAGTGAGGGCCTGATCACTATTTTTTGGGACAGTAGGGACCGTCGTCAAGGACCGAATCACCTTAAACAATTGGGCCGGGCGTGAGCCTGCAGACGCTATCAAGGCAGAGAAGTATTCATTTTTGGCTGCCTTGACAGCATGCTCATAAGTCTCTTTTAATAGCTTATAAGCTGATAATGAGGCTTCGTCACGGAGCTTCCGCCACTGCGCTCAAGCCGTCTCCTTTCCCGCTTCATGGTCCTGAGATCCCCTGTATACCAGGGGGACCGATGATTGCGGGTCGGAGAGGGCGCCTAGGAGCAATCTCGCCGAGGGCTCTGGCCAGTGAGGTGTTCCAAGCCTGACAAGCTCCTCGACTGAGACGCTGGTAGACTCCAGATCCCTCAGAGCATTCAGGAACCTACCGGGTTCCATAAGTCTCCTTGGGCGAACAAAAACTGTTCGGGCGCCCTTGCATGGGGGAGGCGGTTGCTCAACCCGGATCCTTAGAGCACAGTGGTCCGACCATGGAACCTCTATTACAGAGGCTAGGTCCACTTGAACCCCTGCGCTAAACACCAGATCGAGGGTGTGTCCGGCCGAGTGTGTGGGTCCCGAGTTACACAGGGAGAGGCCTAATGTCGCCATGGTCGAAATTAGGTCCGCGGCTGCAGATGGAATAGAGGCTGCATCGGGCGTGGACATTGAAGTCCCCCAAGACAATAAGTCTGGGGAACCTCAATGCCCACTCCGACACAGTCTCCAGCAGCCGCGCCAGACTCTCCGCCGGTGCGCTAGGCGCACGGTACACCAGCAGGATCGCCAGGCTCTCCGGGACTCCCACACTAGACCGACACTCTCCAGCCCCGAGGTGATGAGCGCAGGGATCGCTCTAAGGTGAAAACCATCTCGGGAGAGTATTGCCACCCCCCCCCGTCCCTCGTTCCTGTTCTGGTGCGTGGCAACGTAGCCAGGGGGACCACTTGAAGGCAGATGGAATCGCTCTCTTGCAGCCAGGTCTCGGTGATGCAGAACAGGTCCGCTTTAAGGTCTTCGCTGAACTCCCTGACAGTGGCGGTCTTGTTACGAACAGAGCGTGCGTTTACCAGCACCAGAGTGGAAGGTGGGAAAGCTGGATGTCTACCAACAGCGTGTCTGGGGATAGGACGCAGGTCAGAACCGGGTCGGGTCCGTCTTCGACTCGGGCCGGTTCTCGCCGTAACGTTAGCATTGGGCCTGCGCCTACCGTACTCACCCTGCCCCGAGATCACTGGAATACACTGTGGACCTAGTTGACAAGAGCTGGCCTGGGATTCACTTTCGGCAGACCCCGTGAAAAGGGGAGGCCTGCGAGGGGTCCCGGACAGTTGTCGCCAATTCAGTTGGCGACTTCCTAGTCCCCAACCCCCCATTCCGAGCACGGGGAATTAGTACCCGATCCTTAGCCAAACACCCATGTCCCTGGTGAGGCCTGGCGGGCAACCTGCCCATCTGGTTGTTGGGGTGGCCCTTCTGGCCCATTGATGTGATTGTAGGCCGGTCGGCCTGGGGCAGTTCACTGGTCTGAGCTGGATGATTCTCCTCCGAGAGTAACTGGCCCCCAGAAGGTCCGTGCACGGAAGGGCCTTTCCCGGGTCGCGTTGACCCTCCTTCTTCTACGGAGGGGCCGGCCTGCATTTCGGTGGCTAGTAGGGTCGGGGCTGGCCCGACGTTGGCCTGAGCTGTAGCTGGAGGCGAGGGGGCAGACTGTTGTTGGGACCCCAGATCAAGATTGGGGCTCCCAGCGCTATTAGCTTCATGGGGTCCAAATTGGTATCGGCTATGGGGGTGTCGGGCTGGGTGGATGGAATCGGAGGGTGCTGACGCGGGCGGCTGCCAACTCGTCCACGTCTCTTCCTCAGCCGTCGGCGCCTTGCCTGGCCCAACCGGTTTTTTGATGGCTTCTTGGACTGTTGCCCGGCAACATAGGGCATTGAGGGTGAGCTTAGCCGGCAAATCAGCGGGGAGCCGGCCAGCACGGGGCCCGGGCTGCGTCCCTCGGGGCCTTCGCTAGGACTTGGGAGATGTTAAGGGTCCTGGCCTTGAGCCCGGGGGCCAGGCCGCTCTGTGACAGCAGGGGATGGAACTATGGGCAGTGATGTAGATAGCTCCAATAGCTCCAACTCAGCCAAAGGTGGAGTCAAGGCCGGTGACACAGGCAGGGGGGGGAGGGGCTAAAGACGCCGAGCCAGAGGGGCTCGGGCGCCATGTTGGAAGTTGCCATCGACACCCCTCCTGCTGGAAATAGGGGGGGCTGAACGCCCAGGGCCCTCTGAGGCTCCGCAGCAATTTCGCTGGAAGGACCCCCACCTCCTCTGGCTGGGATCTCCTCCTGCGGCTCCTCTGCTGAAATGGCTGGTTGCGTTGGTTGCGCGGCCGAGCGGGGGGGCGCTCCATGGGCCCGTCGATTCACTCACCCCCGCTCTCTCCTCGGTCGCGCCTCGCCGCTCTCCTGGGCGCCCGGTCCCCGATGGCGGCCTCGCGGGCGGTGGGCCCGGTCGGGCGCCTGCCACCAGCGCCGCAGACGCTACAGGCCTCCGCCTCTGAGCTCCCAGGGAAGGAGCAGGCCGGCTCAGGCCCTCCCCCGATTTCCCCAAGGGGGCCGGGCGCAGACCCTGAGTCCGGGTCCCAGGTCGCCCCCACTGGCTGGAAAGCCGCCTCACCAGCTGGCCAACGGTGCAGAGGGAGGAGGTGAGTTCCTCAATGGCGTCCCGCAGGCACCGCAAGTCGTCCTGGGCTCCAGGGGCTCCCTCGGGGGCTTCTTCAGTCCTTCTACGAGGGGGTGGGGTGGCAGCCTCCCACTGTATGGCCAGGGAGGGGGTGGAGGACCCCAGTATCGGTCTTCTCGGTTGGTTGTCCGGCCCCAGGCCTGGCCAGGGAACCGGGTCCTGCAGATAGGCCTCCTCAGCACTTC
Organism: Anolis apletophallus; assembly: GCA_030556195.1. NCBI lineage: Eukaryota > Metazoa > Chordata > Lepidosauria > Squamata > Anolidae > Anolis > Anolis apletophallus. Next base: position 47,386,296 of record JARBWK010000012.1, on the reverse strand, counting down.
GGCCTCCCGGCTCGCCCGGGATCCTGGCCGCCGCTGACTCTAGGCCGGCCTCTAAGACGGCCTCGGCCTCTAACTGAAGAGCCTCCAAGGGCGGCAGGAGGCCACCGACGGGTCCATTGGGGACCAAGTGACCCCCTGAGCTCCAGGGGACCTCACCCCCAGTCAGGGATAGCCAGCCAGGTGGAGGGGGTAGAAGAGGCTACCCTTCGTGGGGTTTCTCCAGGGACCCAGCAGAGCTCAGCATTTCTGCTGCTGCTGCTCGCCGCGGCCATCTTGGTAGCTAAAGCCCGCACATTGAGTTATATTTGGTAGCAGAGTGGGAGCCAGTGGACCTGACACAACAGGAGGGTTGTATGCTCCCTGTATGCCACTCCAGTGAGGAATCTGTCACCCATTGGACTACTTGGAGCTTCCGAACAGTCATCGAAGACAATCCCACTCAGAGCATGTTGCAGTAGTCCTTTGTACAGTGGAACTTAGATCTGGACCATAGTTATCTGGCCCAGAATTAAATTCTTACTGCCTGTTATGTAAGATATTAGATCATGTATTTACATGTTTCGAGTAACATTTCTTTGCTAATTGCTCCTAACTTTGTAAGATGTTGCATAAAATCAACACCTAATTAGTACAGTATATGAAAAGGTATAAATGAAAGCAGTTTTACTAATTTATTTCTATAAACAGAAAGTTCTTTTGGAAGACTTCAAAGCTTGAGTATTAGTGACTTTTGAAAAAGCAATTGATAACATTAAAGTTGATTAGAGGTTTAGGGATGGTGAAAATATCTGTTCTATATTCATTTTATTTCAGCATCACCCCAAATTTCTGCAACTTATCTATGTATGTGTGTATCAACTCCTTCAGGGTTGAGAAGGGCAGTATACAAATATCGCAAATAAATAAATGTATAAAGTATGATACTCGCAATGCTGTAATTATAACTGAACAGATATACAGCAGTGAGAATAAATTTGTAAACTGTAATTGTAATTAAGGAAATTCCATAGTTTTAACTATGGTAAATAAAAATCCGTTCTCTTCCAGTGTGACTTATATTAATCAGTTTTACATCTTGGGAAATAAAGAAATGTAAGCATTAATCAAATAATGAAGCAAGACTAGAGAAAGTGCAGAAGTAAGGGAATCTCTAATGGAATAATTAAAATAAGGTGTTTTGGACAGTAGGGTGTTTCAAACATCCTTAAAAGTGGAAAAGTTTGGTCCACCATATGGTTTTATGGAAGCGAATCATCCTATAACCAAAATATTTCCACTGCCACATTCCCGAGATTCTCAAAAAAGAACTCATTTCTGCTCATCAAGGTTGTAAACCATTGCTAAGTATTAGGTGAGCTCTGTAACCTAGACCACTCATATTACTGTAATTTTAAGCAAGTATTTCCTTTTTAAAAGCTATACTTGGAATGGGTGAATGTATTAAGCAGAAAAACATTGCAAAAAACCTCAGAGCGCAAAAGAATATGCACTCTGGGTACATAAGTCCTTCCCTTTGTAAATGGAGAAGGTTGCATCACTCCAGTCAGATAACTACTCAATCAATTTCAATATTGTTTGCCATGAAGTAAACAGCAGTTCTCCAGGATTTCCTCCACCACACCTGGAGATTTGAAGTGTCTTGTATCCTGGGCCTTTTGTGTACAACCCTGCGTGTCTATCCAATTAAGTGTAAAAATGTATAAAAAGAAAAGGCAACACCAGAATTAAAGGTAAAGGTTTTCCCTGACATTAAGTCTAGTCAAGTTCAACTCTGGAGCATGGTGCTCATCTTCATTTCTAAGCGGAAGAATCGGCGTTGTCCATGCACACCTCCTAGGTCATGTGGCTGGCATGACTGCATGGAGTGTTGTTACCTTCCTGTCAGAGCAGCACTTATTGATCTACTCACATTTGCATGTTTTCAAACTGTTAGGTTGGCAGAAGTTGGGGCTAACAATGGAACTCACCCCATTCTGCAAATTCGAACCTGTGACCTTTCGGTCAGCAAGTTCCGTAGCTCAGCAATTTAACCTGCTGAACCACCAAGGCCCCTAATACATTAAATTAGGTCCTAACAATCTGGTGAAGTTAATCCATTTGGCACTTTAATGTGTAGTGTAAATCTGCATAAGGCATAACAAAGCTGATAAAAAATGAATAATCCAAGGAGATATTAAGGTGAAACAGTTTTATTCCTGCTTCTGCACAAATGCTTCCACAGAAAAATATGTGTATGCTGTGAATTAGAAAAGTCTCCTTATTGTATCCACTGACACAAAAAACAATATCCGCAAGGTATCTGTCCTCTTTGGAAATGTCATTTCATATCTTCTGAGTTACATGAGAATACTTTACTGTTCCTCCAGGGTATTTCTACTGAGCAACCAAAAAGGAGCCTCTATGCTACAGGAATTATTCCAGTGACTTTGTATAATGATTTTATCCAATAAAGATCTCCGTCCTAAGCATTGAAAACATTGATAATCTAGAAATAGAGTGAACTGGATAATGTATTGCATACGTATGGTCACAGGAACAATATTAATTTCATCTACACTTTTTTAATGTTGCAAAGCTCTATCAATGCCATCTAGCTCATTTCTAATTCACAAAAAAACCTCAAACACTCAAATAAAACTGACATACTTCTTAAGCTAATGCTACAAATCTTTGTTAAGGCAACCCACAGAGGCCCCTAAGGGTATTTTGTTGCCAGTTCCACTGATTTCCTACTGAATGCTCTTCCTTCAAAAGCCCATTTCATTTAAACAAGATATATGCTCTAAGGCAGTGGTTCTAAAAACCTTCTGAATGTCGCAACCCCTTAATACAGTTCCTCATGTCATGATGACCCCCAACCATAAAATTATTTTCGTTGCTACTTCATAACAGTAATTTTGCAACTGTTATGAATCGTAATGCAAATATCTCATATCAAGATGTATTTTCATTCACTGAACTAAATTTGGCACAAATACGCAATATGCCCGAATTTGAATACTGGTGGGGTTGGGGGGGGGATTGATTTTGTCATTTGGGAGTTGTAGTTGCTGGATTGTATAGTTCACCTACAATCAAAGAGCATTCTGAACTCCACCAACAATGGAATTGATCCAGACTTGGCACACAGAACTCCCATGACCAACAGAAAATACTCAAAGTGTTTGGTAGGCATTGACCTTGAGTTTTGGAGTTGTAGTTCACCTACATCCAGAGAGCACTGTGGACTCAAACAATGATGGATCTGGACCAAACTTGGCACGGATACTCAATATGCCCAAATGTAAACACTAGTGGAGTTTGGGAAAAATAGACCTTGACATTTGGAAGTTGTAGTTGCTGGGATTTATAGTTCACCTACAAACAAAGAGCATTCTGAGCCCCACCAATGAGAGAATTGGGCCAGACTTCCCACACAGAACCCCCATGAACAACAGAAAATACTGTGTTTTCTGATGATCTTTGGCAACCCTTCTGACACCCCCTCGCAACACCCTCAGGGATCCCAACCCTCAGGTTGAGAAACACTGCAGTAATGTAACTTGTTCACAAATAGATAGGGAGTTTTCACCTTGGTTAAACCACAAAAACTGTGCTCTTAAAGAGTTTAACACAATGCCACCAAATTCTAGTGCCACAGTTGGAAACATGGTAACACCTTCCATGTGTTCTGGGGAGAACCTTATCTATTACCTTGTGATAGATGATAAATATGAGAGATTTATCACTTTGTAATAGATGATAAATGCAGGAAAGGGAAAAACTCAATATGTTGAAGCCCTACAATTTGCAATGAATTTTAAAATGAAATACAGAAGTACATAGTAAAGCCTAATCCAATTGTCAGATTTGACTTTAAATGCAAATTTCAAAGTAGCACCTTTTGAATGAAGCCAAACAATGTTAGATCCACATTTTTGACAGTACGGAATTCAGCTGCCATCTCAATATGTCTCCATGTTTCAGTAAATCAAGTAAGTCATGTTTGTTGGAAGCTACAGATTAAATTTAGGCTGACTGTGCATTAGGCATACAATAAAGGAGTAAAGAAGATGCCACTTCCTCAGAACTCTTCCATATCATTTATAATTCACAAGAATTGACAAATGCACTCACCAAGTTGTCACTGGAAAACAGCTTATTAAAAAGTCTGGCAGGAACTCTTCCCCCTTTTCAAACTACAGACATCACACTGTCCTAGGAAAGTGGAGAGAGCTGCCAAGTTTTTTGAATGTTACTCTAAGGTTGAATGAGACAAAGACAAAGATGTAACTAACCCAAATTGTAGAGAATAAAGAAGACTGGCATTAGTGTTTACACTCACACTAGTCCTCTGAGGTTCTAGAAAGACCTCCAAAGTACAGAGTCATGACATAAGCAAAATTTCATCCATTGGAGAAGAACAACTTTTTTGCAGGTTGTCAGGGCTATCAAAATTTTGGAGATGCCCCAGATTGCTAATACTATCAATAGTGCCAGACAAATAAGTAAATATATCCATAAAAATAAAGGCTGGTATTCCTAAAAAAAGAAAATCCTGTAGTTTACTGATGAGTCTATATATTAGGAAAAAAATTCAATAGTTTTAAAAGTCAATGTTTCACAAGATGCTTTTCCACTACTGCGTCCTAGTTCTGTGGACAACAATAATGAAAGTCAAAATTCTATTGGTTAGAAAATAAAAACATAGTTTTACTGTATATATTCAAGTATAAGCCTAGTCTTTTGACCCCTTTTTACCCTGCTGTTCCGTTCGGGTTTACTATACACTTGTTATGTTCGGGTCATTTTTGACCCGAACCTATTAAAATGTTATTTTGAAAAGTTGTTTTTGAATAGCTGTTGCATTATTATATTGTGTGTGATCATAGTTGTTGATTATCAAAAAAAATTTGTGTTGATTAATGTAAAACAGCCTAATTTGCATGTTACACCAAAGTAACAAACTTGTGCGTGAATAATCAGCTATATCTTTAACAACAACATCAACAACAACTTCAGGTAACTATTAGTACAACTAACTTAAAACTAAAATAAATTTTAACAGTATAAAAGCATTTTGGAAAAAAATAGTAAAAAATAATCAGAAAGAAATAAAAAAATTCAGTTTTCCCCCCAAAAGGTTTCTGCTAATCTATTTATTCAAAGGCAAAGAAAGAAAAGCACTTTTTCCACACCCCTTTCCCACCTAAATCTTTCCCCCTTCTCCAGTTTCCCCCTTCCCACCCCAATCTGTCTTTCTTCTCCAGAAACCTCCTTTCCACCTCATAGCTGCCTCATTTCCCACCCTCAGCCTATACTCAAACCAGTAAGTTTTCCCAATTTTTGTCGTAAAATTAGGTGCCTTATATTATATAGGTGTCAGCTTATACTAAAGTATATACTCAAGTTTATATGATATGTGCTTTTTCCCCTGTGTGCGTCCTTTGATGTATATGCAGACTCTCACTCTGACTGAATCTCTTTCCACATTCCGTGCATGTATGTGGCTTCTCCCCTGTGTGGGTCCTTTGATGGATACGCAGTTTGTCACTCTGACTGAATCTCTTTCCACATTCCGTGCATGTATGTGGCTTCTCCCCTGTTACTGTTTTGCATAACAAAGGTACTATTCTGAGGGCAGGGAGGAGTCACACCTGGTAATGCAGCCAGGCAGGCTATGAAAACACACAACAGTTTTTTATGCAAAAATACATCAGTACAACATACCACAGGTACAATGAATTCAAGGCTTTGAGGTAAACTCTCTCAGCTGCTTCAGCAAACAGCTCCTATCTTCAACAGCTTAGCAATTTCTGACTGAGAAAATGGGAGAGGCTAGTACTGTGTTACTGTTTTGCATAACAAAGGTACTATTCTGAGGGCAGGGAGGAGTCACACCAGGTAATGCAGCCAGGATAAGAAAAAAAAATTGGTACTGAAAGAAAATGCATATGGTTTGTTCTGAAATCATTTGCATAAATGTATCCATCCATTTATGTCCATCTGTGCACCTAAAGCAAGTAGATAACTTGATAAACAATAGTAGATGCAATAAGTAGTCTCAAAATAAACTAAAAATCCTTGGTTTTACTCAAAATATGGTATTAGATTAGTATAACAGGCTGACGGGTCATTTTTGACTTTTTGTGCTACATTTTATACACTTGTTACGTTACGGGTCATTTTTGACTTTTTGTGCTACATTTTATACACTTGTTATGTTACGGGTCATTTTTGACTTTTTGTGCTACATTTTATACACTTGTTACGTTACGGGTCATTTTTGACTTTTTGTGCTACATTTTATACACTTGTTACGTTACGGGTCATTTTTGACTTTTTGTGCTACATTTTATACACTTGTTACGTAACGGGTCATTTTTGACCCGAACATAACAAGTGTATAAAAAACTGTAGCACAAAAAGTAAGGCACCGACAAGGGGAAAAAAAGGACCCTTAGTATGAAATTAGGAAAATAGAAGGAACCACAAGTTTCAAAATCAAACATGAATGAAGAAAAAAAATTCTAATTTTCAAAACGGGTCGTTTTATACCTGAACAGAACAGCAATGTTAAGGCTGAAAAAGCTTCCCTCAGCTTCTACTTAAGTCAAGGCTATTTGTTATTTTACTCAGTTATTAGTGTTATTTTATTGCATTTATTATTTTACTCTATATTATTATTATTCTATATCTTATTTTACTTTATTTATTATTCTTATTACATTTATTATTTTCCCTATTATTTGTATTACATTTGTTATTTTACACTATTCTTATTATTACATTTATTATTTTACTTTATTATTATTACATTTATTATTTTACTTTATTATTGTTAATATTATATTTGTTATTTTACTCTCTTTATTATTATTGGAAAGATACGAAAGCACATTTACATTGAAGAAGGTTAGAATAATGGTTTAATCAGTTGTCTTAAATTACTCGAATCAATACGTTTTTCCAGTTTTTTTGTGGTAAAATTATGTGTCTCAGTTTATATTCAGGTCGGCTTATACTTGTATATATATGGTATGTTAGGCAATTTTAGTAAGTCCATACAATCTCTTGATTGCATAGATTTACTAAAATTATCTAACATAGATTTTTGTGCCATTGTTAATACAAGACCAATCTGATGTTCTCATCCTATATTCAGTCTTCAGTGAGAAAAAAAGAAAATTTCACTGCCATATAAATTGAATAAAGGAATGTTTCTAACTTATTTCCTTTAAATAGCTTATTGTGCCAGTTTTGCTGGCATGTTAACACTAAGAATAAAGGTGGGAAGACTGCCATGCAGGATAGTAATTTCACACAAAAATCTTATCAAAGTTAGCAAGAGAAATGCCTTTCAAAGATAGGCTGTTACCATAATTGTCCTGTTTCATTACTGCCTCAAATTAGATCATAGAGCACAGATATGTCTATTTGCATATTAAAAATATACATAGCAATGCAAAATAATCTATCATTTGGATTTCTCCCTCTGATGCTGTGATAACAATGTTACACCGGAACAAGCAAAAGAGAATATAAAATTTTAAATATTATCGTCTGTACATCTACAGTTTGTGAAGAAACTATTCACTTAAAAAACAAAAATTCAACTTCCTCAAATTCTACTCTCCTCAGTCTTCTATTGTACAAATGGAAATCATGAGACAGTCTAACACAGACATGGGTAATTTTTTTTTGCTTTGGGGCTGCATTGCAGGACCAGCCAGAAGAGCCAGCCTGGGAGGAAGGACTGAAGGACACACGCTGGGTGTAGCAGCCCAGGGAGGGAGAGGGCCCAGGAGAGGGCATGACCAGGAAGGAGCAGAGTAGGGCCCGAGTCATCCTCAGGTTGTCCTCCTGGCATATAGATGGGACTGCTCACCCCATCCTTATGCCGGGAGGAAGGCGAGACATGCGATGACTGCCCCGATCCTTCTCCCCATCCTCGGTCTGTCCTCTTGGCATTATGCTGGGAGGAGGGTGAGACAGGCAGTGGCTGAGAGTGCTCCAGAGGGCTCTCAGCCAACTTGTGCCTTCCTCAAACCACCCTCCTGGCATTAGGACAGGGCTGCTTGTACCATCCTTATGCCGGAAGGAGGGTGAGACATGCAGTGGATGAGAGTGCTCCAGAGGGCTCTTATTCACTGTGTGCCTTCCTGTTATGGCAGGCCACCACATCCTTATGCCAAGAAGACAGGGAAAATTGTTGTTTATTCATTCAGTCACTTCCGAGTTTTTGTGACCTCATGGACCAGCCCACACCAGAGCTCCTTGTTGGCTGTCACCACCCCCAGCTCCTTCAAGGTCAAGCCAGTCACTTCAATGATACCATCCATCCATCTTGCCCTTGGTCAGCCCCTCTTCCTTTTTCCTTCCATTTTCCCCAGCATAATTGTTTTCTCCAAGCTTTCCTGTCTTCCCATTATGTGGCCAAAGTACTTCATCTTTGCCTCTAATATCCTTCCCTTCAATGAGCAGTTGGGCTTTATTTCCTGAAGTATGGACTGGTTGGATCTTCTTGCGGTCCAAGGCACTCTCAGAACTTTCCTCCAACAACACAGTACAAAAGCATCTATCTTCCTTCGCTTAGCCTTCCCTATGGTCCAGCTCTGACATCCGTAGGTTACTACGGGGAATACCACTGCTTTAACTATGCGGACCTTCGTTGCCTGAGGTAAGTGCTCAGGGGGCCACATCCGGCCCCCCAGGCCTTAGTTTGCCCATGCCTGGTCTAACGTGTATATCAAAATTAAGAAATAAATTGATTAATTAAATTGGATATATAATTTAATACATACATGTATTTTAAATCTTAGTGATATTTTAAAGGACATATATCCAATGTATGCTTTGAAAATATAGCATTTCTCTGAAATCTTAGCAACCATTCAAATATACATTTCCCAATCAGGCTAAAATACACTAGGCTAATGCTGCTACCTTCACAGAAATTGTAGACTGTAATAGGCCATAAGATAAAGATTTTCCCCTGACATTAAGTCCAGTCGTGTCTGACTCTGGGGGTTGGTGCTCATTTCTAAGCCAAAGAGCTGTCCGGAGACACCTCCAAGATCATGTGGTCAGCATAACTGGATGGAGCGCCCTTACTGTCCTAATGGAACAGTACCTATTGATCTACTCACATTTGAATGTTGTTGCACTGTAGACCTAGTGCCCCTCAGTAAACCCACTTGACACTTGGCAAAGGTTAAATGCTTTATTTAGAATGAATGGTTAAAGGACAGAGGCTAGAGAATATAGTCTATTGAGGCCTTTAGAGCAGCAATAGATAGCAGCAATATTGTCCAACAGGAAGCATAGAGTAAATATAGTCCTTTGGCAATCAGGAACAAGAGTCTTTGTGCCCCAAAGCGGGCTAAATCCAAGGAAAGGGATCTTGAAGCAAGGCTTGGCAAACAGAGTCTTTGGAAGCAAGAAGGCCCAAGGCCCAGACAAGGTTCCGTGGAAAGTGTAGCGTAGTCTGAACGTTGACGAAGAATAGGTTTCCATAGATGGGGTCTAGCTTAAGTAGGGTGCAAGGCTTTGATCTGTCCGACGTCTAGGTGCATCAGACATCAGTTCTCATCACACAATCCAGCTGCCTTTCTCCTATCCCTGCCGCATCAGAGTGGTATTTGTTCCCAATTAGCGAGGGCAGCTGGCATTGGGGAATTAACTTCACTCGGTTCTCCAGGCACTGTTTATCACTCCGAGTCCGGGGTGAACTGCAGGTGAGGCCTTGAACAAGGAATGAACCTGCTTCTGCTGATCAGGCTTAACAGGCCTGACACGCCTCTGTGAATCTTTGGTTCTGACTTGGGATTTAACATGGCATGAGTCTTGTGGAGGGCCTAAGTCCGCTTGGGGACCATGCATGGGTGTGACAAATGTTTTCAAACTGCTAAGTTGGCAAAAGCTGGGGCTAACAGTGGGAGCTCACAGCGCTCCCTGGATTTTAACCTGCGACCTTTCGATCAACAAGTTCAGCAGCTCAGCGCTTTAACCCACTGTGCCACCAGGGTCATACCATACATAAATCAAGAAAACCCAAGCTTACTTAGAAGTGGGAGAGATTAGTGCTATTACTTAATGAAACTAAAAAAGGAATTATTTATTTTTATTCAGCTAACAATTCCATAGGAAGGATGGACCCCCACAGCAAGTCACAAGTTGTTTAAGAGCAAATACACCAAGTAATTCTTTATGTTTTAAAAAGTTGATTGGTCTAGAGAAGAGTTAGAGAAGAGCTAATATAAGAAGTACTTTATTACGCAACAACACAAAATGGTTCACATGTGCTAAAAGCCCAACTCAAAACATTTTAGTCCACGTATTTATTATGAGAATATATATATATATATCTGTATCTGTATACCTTTATAAAACAGAATGTTTGTGTGTATGTGTGTATGTGTGTATGCGGAGGGCGGAAGGACGGATATGTGGCAGCTATTTGCATAAAGTCCTTTGATTGGACAGCCTCGCCACTCCAAAATTCTAAGGCACCAGACAGAGGGCATTGCTAGCCACTGATTAGCCAGCATCCCAGAATCCAGGCCTCTACATTCAAACAACAGGATTTCTTCCCACTGAGGAGGAAAAAGCCAGCATCCCAGAATCCAGGCCTCTACATTCAAACAACAGGATTTCTTCCCACTGAGGGGAAAAAAGCCAGAAACCCAGAATCCAGGCCTCTACATTCAAACAACAGGATTTCTTCCCACTGAGGGGAAAAAAGCCAGCAACCCAGAATCCAGGCCTCTACATTCAAACAACAGGATGTCTTCCCGCTGAGGGGAAAAAGCCAGCATCCCAGAATCAGGCCTCTACATTCAAACAACAGGATTTCTTCCCATTGAGGGGAAAAAAGCCAGCAACCCAGAATCCAGGCCTCTACATTCAAACAACAGGATTTCTTCCCACTGAGGGGAAAAAAGCCAGCATCCCAGAATCCAGGCCTCTACATTCAAACAACAGGATTTCTTCCCACTGAGGGGAAAAAAGCCAGCATCCCAGAATCCAGGCCTCTACATTCAAACAACAGGATTTCTTCCCCACTGAGGGGAAAAAAGCCAGCAACCCAGAATCCAGGCCTCTACATTCAAACAACAGGATTTCTTCCCACTGAGGGGAAAAAACCCAGCAACCCAGAATCCAGGCCTCTACATTCAAACAACAGGATTTTTTCCCACTGAGGGGAAAAAGCCAGCATCCCAGAATCCAGGCCTCTACATTCAAACAACAGGATTTCTTCCCACTGAGGGGGGAAAAGCCAGCATTCCAGAATCCAGGCCTCTACATTCAAACAACAGGATTTCTTCCCACTGAGGGGAAAAATGCCAGCAACCCAGAATCCAGGCCTCTACATTCAAACAACAGGGTTTCTTCCCACTGAGGGGAAAAAATGCACCATCAACATTCCCTCCCCACTTGGCTCTGTGAAAACAAAATGGTTTCCTGTATTCTCCTCCCCCTCAGCTTTTAGAAAACGGCTGCCTGCCATTCGGCCTTTTAAAGTTACCAATAGCAGGCCATAACATTACAGGCCCCAAAATAGAGTTTAGGGCAGGATGGCCGACGAATGATGGGATTTGCATCCCAATTCACTTCCCAGAAAACATTGTAGCCCCTACAAATCCCCTTCTCCCAGATAGGCCCAAAAGAGGCATCCATCTTCCCTCTTCAACACAGTGTCAGAGAAAGGCAGCTTCTGACAGGATCTTTAGAACAGGCACTGTCACTCTACAAGGTAAGGCCCTACTTCACTCAAAAGACACAAGAGAAAACAATAAATACCTTTCTCTAATGCCTTTTAATGCTTATATAAATAATTCTGGCCCAAAGCCCCCTCGCCCAGCCTCATTGGACCTTACTGCTAATTCCATGCAGGCCTTTTCCATTTTTTTTTACTCCTTTCTGTTTTACACCGGTATACTTTCACAGGCCAGGGCGGATATGTGGCAGCCACTTTCACAGGCCAGGGCGGATATGTGGCAGCCACTTTCACAGGCCAGGGCGGATATGTGGCAGCCACTTTCACAGGCCACAGCGACCAGCGCGGGTGATGGACCTGCACCAAACTTGGTACACATAACCCCCTATGACATGACCCACGTATTATGGGATTTGTAGTACTTTCCAAGACTTTGGTTCCCACAGACCACTGAGGCCACCAAAAGGACCAATACAGACCACACTCAGCACACACAGCCCCCATGACCCACTCTACGTCCTGGTGCAGTTCGGAGGAGGGTGGGCCATGGATGATGGGACTTGAAGTGCCTCTACTAACTTCCCAAGTCCGCTGCAACCCTCATCCAATCACTGATCGAGACCAAACTTGGCATACATAACCCCCATGACTGCCTTCACGTCCTGGTGAGGTTTGGGGAGGACTGACAATGGATGATGGGATTTGTAGTACTTTTACACCCCTCTGTTCCCACAGACCACTGTGGCCCCCAACAAACACCGAGAAAGTCCACACTTGGCACACAGAGCCCCAGTGACCCACTCTACAGCCTACTGAAGTTTGGAGGGGGACAGAACATGGATGATGGGACTTGCAGTACCTTCCCTCACTTCCCAATCCTGCTACAAACGTAATCCAATGACTGATCAACACCAAATCTGGCACACAGAGCCCTCATGACCCACTCTACAGCCTGGTGCAGTTTACTGTGAGACGGACCACGGATGATGGGACTTGAAGTACCTTCACTCACTTCCGAAAAACAATGCATCCCTCATCCATTCACCAATACAGACCAAACTTAGCACACAGAGCCCCCATGACCCAATCTACATCCTACTACACTTTGGGGGGGACGGGACACACAGAGATGATGGGACTTGCACTACCTTCAGTAATTTCATGATACCACTGCAACTCCCAATAATGATGGATCAAGACTAAACTTGGCACACAGAGCCCCCATGACCCACTCTACATCCTGCTGCACTTCTCAAATGACCCGGGCAGGGCCGGGTCCCCAAGCTAGTGTGTGTGTGTGTGTGTGTGTGTGTGTGTGTGTGTGTGTATATATATATATATATATATATATATATATATATATATTCACTGCTGCTACTACAAAATTACAGAGCAGCCAAAGTAAATAAATGAAGGGTTGAGAGGATAGCACAAGACCACAGATTGGCAAACTGATGCACTTGCATGAATGAAGAGAGGTGTGATAATGAAGGTACTCATCCTAACATCTATCCACTATGATTGTACAACTGCCAAGGAATTGCAGCTTCATAAAGTCCATAGTTCTTCCTTGTGAAATTGGTTTAAAATAAATAAAGAACCAGTATGAACACCTGGGCCAGATTCAAATTACAAGGCATTTAAACTTCTCAATCTACAGAATTTTCTCATGTAGCATCTATGAAAGCTTATTTCCAGTAGCAAATTGCAGGTGAGGACAAGAAGGATGAATATCACTTGTTCAAAGAACTGACTTCAAACAAGGTCATGCTTTTCTTGACTAGTGGTTTTCAAAAGGTGATTTCCACATGTTCCTGGACTTTCACATTTGCCAAATGGATGAGACATCATTTACCTTTTCAATAAAGTTATGATGCACTAATTTCAATAGGTTATTGAATTTCCAATAATACAAACATATTCACATGTGTGAATATACAGGTCAGCACACAACAGAGGGAATTTTTAAAAACTTCCACCAGATTTCTCTCTTCCCTAATTATTCATTACAGCTCTGTTTAATATTATACAGTGTAAAATGAAGAGCTCCAGGGAGTTCTAGTGGGGCTCTGTTCGGGGTTCCTTTAAATGAGCTATGCGTCCTTTTGACAGCCCCATGAGCTGATCAGCTGGCTATGATGAATCCTTCCCTCAGTTCCTATGGTGGAAGACCCGTTGGAGTCAATTTGGGAAGGGCATAGTGCTGCGGTTCCGCATCACTTTGGTTAATTGGTAATTTATTGTGTTGTTAAACTGTATTGTATTATGTGTGTATGTTACTCTTGCGTATACTATGGTTTTTCTTCAACTCTGTAAACCACTCTGAGCCCTCTGAGAGTGGCAGTCTAGAAGTTTGAAGTATAAATAAATAAATAAAATGGAGACGTCTTCAGAGGGAAGAGGGAAGAAGAAAACACGTTTTTTGGAATGCAGGGTCACACAGACATATGAAGATGTGCATCTTTTAACAATACCCACGAAGGGTCAATAAATGACAAAATCGATAACGTATCAAGTAGTTCTATATTCAACATAAATTGTATATAAAGTCACAGAAAGACCAGCATGATAAGATAGGGCATTATATTCAAAACCCAAATAGCATCAGTAATGAATCCCACGCAGGGGTTAAGACTATGCAGTATTCAACATCCCTCGCAGGGGTTAAATCAACACAAATATATATCAGTGCTCCAAAGCATCTAAGCATAATAGCTCATATTAAAGAGTCCATAAATCATACTTATCCCCGGTGGGGAAGGAGAGGCAATAGGACGCGGAGGAGTAAATTAGTACTCATCCAGGTGAATGAATCAGGCCAACGGAGTCGCCATGCGTGTTATAAGGCCAAGAAATCCGTTTCACCGATAGTCCGGTTTTGTCAAGGCAAATCCAGGAAAGCGTCCAGCATCTGTGAATGGTATCAAAATCAACCTAAGGTAAAGAACCCCAATAATAATAACATGGTAGCGGGCAAAGTCAAACAGGTACATACCATCAAATAATATCAATCATAACCCAGGCTCAGTAGCCGATCGCGGGTGACCCAAAGGTAAACAACTAGAGTACTAGGAGGAGTATATATTCATGAATATATACTCCTCCTAGTACTCTAGTTGTTTACCTTTGGGTCAATTTATGTTGATATTATTTTATGGTATGTACCTCTTTGACTTTGCCCGCTACCATGTTATTATTATTGGGGTTCTTTACCTTAGGTTGATTTTGATACCATTCACTGATGCTGGATGCTTTCCTGGATTTGCCTTGACAAAACCGGACTATCGGTGAAACGGATTTCTTGGCCTTATAACATGCATGGCGACTCCGTCGGCCTGATTCATTCACCTGGATGAGTGCTAATTTACTCCTCCGCGCCCTATTGCCTCTCTTTCCCCACCGGATAAGTATGATTTATGGACTCTTTAATATGAGCTATTATGCTTAGATGCTTTGGAGCACTGATATATATTTGTGTTGATTTAACCCCTGCGAGGGATGTTGAATACTGCATAGTCTTAACCCCTGCGTGGGATTCATTACTGATGCTATTTGGGTTTTGAATATAATGCCCTATCTTATCATGCTGGTCTTTCTGTGACTTTATATACAATTTATGTTGAATATAGAACTACTTGATACGTTATTGATTTTGTCATTTATTTACCCTTCGTGGGTATTGTTTTCTGTGGCTTTCTGGCCCCTGAGCTCTGTTTTCTACTACTACACGATGTGCATCTTTTGACAGGATGAAAGGGGACATTTTTATTCCGTGGTTTCCCTTCTTTGTAGCGATTCAGCGAGCATTTAGCACTGACGCTCTCTAGTACACTTTTTAAAAATGGGAACTCCCGTGTCTAATGCACTGTCTGGGTGAGCCCTTAATTTTTGATGTTTCCTACAAGTTATATTTATAAATTTAAACATGTTCAAATTCCCTTTGCAAGGGTCATGGGGGAAGGGGGAGATAGCTCAGAAGTTACTTTTTTCAGTCAAGGAATGAGACACAAATGAAATTAAGAACTTTTCTTTTTTTATGATTCAAGTGATAGCTCTTTTTTCTGTTGATATTAGCATAATTTCTTACCTTGATCAAAGGGTCTAGATGGACTCCATGTGCGAAAATAATCATCCTGTAGCAGAAAAAGAAAATATGCATTTAATATGCAGAAAGAAGTATAAATACATGCAGAAGAAAAGGCCTAGAAATACATAAGTAATATACAAACCTCAACTTCCTGCAAAGGGCACGCAGCAAAGAAAAGAAACACAAACAAGAAGAAGATATAATTATCATATGGACATACTAATTGCAGGGTACAGAAAGATCTTTGCTAACAAAGAAAAGAGCAACAAGCAGCCAACCCACAAAGCATAGGTATTACCTGATTTGAGTCTTTCATCCAGCCTTAACTTTTTAACTTTCTCTACATAAATGATCATCATGTCGATAAGGTTCCCTCATTTCTAATATTTTTGGCAACTGTTAGTAAATCTATTGAGTACAAATCCTGTGGTAAGATGTCCTAAATGGTATAATTAAAAGACCATAATATCATTCTTAGTATCAGGTATATCACCATCAACTTGAAACAGACTTTCTGGTAGTTTCCTGATTCATTCTAAATTTTCTATTAACATAATAGATTTTCAGATTATCTTTATTCTGCTGGAAATAGCAAAGTATGGCTCTTACATATAACAGGCTGGATAGTTATTCTCAGAGAAGACTCATTAACATCAATGCAATTTAACTCAAGAATGATTCCAATAAGCTTGGATCTAATCCTATTTTGAAACAGCTACTCTGTGATAATATTCACAATAAACTCTTAATTTATTGTCAAAGGCTTTCACAGGCAGAATCACAGTGGTGTTGTGTGGTTTCTTTTATAACAGTGGTTCCCAATTCTTTTTTTTAAATCAGGGACCCAATTCTTTTTAAAAAATCTCCAACATTAGTACCAAAAGGGTTACAAACCAGTTTTTTTTGTTAACTTTAGATTCAATTTGGTTATTTGGGGTGCTGATTCAGAAAATTGCATTGGATAGACCACATCAGCTCTAGTTTCTAATACAGAACATATGCCATCCAGTAGTTGCCATCTGCTCGCCCAGAGAAAACCATATTTAACAAGCCTCAGCACTATAAGAGGATTTTACAAGACCAGTTGCTCTTGTTGCAATGGTGTAGTAACAGTGAGGCTGCGGACCATATTTTAGTTCTTGCAGACCACTGGTGGTCCATGAACCACAGGTTGGGAACCACTGTTTTATATGTATCTTTGATAAAATACATTTTAACATGTGTATTTGTGATATCTTTGCAGTGTGTATATGTTTTAAATATTCTGTAACTTGCCTCAAGCCATAAGGAGAGGAGGGTAACAAATAAAATTATTATTATTATTATTTTCTGGGCTGTATGGTTGTGTTCTAGCAGCATTTTCTCCTGACATTTCGCCTGCATCTGTGGCTGGTATCTACCGACGAAACATCAGGGGGGAAATGCTCTAGAACATGGCCATACAGCTCGGAAACCACATGACACCCCAACTCTCAATGGCAGGAGTCTGGTCATCTTTATTAAAAATAAGATCTTCCTTTTATGCTTGTTAGAATATAAAGGGGGTTTCCTGCCAAAAGAAGGACAGAAAACAGAGGGTCAGTTTTTGCCTGCCTTGGACAGCCGAGTCTTGGGGTAGTCACAAGGTCTTGGGGCCCTTGAGTCTTGTAAGTCAAGAAAGTCAAGACCTGGCTATTTGAGCAGGCATTTGTTGATGAAATATAAGGCTTAATTGGATATATGGAATGACGACGATGCGATGGAAACTAATTTCAACATGATGCTGAGGCTGCAATTGTATGTTTTTAATTGTTAAATTGTTATTATATGTGTTATGTTTTGGGGGGGAAGGGTTTGTCTTGTTGCTGTGTTATATTGAGGGCAGAGACTGCCTGTGTAAACCGTCCCGAGTCGCCTTCGGGCAGAGAGGGGTGGTATAGAAACGTGACAAATAAATAAATAAATAAAATTGTAGTAGTCACAAAGAAGAACCAGTTTCATATTCCTAACTACCGTGCATCTCACAGTGGTGGAACCATGTGAAATAGTCTGAACCAGAGTCACATAGAGAATGATAGGAGATTAGTTTTCTGGCAATACATGAGGATTCCAAGACAGGAAAACCTGACCCATACCCATCACTGCTGCTCATTCATGTCTAGAATGAGCCCTCTATGCTATGCTTCTTCCTTAGGTCCCCCTCCTCCTATTGTAAATCTAAAGGTTGGGTCTAAAGTCTCCTTTTGCAGGAAGGATATGGAACAGATCTGCTTTTAAACCTGCATCCATAAACCTCATCATTTGTACTCTCTACTAAAAGTATATGGAAATTTGGAGCAGACTCTGATTAGCTGTGAAATTTGGCATTTAGCTGTTAAATATAATCACTGTTGTACAGTATATTAGACATTTGCTGCAATATTATATCTGAATTGCAGTTGTGTTATGCCAAAATGAAACAAAAATCTTTAGCCACATCATTGCTCTTTAATTGCTTTACAGTACTTAAACATTAGATTATAATGTCGTAGTGTAATGCTTTCTGGCTAAACTGGTAGGAAATATTTCATCTGAGGCAGCACCATAAAGAGAAAGCTCTTCTCAAGAATCAAGATTCAAAGTACCACATATCCAAACAGAGCCTCTCAGCATGAATCCTTCAAGCGTTTCCACTGACGGAAAGGACAGGGGTATTGAAAATAAGGAAGCTTCAAGAAAAAGAACTGTACTGTGTGAAACTGGACCCATGTGAATTCTATCCAGTACATTTACCCATAACAGAATTTCAACATTGATTGCTATGAGTACTTGAGAGGAGGTGGTAGGGGACAGTCATGTATAAAAAAATTCTAAAATTATTTCACATTAAATATGTTAAACATATTTTCATAGGGAGCTGAGTTTGAAAAAGGTTCGTTCCTTTTAGTTTGCTAAAACAGCTTCAGTGGCTACCAGTTTAATTTTGGACACAGTTTGAAAACTTTGGGTCGCCTGGGCTTTAAGATATGAGGGGTGAGCACATTAACATGACTAAGCTCATAAACACATTTGGGGAAGATAAAAGAGAATGCCAATGGTTCTTCCGAAACTGTGGAATCCCTTTCCAAGGAAAGTTAGGCATCCCCTTCCACTTGTTGACTTTCTTCAGGTGGAGAAAAATATTTTGATCCAAGTGCATCTTTGGTAATTGATAGACTGATAGAGATTTTTTTTTTAAGTATCAGAGGTCTTGGCTTTAAGAGATCAGGACTATAGAATACACATTCTTATTGAATATATAAAGCAAGTATTAGGAAATAAAAAAGCAAGTATGTATGTAATAGTGTTTGTACTGAAGACTGATAAAGATTTAACATTATTCTAGTTCTATATCTTTTCATATCAGAGTAATGATGTGTGGTGTTAAATTATTCATTCCCTCCAAAAAGAACAAATAATGTTATCAATTTTCTTCCTGCCATCAGACATCTTCAACATATATGTAGATTTTGAACAGATCTCAGGTAGGAGAATAGAGCATGTCCGCACTTTAGCCATTTAATCCAGGGTTACTTGGAAGCATTGTGCTTCGGACTGGGCCCAGACAGACTATAATGGCAGCCACATGCACAGGGCTGAGTCCAGTGTAATAACACACTGGTAGCCAGGCAGGTACCACATAGATCTAGCTATTTTATCCCCAGATTTTTACACTTTTGGCACCACTGCCATGATTTCCGCACCAGCCTAGGAACTCCATGGAAAGCCTGCCTGGCATGTCATTGCTTCTGTGAATGCCCAGAAATGTGTAAACAAAAGCAGGGGTTGCTCAATCCCAGAGTTTCTAAATCGTTCAGCTGCTGATCACTTTTTGAAGGAACAGTTTATCATGGAGCATCAAGAAATGATTAGATGTTATATTATATATTATATATAGTGTATATATATCAAGAGTGGGTAAACTTTTTTACCAACATAAACTTAATAATATTTTAATAGAAAACCCCAAGGGCCATCCAGTTCAACTCCCTTCTGCCATGCAGGAAAAACACAATCAAATGATAGGGGTGGAAAATGGGTTTTGGAAGCAAGGAAGGTGAGGAGAAAAGGATCTGGTCAGCCAGGAAGGTGAAAAACAAAGTCTTTTGAGGCAAGGAAAAGGGACTTTTGGGGAGAGGAAAGCAAGGAAAAGGGCTTTTGGGGGCAAAGAGGTTGAGAGTAAAAGGCTTTTGGCAGTAAGGGGAGAGCGAGGAACAGAAAAGAAGAGGAAAAGCTTGGTGGTGGTGGCGGAGGAAGAGGGAACTGCAGAACACACTTTTGAGAACCACTGCTCTACCCCCTCCATGGAAGTATAACATAGCTGCTGTCATGTGGTCAATCGGGCCTAATCAACCTCTCTATATGGCAAAATAGTTTGCGGTCACTGTGGAATTTCTGAAAAAGCACTGGACCTTTTCCTGTCTTTGAAAAAAAAGACACATCTTCCTGGAAGTAGCCACGTGTCTTTAAAGTAATTCCACTTTTCTGCCAATGCAAAGTCTCTGGTAGGCATGTAGCAGTTATTTTTTACTGGTACTTGTTATGTTTATTCATAACATGATCTGATAATGCTCATCTATAATAACTACCACCCAGTCTCAGATATCTTCCTATCTTTTCTTCATTTTCCTTTCTAGTTTTGTGTAATTTTTATTGTATTTTTAAACCTATAATAATATACGGACTGTCATTCAGTGAGTGTGGGTCTAAACACCTCAAAGGCACCAGATCCTGTCTGATCTTGATGCTAAACATAGTCAGTTCTTGAAGTACTTAGATAGGAGACCACCAATGAATACCAGGTGTTGAAGGCAGTATTTCTGAGGAAGGAACTGGTAAAACCACCTCCTTGCCCAAGGAACTCTATTAAACTCATGGGGTCACTATAATTCGGCAGATAACATGAAGGCACATAGACCTAAACATCATTCAGTGGTCAAAAGATTCTACTGATGTAGCTACACATGACTGTGTGTTTTATAAAACTTTAAAAAGAGGTATTTTTTTGGAAATATATTCAACTTAAGATTATATATATATATATATATATATATATATATATATATACACACACACACATTACATGTCCATGATCCTATGAACTTCCCCAACATTTCTCTTCTTTCCTTTTTCCATTGTAACAATACTTTCAATATCCTTTTTCTTTCTATAGAGTTGTATGTTTTTACAGTACACAGTAAAAAAAAAAATCAAACATAGTGGTGGTTTTCATTCTCTTAAAAGAAACCACAAACTCTATTATTTAGCACTAAGGTAGTAAAAACAACCTAGATATATATTTATTCAATAAGTCCTTTTAACACGTTTAACATGTATTTCATTATCCACTATTGCAACTACTAATGCATAGCAACATATTTCACAGGGATTCATTTTGCACTTTGAGCTGTAAAATGCTCTATGTTTCCACAACACAGCACAGCTATTCCTTAAGGTGATTAAGCAAGGGTCACATTCTTGCTTGTCACATGCCAGATCTTTAAATTCCATTTCATTTCCCCAAAAGTTGTACTACTGGTACTTAAGGTCACTAAATGGTGTTAATGCTCTAAAATTCAGATGATTATTCATGTGGATGAAGGAACTGTTCCACTGAGAATGAGAAGGAAAATTGAAACTCTTCAAAATATTCCCATCTTGACCATTTTTTCTTAACAGACTGAACAATATTTTGTTTTATAACTTCCCAGTTTCTCATCATATTTAAATCTTCATATTTAAATCTATTTCTTGTTAATACAGGTTCCCTACATATTGATTCAAGGAAAGAACACATACTACAAGTGTACACATTAAATAATCACCATCATCATCATCAAAGAAAATACATGGATGTGGCTCACAAATGGAACTTTGAAAAAGGAGATGGAGGGCCTGATTCTGGCAGCCCAAGAACAAGCCATTAGTACAAATGCCATCAAAGCCAAAATTTAAAAGTCGAAGACAGATCCCAAGTGTAGACTCTGCAAGGAAGCAGATGAAACAATAGATCACATCTTCAGCTGCTGCAAGAAGATAGTGCAGACAGGCTACAAGCAGAGGCATAACACCTTTGCTCAGATGATCCATTGGAACTTGTGCCACAAATACCATCTGCCTGCGACAAAGAACTGGTGGGATCACAAGCCTAAAAAGTTACAGAAATGAACATGTCAAACTACTTCCAAATTCAGACTGACGTAGTTTTGGAGCACAATACTCCTGACCTCACCATTGTGTTAAAAAAAAAACAAGTATGAATTGCCAATGTTGCAATCCCAGGCGATAGCAGGATTGAAGAGAAACAACTGGAAAAGATTATCTTGCCTCTTGAATGTATAAGCATTTATAATCAGGGGCGCATCCAGATATCCCCTTAAAAGCAGGAGCTCCCACATTTTCGCGTGGGGCGTCTAAACTAGGCCCCATGTAAAAGCAAAGGCATTCGGCACAAAGCAGGAAAACCCCGCTGGAAAGACCAGAGTCTTTCAGAAGACTCAGACCTTTCCAACTGTGGACCCGGGATTGTGTTGCGTGACTTCCGGTGCCCATTTACACAGTTGTCTTGGGTTTCTTCAGCTTCTAGAGCCCAAAAACCCCAAGGCAGCTCCACCCTCCCAACCCCCCAGAAAAGCATTTACAAAAGAAAATAGCTTACCCGGACATCATTCCCCCTTCTCTGGAATTCTCATGGCATGTAGAAATGACACGCCAGGAGAAGAGAGGGAGGAAAATCGCTCCTGCCCCCCTTTTTTCTAGTGCATCATTTCTACCTTCCAGGAGAGCTCCAGAGAAGGGGGAATGACAACCAAGTAAGTTATTTTAAGTTTTAATGTGTTTTCTGGGGGTTTTGTTTAGTGTCCCGGTGCCAGAAAGTCCAGCAAGGACTTAATATTACCTAAATCCAATTGTTATTTTCCACTAAAGTACACTCACTGAATCAATGTATGTGTCCATTTCCCAAGGTTGTGATGAATCATTTATAGTTACTGGCCCACACTTTGATTGATTATTATGACAGATAGCTGGCCCACAGGTTCCACTGCTTTTTAGGAATTTTATGGTTTTCAAATTTTTGTGATTTTATCGATGAGATTTTTATGTGCTGCTGATTGTACTTGTTTCATTGTGTTTGTGCATATGCATTGTTGTCTGCATGTGGCACTTGGCGTGCTTTTGTGAGCTGCCCCAAGTCTCTTTGGGGATATGGTGACAGGGTACAAATAAAGATGATTATTATTATTATTATTATTATTATTACTATGGTTCTGTTGAATACACAGGCACTTTAAAATGGGTCAAGAAAGAATTAACCTCATTGCATCTACATAACTCCATGACATAGTCCCTTCTTACCACCAACATGGGACAAGGCTGCTTAACATGGTTTTACTCCATTAAAGTCAAGAAATGTTCAAGTGCTTCCCTGACTTTATTTACATGGTGTAGTTCTATAAGCACCTGGGCTATCCCACTTTCCACAGGTCTACACTAGGACATGGCATCTATTTTTGTGATCCTATGCTATTGTTGCAGGAGCCACACAATTCCAAAGAGCTCCTGGCTGTCCCTGAATACCAATGCTACCATTACAATAGGGACAAGATCATTGTATGAGTTGCTATGCAGTGAAGCTGAACCAGGTCCAACTGTGTTGCACAGTCCGGACTCTGTCCCTTCCCCACAGAGGTAATCAGAGAAGTTATCCCCAAGGCTGTTGCAGAGTACTACACTCCACACCAGCTCCACTGTTTTCAGGTTTTTTTCAACAGAAGGCTGAGCAACATCATTCACAGTTATCAATATTTGATAGATCACGGTATAAAGAAGTTCTGAACAAACAATACATCTATTACCATGCCTCATGTGGACAGAGCTCTAGTATTTTCCAAAGAGAAATACTAAACACCATTTCACTATTAAAGAAAAGTGAAAAATTGCTGCATAAAGAAGTTACACACTAACAACAAATCCATTACCGGTGGACATCTTTCTAGTATGCATGTCATGTATAAATATATAATGAGCAGAAAAACAACAGCCAGATTGAAAACAGAAAACTATAATGCATAGCAATAAAATGGCAAGGATATGGTTCAAGATATAATAGCAGCTTTTATTGCATTTATATAGGTAAGCAGAGCAGATGATAAATGGCATTTCACTTTGTCTTTGTTTTTATCTTTAGCATTATCATAATTTATTTCTGGCCTACTTGGAATGCAAAAGTTATAATGGAATAAATTATTTGCATCTACATTGTTCACAAAATGCATTTCATTCATAATGCAGTCTATTGTAATGCACTGTATTGGCTAAGAACGCATGCATCCAGGCTGTGCATCTTAAAAATAAAAAAAATTCTCTCTGATCTCATAGACACAATAAAAATATGAAGACGAGAAAGACCATCCCCCCTTCCAGAAACAAACATTGTAGTTTGGTGATTATTTTAACACGAGGTACAAATATACCAAACGATTTCTACTTTGTGCAACATTCCTGGAAACCAACTACCTGCAGACCTTTGTTTTATGTATGTATCATAAAACCAACAAAATAGGAAGGCCTTACCACCACCACCCTGAAATCGATTATATTTATTTATAGAACCCACACAACTTTGAAGCACAATTCCTTCTTTAGTTTTTAAGGGCTTACTTACTCTCTCCATAAATTTGTAACAATGAGTTCTTGTACTTTTTCTCTGCTATAACATACTAAACTGTTTTTATCTATGTTATCTTCTAAAGAGTGCTTGAAAAGGTAGCTATGTTTCCCAACTCTACTAATCAATTTATGTATGTATGTTTGTGTGTGTGTAAATATCCAAATACACACACACTACACAGGCATGAAGAGTTTAGTGTTACTTTATAAGGGAGATTCTTTCATACATTTGTGTATGTACAGAACAATCATAACTTAAAAATCTGGCTTTGTTGCTAGATATAATTCCAAGCAAAATAAAACAGTTTATTTCTTTTTTTATTATTATTAATATAATTTTTTATTGATTAAAATGACAATAACATTGACATTCACACTAACAAACAACACCGATACAGTTTATTTCATAGGCATGAATTACAAATACAGATAGGAATTCAGTTCCCTGTTGCACTTACATTTATGTTAATTGGCTGCTACATTTTTTTAAAAAAAATGTGTTCATTCATGTGTTTTAGAACTAAATCTAATTAGAAACCACCACTCCTCATAAAAAAGGCAACTGCTTCATTCAGTTGAGTAACTTAACAATAATAATTTTGGCAACCCCAAATTCATTACCATGTGTTAAATGAGGAACAATCAATCCCAATTAATGAATGTAAAGTAAAATATATTGCCTTGATATAGCTTCATGATGATGAAAACAGAGTGTTTTATTATAATTTTATTGTGTATAAGTAATATACAGAATGCAAAAGAAATGAAAAAAAATCAAACACACATAATACAGATATGTTATTCCACCGAACAACCCATCCACCCATTCCGCCCACCCGTGAACCACCACCCATAACTTCTGACATCAGTGTGAAAAAACATGTCATAAAAACCTACACTTACATTTGCATTAATAAATTCCTCTTGCACTTTAAAGTCTACTTTTGTCTTCCTTTCTAAATATCCAAATGCAAGCCTCCATTTTCTAGCAAAATCTTCATTATTTCCTCCCCAAATACCATTGGAGAGCTTAGCCATCTGGATATACTCCAGTCCTTTGTAACTCTTTTTTCCCCTTTCATGATTTTGCTATTGTTAATCTCACAGCAAAAAAAGAAACTGTATCAACAAATTGCTATTATTATGTATTTGTAACCCGCCTTATCTCCACAAAAGGTGGTTTCCAATGTGTAACACAATCTACATCTTTTTTACTAGTTCTTTCACAGAATAAACCTAAGATACACATTTCTGGTGTTTTCTTAATCTTTTTAGTTGCATTTTATTTGTTTTTTAAGCACCCTTTCCCCCCAAAAAATGTATCAACCTACAAAAGTCCACCAAGCATGGAAGAAGTTACCTTTATGTATTTTGCATCTCCAACATGAAAACAGAGTACTGAAGAAACTTTTAATGGCTTTATATACTGTACTCATTTTTTTAAAGTGCTTTTAGTGTTTAAAACACTTTATTTTGTTTCCATCACAGGTTTTTACATATGAAATTATTTTAAGAATTTATAAGGGCAGAAGTAAGACTCAACTTTTAAAAACTAATTTGGCTCTTTACATTAGAACGGATTATCACTGATGTGTAATTGACTATAAGAACACCAGATGTAGAGAGAACAGATGCCACAAAACAAAACATTCCCATGTGTTTTGAAAACTTGACTAGATTATTAAACCTTTTAATCACCAAAAAAGGAACTGTGCACCAAATAGTATTTGGCAACAAAAAACAAATACCATAGCAACACCTTAGATTTCTTTAAATGGCTGCATGATATCCATTATGTAAGGGCAATAAATCATCAACTGTTTTAAAAATAAGAAGCATGAAAGGAGAAGCAGTAGGCAAATCTGCAAAATTGTGGGGGAACAGTAAAGAAAACGTTGTTAGCTGTTGAGGGTAGGATGGCAATACACCTGTTTCCCTAAATGTATTCCTTGTGCAAAATCACAAGTTTCATCTCCTACACATTCAGAAGCCTGAGAAATATGATGTGAATAGTAGAAGACATTACAAGATTTTTTTAAAAAAATACAAAAAATGAATATATTTTAATAAAACTTACATGGATTATAAGATAGGTATTATATTATTTTTCCAAATAATCAGCATTCAGTTAAATATATGTTGTCATTCATGGGACAAGTTTTTTATGCATGTGTCATAGAAGTTTCCCGCCGGAGGAAGCAGAAGCAACAGAGCCAGAGCTGGGAGCGGGCGGCGGAGGCATAGGTGTGGCTGAGGCTGCATCTAGGCTAAAGGGGCTCCCCAAGTGGAGCCCCTCGATGACCAAACACACCCGGACCAGCGTGCTGCTGTTGGGAGCAAAGAGGAGAAACTGGCACTTTAGGGAATTCCTGCTGAGCAACTTCCGCCACCGTCTCCTTCTCCTCTTTTCTCCTCCCCACTGGTGGCATCCTCAATTGAGGTCTGCCCAGCTTTCAGAAGCTGCTGTGGTTTTTTTTCCTTGACCAATCCTTAACTTACCTAATAACTTGTTTTTAAAGAACATGTGCAGGTGATTTCAAAAGCTTTTATAGCAACAAAGTGACTGTACATTGAAGAAAATTCCAGCACTGCTAAGAAGCAGAACAGCCTTTGCATATTCCAATTTCTAGATCACTTACTCTGGCATGACCTTAATTTTCTTGGGCAGGTTGTTTTCATCCCCAGAGAAAATGTCCTCTGTTTATGGAATCTGTCTGTATCTTTTGTTATGAATATTGAAGCACAGAATCCAATCCAATTTTGTTTTCTAGTGTCTTCCATTCTGGTTAATAAATTACTCATTGTGTGAATGTGTCATCTCATCAGTGATAAGTGAAAAAAGAGACTAATGAGATTACTTACCTTCATGAATATAATGAGATGCAGCAAGAAAGAGTGGCCAGGCTACAGCTGCTTATCTGTGCCAATTTTAAAAGGCTTGTCAAAAATGCATCCTCCTGACTGTGACCAATGATTTCACTGAACACAGCAGGCCCTAGAGAGAAGGAAAAATTGCTTACCTATAACTATAGTCCTTCAAGTGGTCATATGTGAATTCACAGAAATGAGGTTATCTGTGCTGTGCAGTGCATCGTTTGGAAACTCCTGGAGCTATTACATAAGCCTTTCAACACTAACCCACACATGGTCTATGAGTCACAGTAACATGTTTCCCACCTAAGCCCTCAGTTCCATGAATGCCAAAGCAGCAGCATCCAAGGAACTAAGGAAATACAGGACAATGAAGGAAGAGTGGGGGGATTTTGTGAGTTCAGTTTGAGGTAAGCAACATCTTTTCTTCTTCTTCACAATCTCTGTGACTCATGCAAATAGGAGGAGAGCAACAAACCACAGGAACTGAGAGTGTCATGTCAGCCAGAAAAATAATACAACTCTCCCAAAAGCAGCATCAGCTCCATCTCACACATCTAACCTGCAGTACAAAATAAAAGTAGTGGGCTGTGTCCAAGTAGCTGCCTTACAGACATTGTTCTGAGGAACATCTCTCAAAAAACAGTAGATACTGTCACAGTTTGGTGGGAATGACTTCATGGGCAAGATGAAATGTAGAAACCATCCACTTGGCAAAAATATTTTTAAGAAAATGGTAGTCCCTTTCTCTTTGAAAAATGACAACTGTAGTGTCTTTAAGTTTCAGAAAGTTGCAGTTCTGTCAGCACAGAAGGCAAGCATTGCTCTAACATCAAGACAATCTAACATTGGACATTCTAAATCCAAGATAGGGTTCTGTATTATGCCTTGATTAACTTGAAAAGAGGACACCACGATTGGAAGGATGGCAACATCTTGTCTGAGAATGATCTTATCATGATAGAACAGTAGGTAAAGTTAATCCGTTCTGAGAGCATACTGTTCTTCCACTCAGCTGGATGATGAGATTGTTACAAGAAAGTCAGTCTTCCAGGTAAGCAAACAGATCTCACAGGACATCATCAGTTCATTATAATTCAATGAATTAAAAAATTCCTAGTGCTTAAAATTACTGAATAGATTGTCAAATCTAATATTTCAAGCTCTTGGTTGACAGTACTAGAATTAACAACAATAGCTGGCCCTTAGTATCCATGAATTCTTCATCCACAGAGTCAGTCATCCATGGCTTGAAAATCTTCCAAAAAATCACCGAAAGCAAACTTTGATCTTGCCATTTTATATAAGAAGCAGCATTTTACTGTGCGATTTCATATAACAGAACTTGAGCAACCACAGATTCTAGTATCCAGAGAGGATCCTGGAACCAAACACTAATAGAAACTAAGGGCTCACTGTAATCCAATACTTTATTTATAATGGGACAATATGATAGATAAGTTCAGTATCGCAACATAATACTAAAAGCAAAGGATATAAACAATATTTAAAATATCATTCTGCTAACTTCATCTTAAAAAGTACAATGGATCCTCAAGAACCATAGGCTCCAGATATGTGATTTCCACTAAATATACATCTTCATATCCTCTATGTCAAATGGCAATGATGTGGATGTGCTGAAACATGCACACACACACGCGCACACACGCACACCAACACCATTTAATAACATGGGACGTGATCATCTGCTTTTTCTGGTATTCACAGGATGCTCTTGGAACATTGTGTTCATTATATATTAATCTTTGTATTTTTATATATGGATCTGGTGAGTCCTCTGAAATCACTTTGAATTAAATTTATACAGAAACAGCTAAAAATATATTACAACTTGGAAGACTAACGCATTGAAGCAAAGCTATTATTTTAATAGCTTTTATAGTATCTGAATACTCTAAATCAGGCCCGCCCAACAGGCGACCCGGGGGCCCGCACACGGCCCTCCAGCCCCTTGGATCCAGCCCTCCTACCCTCCTGCAAGAAATCAGCTGTTTTTTAAAAAAAAATTGAAAAATTGTAGCGGTGGCACAGCTGTCTGCCAATACCTCTCCTGGCTCTTCAGCAGACAGGAAATGAGCCAGGACAGGAAATGGTGCCGCGGAGCCAAAGGACTACAAGTCCCAGCTTCCCCTCCGCGGTGCCATTTCCTTTGAGACTAGAAGAGTACAGGAAGTACTCTTCTGCTGTGTCTTCGGCTCCTGCCTCTGTATCTTCGCCTCTCTCGTGCTCCGGCTCTGGCTCCTGGATCCTCGTTGGAAGAGAGAAGCCGGACCTGAGCAAGGCTGTGTGGAGCTCCGTTTGGGCAGCGGTCGTTTGGGAAGGATACCAATCTAAGGTAAGCTGAAGCAGAGGGCTTTTTTGCTGTGGTGGGCTCCTTTTTTTGTTCCTCCCTTCCTTCAATCCTTCCTTCCTTCCTTTTATTCTTGCTTTTATTTAATTTTATTTTTATTTAATTTTATTTTTATTTAATTTTATTTTTATTTTATTTATTTCCTTTTATTCTTGCATTCATTCCTCCCTCATTTC
Source organism: Anolis apletophallus (assembly GCA_030556195.1). Lineage (NCBI taxonomy): Eukaryota > Metazoa > Chordata > Lepidosauria > Squamata > Anolidae > Anolis > Anolis apletophallus. Next base: position 47,356,423 of record JARBWK010000012.1, on the reverse strand, counting down.
TTCCTTCTATCCATCTTCCTTCCTTCCTCTTTTCCTTTCTTTTATTATTTTATTTTATTTTTATTTATTTTCACACTGCAGCCCCCCAGGTGATCAGTGACTGGAATTCCGGCCCTTGGGCCGGTAGAAGTTGGACAGCCCTGCTCTAAATACTGTACATATGAACATACTGAAAAACTAATAGTTTTTAGGGCTGTAAATTCATTCAATGTATACATGCATTAAAATTAGAAAAAACAAGGTTTGACTTTTTTTTAAAAAATGGATTCTTTAATAAGCACTCAGATTTTTGTCATTTCATTTCTGCTACACCATCAGATGGAATTATTGAATTCCTCCTTATATGGTTGGCTAGAATATTGACTTTCTAAGGACAAGGATCTATATCTCTTTGGAAAACACTTAAAATGCAACTTATAAATTCAGTTGATGACTAAAACTCATTTCTCACAGTATAAATGGTATGGCTGATGCCAATGAAGCAAATTTACCACAATGTGCAGCTGTCTGTCTTGCATGAATGGGCAATTTCCACGTTCCCTTTCAAAATGGCAAATGGGCAACTTTGTTGCCTATCCAATAATGCCATGGTGGCATTGTCCATGCCAAAAAGCATTACTACTACTACCCCACTTTTTCTTTCCACAAGGAGACTCAAAGTAAGTTCTTTTCAACTCACATATTTCTTCTACAGCATGATATCCATTTCACAAAAATAAATTTCCATGAATCCTGTGTTTATAATTAATACTTAATCTACAAACGAGCATTCTCATTATAACATTTATCTTTGTGGAGAAAACTTCTGATTGCCTTTATACAAGCAGAGTAATTTGCTTCTATTACTAGTTTATCGACTTTCACCTCAGTATCCATGGCATCTGTTCTTCTTGACAAAATATCTCTTCTCTCTTAAACAGGCAACACTCACAATTCTTCCATGTCTCTTGGATGGCCCTAAAACACTGTCAGTTGTATAGTTGCATCCACAGCACATCTCCAGTGTGTTGCCTATACCTAAATTTCATACCTATACAATTTCTTTTGGTTTTTTTTCATGGAAATGTAATTTAAAAGTTGAAGGATCATCCTTTGATTAATTAAGCTCTCCATCCTATATCAAAGTTTTATGTTTCACAATATATTTTGTAATAAAACTTTTTTCTTATTTACCATTTCTTATTGAGCCCTCTTAGTTCAACAGCAAATTTTCACATGGCAACACTACTATAGTGCACATCAATTCTAGGATCAATATTTTATTGCTTGAGTCCATTTTTATACATACATGCATACATCCCTGCCCTTAGGTATATCATGTAAATGGGTTAAACCCAGCAAAATAAAGCACTAAAAATCTGCTAACTGAAATAATAAATACTCCAAGAGTGAATATATCAGTGATGGCAAACATTCTAGAGACAATGTGCTAAAATGGTGGTAGGTGGGCACTGGGGGGGGGGGCAACAAGGGGATGAGTGAGGGATGGTTAGTGGGGGTGATAAGCGAGCAGGGGGCAAGTTAGTGGGGAGCGAGCATGCAAGTGGCAAGCAGGTGGGCGAGCAAGCAAGCGAGTGAGCAGGAAATCGGCAAGCAAACAAGGGGTGGGAAAGCAAGCAAGGGGATGGGCAAATGGAGGATGGTGAGAAGGGCCAGGTGAGAGAGAGTGTTATGAGCCTCTTCTGACATGTGTGCCATAGGTTTGCCATCACTGTAATATACGACTAACACAATAGTTAGCATATTTCCTATTGATATGTTTATTAATTCAGCTAGCAGATATTTAGGGTTTTAGTCTTCTGGGTTTAATGGATCTAATGGTACCAGATCACATCTGATCTCAGAAGCTAAACACAGTCAGCTATGGTTAGGATTTGGATGGTAGACAACAAATGCACATATATCCATTAGACTATATTTCAGAGAAAGGAACTGGCAAAATCCTCTCTGAGTATTCCTTGCCTAAAGAAACCCTATCACTACAAGTTGACAGTTGACTTGAAGGCATATACATAAACCATACTTTATTAGTGATGTGCTAATAACCGAACGTTGGTTCATTATGTATTCATTTGCAGACTGTTTTACAAAACCCTTGCTTTTATTACCTTTTCTCTTACCATTTTACAAGAGAGAAATGATGTCTGAGGTATATTAACTTTCTCAAGCTCGAAATATAAACCAACACTATAAGTAATTAATGAATCAAGGATTTATAGATCAAGGACTGTGTTTCCCTTTATCAATACCGTTGAGACAGAAGCAAATCTGTTATTCTAGAAGAACTACATTTTCAAAAACAGTCTACCATCATACAATTATTTTGTAATAGAGAAGAGCACAATTTCTGAATGCTAGTATACAAGGAGATCAATGTAGCATTTGTAAAATTATTTACTTGTTTACTTTATATCTTACATTTCTCCCAATGTGGGATTCTAGGAAGTTCACATCATAAGTTAAAATTAAGCACAGCAAGAAATGATGGTGATAACACATTTTAAAACTTTAAAGAAAGCTTTCCCTATTAAAAAAAACACCACATATTCAAAGTATCAAAGCATCAAAATGTAACAGGAATAAATGTACATATACAACACATACACACATCATTAAGGCTCTTCTACACAACCACTTAATCACTCAAACAATAAAAGGTGATGTTTGTAACTCGGGGACTGTCTGTACTCTGAACTGTCATCACAAATGATCCGGCTCCTATAAACAAAACCTTTGAGCCTCCGGTGGTGCAATAAGTTAAACACTTGAGCCAGCAGAACTGTCAATCAACAGGGCAGCAGTTTGAATCTGGTGAGAGTAGGTTGAGCTCCCTCTGTCAGCTCCAGCTCCCTGTGCAGGGACATGAGAGAAGCCTCTCACAAAGGTGGTAAAACATCAAACATCCAGGCAACGTCCTTGCAGACGGCCAATTATCTCACACCAAAAGCAACTTGCAGTTTCTCATGTCGCTCCAGACACCAAAAAAACCCAAATCCTTACTATACAAAATATTTTAGTTAAAGCATCAATTATACACTTCAAGATGAAGGGACACTCTTTCCATTTGAAGTCATTTTCATGAAAGTGTAAATTGGCTATTTCTTTTAGCATGAACATGATTACCTCTTCTCCAATTACTTTCTTTCTTTCAATGTGAACAGAATGTTTCCCACCCATTCCCTTTAAAACTACTGTGCTACTGTCACTATTTTAAACAATACTTGCTTTCATTTAGAAAACACACAATGCAGATAGAACAATTAATTACTACTTTCCTCCCAAAATAATAAGTGTCACAGCCTGAGGCAAAAGAACAGTTTTCTCGCACTTTACTACTGAAACAACAGAATTATAAAATCATAGTAGACTGAACCAAACCATGGACAACTACCCTCTTCTTCTATTCTTGCCCTAATTGTACTTATTAATCTTTTATTTCCATCATAATTATTTTTGATATATAAAATATTTTCTGTTGAACTGGAGGTGTAACTTTTTCTTCATAAGGAAAAAAGCCAGTATATCTCAAGAACTATTCTATTGATAGCCACTTGCCCAAATCCCAGCCAGCCCTATTTTTGCTATTCTCTTTCACAATCCCCCCTCTCTCTCTTTCTTTTCTTTTTCCTAATCTATCTTTCCTAGGAGAAACTCCTCAAAACACAAATTCAGGATACCTTCCCTTTTATATCACCAAATATATTAGCTGGCAGCTCAAAACCATTCTAACATTATGACATCTTTTTGGTAGTTTCCTCTCTTAGCAAATTCCCCTAGTGCATATATAAAGAATATTAGTTTTTGTCAAGTTATCTGCTTGTTATAAGACAGGGGTGCAGCTTAGGTGGTGAGCAAAATAAGGGCACTGACCTTCCAAATGATAAATGTGACCTTCTCTAAGGAAGCTTTCTAGCAGCCTCTAAATGTCTAATATTGTTGGAAGTTTGATACATAAAATTGTTCACAGAAAGAATTTTTACATTTGCTGTCTTTACCATTCTCTTGGGAGTATTTCCTGCCATTTTCTTTGAATGCCTAAATTTTATTTCTAAGTGCTCAAATTAAGTTTTTAGTTTGAGGTATGCAAGAAAATGGAGAGTGAAATAAAATTTCATTTGTGGGGACATCATTCTTGCTAGGGGTCAGTGTCCTCATTTTGTTGCCCTCCCCACTATAGTAATGGCATCTCTATTACAAGAGTTCAATACCTACTGAGTTCAATTGTTGCTATTATCAAAATGTTCCAATCTTTCTGTTGAATTGGGGACTTTGATTTACAAAGGTTATACATTGTTTGACTCATTACCAACTGCTAGGCAACAAACCTCACTCTTGTGACAATAATTATCCAGTAATTGAATAAGAGATAATTTCTTTATTTAAAAAAATTCTTCTAATGTTGTTGAAAGCCAGTGTGATGTAGTGGTTTGAACATTAGATTACAACTCTGGAGACAAGGGTTTCTCTTTGTCTCCAGAGCAGGGAAACTGTCATAGAAACCCACTGGGTGACCTTGAGTGGTCACATTCTCTCATTTTCAGAGGCTTTCCTCCTCCCTGAATAAATCTTGCTTAGAAAAACTCATGACAGGTTCATCTTACCATAGGTCACCATAAGTTGGAAATGACTTGAAGGCACACAGCAACAAAAGGTGTCATTATAATTGAACAACTGTAATTATTGACTATTAATTCTCTCAATCAGCTTATGTCTTCATAGATAAGCCAGGTAAGTAGTTTTTATGTTTAGTTTCTAATTAACTCAGACCCTTTATACACATGCCCTAAATGCAGAAGAAACTGGAATAAAAGGGGGTTGGCTAAACAATATTTCCCGAAAATGCACGCTGATTTGGACTAACAGCTGAAAAATATGTATTAAAAAGGTGCCCTTTAAACCCAATATCGGCCAGAAAATGCAAATATTCATACAACTGTATATCCCTGCAGTCAAAGAAAATGTGTGATTTTATTTGTATACCCTGGTGTGGACTGTTCCAGTGCATGTGTACATTTTAAAATCCTGAAACTGCTGATCTGGGCTGTAAATAAATGGAGCCCCGGACAGGTGGCTAAACTGATGCAAAAATGGAAAGCAATTAAAATGAGAACTTTCTGCAACCATTCCTTTGTTCTAAGTTTTATGAAATTAAACAAAGCTTGAATTTACAGGAGAATGAGGAGGCTCTGGTGGCACAATGGGTTAAAACCTTGTGTCAGCAAGACTGCTGACTGAAAGTTTGGCAGTTCAAATCTGGTGTGAACTCCCATCTGTCATCGGGGACATGAGAGAAGCCTCTCACAGGATGGTAAAATATTAAGGTGTCCCCTGAGCAATGTCCTTGGAAATGGCCAATTCTCTCACACCAGAAGCAACTTGCAGTTTCTCAAATTCTCCTAACACACACACACACACACACACAAAGAGATATAATAAGAAAACTGCTTATGTGTACATTTAGATATCCAAATGAGCACACATGAGGTCCAGTGCATCTCGGAGAGTCAATTTTAAAAACTTCCACTGGATGTCCCCCATCCATCCTGAGGATTTCTAAAATCCGCTACAAACAAAGGTGTCAGGATGGTGGGGGAGCATTTACTAGGACTGACAGATCTGTCTTTAGACTTGGTATTGGGTCCTGTAATTTTTTGCACTATTTATTTGTCCTGCATTTTGAAGCTGTTTGGAATTGCCCTTATAAATACTTTTCAATTGCAACAGATCTCAGTTGCTGTCCATTACCTACCATTGTTTAAGACACCCAAGCATCACAAAAATAAATGTGATAAATTGAATCATTTTTCCCTTTGGTTTCTACATCAGAAAACGAAAACTCTAGCCACTTCAAATGACCATCTTAGCATGGAAGATGCTCTTAGCATGACCAACCTTTTTAGCATGGAAGGAAGATCACATCATAATCTCTAATGTCACTTTCTCCCCATGGACTATTTTGGATTTTCCACCCAAGTTAATGGTGTAGGGAAGACCTTTGGGGGTTTATCACTTGGAGCACAAGCCATGCAATGCTTAATGACTTTTTCAGTTTGTCTATTCCCAGTCATCAAAATTTTGTCTCAGCCACCTATTAGTCAAACTCATTTTCACATGACCTTCAAGGGCTAAATGAATCAATTTTATTTGCACTAGTGCTGAAACAAGCAAACAATGCATCCTCAGTAGGCCATTATCAGTGGAGGGAATTTACTTGCCATTTGCCTGTAAGGAGAACATTTTGGAGAATTTCACTTTTAATTGGCCCCCCATCTTACAGCTGCTCTAAATAGTAGCAACACCAAAAACAAACCTTTATCCAGCATCATCAAAATTGACATTCAACTTGGTGCAGTTGTGAGTTAGGCAACTATAAAATCAAGAAGGGATTTCGCACCAGTTTAAGTGCAGCTACCTTTTAACAATCTTGCATCACTTTACAAAAAAGAAATGAGAGTGACAAATTAAAATGCAATTGTGAGGGAGATCCTGCAAGGAAGACTCCAGAAATACATGAAGAGAGAGTTGCCAGATGTACAAGCTGGGTTTAGAAAAGGCAGAGGAACAAAAGACCAAATTGCCAATATCCGCTGGATAATGGAGAAAGGCTGGGAGTTTCAGAAAACATCTATTTCTGCTTTATTAACTATTCTAAAGCCTTTGACTGTCTGGATCACAATAAATTGTGGTAAGTTCTTGGCGATATGGGCATACCAAATCACCTTGTCTCTCTCCTGAGGAATCTGTATAATGGCCAAGTAGCAACAGTAAGAACTGACCATGGAACAACAGAATGGTTCAAGATTGAGAAAGGCGTATGACAGGGTTATATACTCGCACCCAACCTATTAAACTTGTATGCAGAACACACCATGCAATGCATGGGGCTTGATGAATACAAGGCTGGGGTTAAAATTGCTGGAAGAAACATTAACAACCTTAGATATACAGATGATATCACTTTGATGGCCGAAAGCGAGGAGAAGCTGAGGAGCCTTCTAATCAAAGTGAAAGAAGAAAGTGCAAAAGCTGGATTGCAGCAAAACATGAAAAAACCCAAGATGATGGCAACAAGAATGATTTCTAATTGGCAAACAGAGGGAGAAAATGTGGAGGCAGTGACAAACTTTATATTTCTAGGTGCAAAGATTACTAACAGACTGCAGCCAGGAAATCAGAAGACGTTTACTTCTTGGGAGGAGAGCAATGACTAATCTTGATAAAATAGTGAAGAGCAGAGACATCACACTGGCAACAAAGATCTGCATAGTCAAAGCAATGGTATTCCCCGTAATAATCTAGGAATGTGAGAGTTGGACCTTAGGGAAGGCTGAGCGAAGGAAGATAGATTCTTTTGAACTGTGGTGTTGGAGGAAAGTTCTGAGAGTGCCTTGGACCACGAGAAGATCCAACCAGCCCATACTTCAGGAAATAAGAGGGAAGGATAGTAGAGGCAAAGATCAAGTACTTTGGCCACATAATGAGAAGACAGGAAAGTTTACAGAAGACAATTATGCTGAGGAAAATGGAAGGAAAAAGGAAGAGGGGCCAACCAAGGGCAAGATGGATGGATGGTATCCTCGAATGACTGGCTTGATCCTGAAGGCTCTGGGGAAGGTGACGGCCGACAGCAAGCTCTGGCGTGGGCTGGTCCATGAGGTCACGAAGAGTCTGAAACAACTGAATGAATAAACAACAAAAGCAAGGGAGTACTGACCATAAGGAAGATGGCACAGTGGTCATGCATCCCTGGAAAAAATGTTCTCTCCAACTTGAATTCCCAACTAGGAATAAACCCATTGAATCAATGCCATTTTTCTAAGTATTGACTGACTCACCATTCAAGATGTGCATCAATGCATCTACTCTAACTGGAATTACCAAGTAAGAGGATTTTTGCCATAATCTTGCCAAAACCTTCCCAGTCCACAATTTTATTTTCTTACATGGTCTTATAAATACTCATAGTGTTTTGTAACTGGTCTAGACAAAGTATGTGCCTCTAGTATCAATGTGCTCTTTCAAAGACTTGTCTGTCCACTGGCAATTAGGAGCTAAAAGCAGCAATTAGCACAGTAGAGTCCCTGTAGCAGCAGAATCACAGTTAGCTTGAGGAAATGTGGCACAGCATCTATTAACTCAGAAATTCTCTGACACTTCTTGTTAACAGGCTAACATATGTAACAACACTCTAACAAGAATGTGTGACAACTACTCACAGTCAGGAAGGTTTTAATTAATGTCAGATAATTCAACTATACATGCAATTGAACATCAAACATTCCTTAGTGTAGCATTTTATATTTTGGGTACTGTGCATTTAAGTTTAACAGCATTGCTTTTTTAAAAAGAGAAGGGGAAAAAATAAAAGAGAACGTCCTTTCCCCTTACCAACTAGCAAATGTGTCAAAGAATAATAGTTGCTAAAAGAACCTGGAAACTGAAGTCACATTTAGAGGATAAAATATTGGGAAGATTGGAATATAAAATAATACTCCTTAGTAGTCATTCGTAATACACAAAGAGGCCCCACCTACACTGCCATATAATCCAGTTTCAGAATGCAGATGAACTGCATTGCACTTGATTATATGGCAATATACTACTTCATCACATTAGAGAATGGATCCACTTTAAGTCTGGTTTCTGCCTCCTGCAGAATTCTGGGGTTTGTAGTTCAGTGAGGCTGTGAAATGCTCCTCACTAAACTACAAACCCTAGAATTCTGCAGGAGGCAGCAACCGGATTTAAAGTGCATTCATTCTCTAATGTGATGGGGTCCATAGACTCACAATGTGGTTCAATCTGCATTATATGAGTCTACACTGACCATTACAATGCAGGTTAAACTGGATTATACAGCATTGTAGATGGGACCTGAGATATTACTTTTAGAAAGGGATAGAAAAGGGATGGGTTAAAAACTGGTGTTCTGAGTTTTTCTATGCTGAATATGATTTAAGTGTTCCACTCCAAGAACATTTTTGTCTAGGAACAGAACAGGACTATAATCATCATGGAGCTGGTTCATGCTTGGTATGAGCAAGGTGACAAATGCATTTGACTCTTCGCTTGAGTGATCTACTCAGATGAAAAATGTAACATTGTCACTCTGAGAGTAACATAAATCTCTTAAGTATTGTAAATCCCCTGCTATTGTGATAGCACAGCTGCTATAATCAATATACTGTTTCATCTCTCAATTACCTGCTGCCTTGCCTATTTATAATATTCGGTCTGTGAATGCAAACCCCCAAAAGCACACAACAGGAGGGATACTGCAAGGCAGAATAGTGTATCCACCAGTAGATGATAGAGCTACATTCCTGAATCTCACCAGTTGCTTTGTTGGTATAATGAAGCAAAAAAGGCATCTTGTTTCCAAATATATTGATATTTTATTTCCCTTATGTAGTTTAAATGAAGTGTAACAAACGTAGATAATTAATGTGTTTGGGAGAGTGTACAAAACAGTGTCAAACAAACTGATGAGTCTGAACATCCTTTAAAATGTGTTTTTGCTGCTTATCAAAAACAACAATAACAACACAAAACCAAAAATAAGAGTTACATCCTCACCTCTACATTTTCTACTACAGTGATTTTCAACCTTTTTTGAGCCACAACACATTTTTTACATTTACAAAATCCTGGGGCACACCACCAACCAAAATGACACAAAATGACACCCTAACACAGTAATACATATAGTTAATATATTTTTAAAATGTATTAATACACTCACTTAGTGTGAAACCTGGGCCTGTTTCGGTGAACACAAAATAGATATCCTGGCAGGAATGGCAGAAAGACACACACGAAGCTCTTGCTCAACAGCTGTCAATCTCTCTCTGTTTTTAATTTTTATTGCAGTCTAGCTTGAGAAGCTCATCTCACACAGATATGTGGTTGAAAACAGGAGCAATGTCAAAATAGCTTTGTTGGCCAGAATGGGGAACTCCCTGGCAACAGATAACCAAAAACTGTCCAAAGGAAGATCAACAAATTTTAGCTTTAAACTACGATCTTGTTTCAGTTCAATGAGTTCCTCTTGCTCCTTTAAAGTCATGTCCTTTCCAGTAACGGATGCTGAGCTGTATGGGTCCCTAACCCAGTCAAGGCATTCTGTGAAGGCTGAATGGAAATAAAATGACAACTTCTCATCACTGTCACTCACTCATCTTGCTGTGATCCCAAATTGTCACTGTTACTTGACGCGCAGCTGCAGCACTAACTCTAACTTTGTTTACTTAGCCGCATCTGAGCGAATCCAATATGGCGCGACCATAGCACTCTCGCGTCACTTCTTAGGTGACGCAAGAGTGCTATGGTTCCATTTCTTAAAGGGACAGATGCGCCTTATAGTTTATATATGAATGAAGTTCGAAAATAATTTCCCATGGCACACTAGTGTTCCACGGCACACTAGTTGAAAATCACTGTTCTACTATATCTCTAGATTTCATGCAAAAATGTAAATGGGTTAATCAGGGTACAATCTGATTCCCAAATCTCAATTACAATCTGGGATCCATATTAGAATGCATTGATCTCTAATTTGGGCCAGACCCAAATTGCTGAATCAAGCTCTGAACCATAATGAGGGCCCTTCACACAACACTAACATATACAGACTTATAAATGTATCATGCAGGCAATGATTTCTGGATCACAGTGGGGGTTTGCTTTTGGAATGTAGTTATAGCATATGTCACCGAAAACAATAGCTCTAGAAAGCCAATAAGACAGACTGGTTTTACAGATGTTTTACCATCTTCTATAACATTTTCAAGCCGTAGTAATAATAGCTTGCTTCAGGACACTCACATCCATAGCTTATTCAAGCCGCTAGCCATGAACAAAAATAGTGAAGGTACTATTTATGGACTATCCTAATCCCTGAATAGGATATTCCATAAATAGGATGAAATTAAGTTACTCTGTTTTCATGTGATGCACATCCTGTCCTTGAAATCAAAACCATACAGAATACAGCTACAGCTCCGGATCTCTCCTTGAAAAGAAATAGATAAGGCACCACCAGCATATGGCTTTCAGCACTAGAGACAAATTTTGTTGATAGTTGGTGCCAGTTAACAATCTAGTTGTGCCCTTACATGTCTGAATTATCTCCAATTGCACTGCCTTAAGTATGTCCACACATTCACTCCACACTTTTCCTTACAGGTTACAACTCACAATTTTTTTAAAAAACAAAACAAACCCTTAGGCAAATTCATATTTTATCAGTTTACATACTTTCACCTGACACTGTAAATTCTTCATGCAGTAAGTTGATCAACCCATTTTAGCTGGCTATAGTATGTCTATAAATGTTCATAAAAATTAAATGAAGATGAGAGACTTCATCATGCAAGATTGTCTCCTAGAATAGCTGGTAAGCAGAATAGGTTCATTGTTCTAATAGAAATCCCATTTAATTATTAGACTAAAGGGCAAACACCCAAAGTGTGTTTAGCATATTTACCAAGCTTTCTAGTACCACGGGAAACCTCTTCTGGTGTTAATCCTAGTTTAGGGCACTGTGCATCTTTCCACAGGAATATTGAAGCATTTTTTATCCATACAGTCCATAAGGACATAAATCCTTTAGTAAGATTTAACAGAACTTTAGGTATAATTTCCACCCAGATACTCCTCTGCAGGAAGGTATACATGTGCTACACTTATTGACCTGGGACAGTTAAATATGAGTCTTTAGCAGTGGTAGACTGTCCTCTCAATCCTAGTTTCTTCAATGGATTAGACATGTATGCATAATTTTAAGTGGAACGTTCCAGATATCTCATAAGGAGGAGAATCCTCTATTTGCTTTCCAATTCTAGAGGCAAGCTCATCATTCATCCACATCTCCTTAAGCCTCTGCCCTTCTTCCACCTCATGATTTTCCTGAGATGCATCTATGATATAGATGATATAGGCATCTAGTGGTTGAAACCACTCCTGCACTACTGCCATCCATTTATAGGTTTCTAGAGCAGTGGTTCCCAAGCTTTAGTCTGCATATGTTTGTAGTACAACCCTCTGGATTTCTGACCATTTGTTGGCTAGCACTCCTAAAGGTTATAGTCCACCAACAACTTGGGAATTAAGAACATATAGGCATACATATACACTACACTGTCAATATGCACAGTATGGCAATATCTCTCACTTTTCTTCTGTGTTTACTTGTCTCTCCTCTGAACACATTCCAGCTTATCAATACCTTTCATGATCTGTGGTGCCAGAAACAAATACAGTATTCCAGATGAGGTCCAATTAAAGCAGAATAGTATGCTGCTTTTACTTCCATCAATCCAGACATGATATTCAATACAACTTAGAACATCATTGCACATATTTAATACAATCCCTTATCGGTGGGACCCAAGTCTAAACACAAAATCCATGTATGTTTCACATACATCTTATAACTCGAAGATACTTTTATACACCTCTCCATTGGTGCCCCCTTGTCGTGGGGGAGAGGCTTGCGTACCCTAATGAAGTTGTGAGCTATGCTGGCGGTGGCATAATGGTCACCGGTAGGGCCCCCCATGCCAGACAGGTCACAATCGAAGGGTCTGACAAAGAGCATCAATGGACAGGGTGGGCTCTCTAGCCTTTTGGCAACCATCCTAAGAGAAGGAAAACTCTAAATTCAGACCCCGGGCAAATGGTATTTGTCTAACCCTGTAAGGTTAACCATCTAATCAAACGTACGACCTGATGACCTCGCTGCCACCGTCCAAGTTTGCTAGGCCCCGGCAGATGAACATTTGGTTTAAAGGGTGAGGCCAGTTCTGTGCACGCTGCGCTCCACCAGAAAAATCCATTGCACAGGCTCGAAGGACACACCCAACTTTTAGTCATCAACACACTTGTAGAAAGAGTGGGATGAGTCCTTCCTGAATCTTCGTTCGAAAAAAAAAGCCAAGAAGAGACTTTTATACACAATATTATTAATAATTTTCTTCATGGGTGCACTGAACTATCAGAAAGCAAAGGTGCCACTATCTCAGCTACCTATATGGACAATTTTGGCCTTCAAAATGCTGGATAATTCTGTAATAAGGAAGAACACATAAGTTCAAAGAAGCTGCAACAATCCGCTTTTACTTGAGCCTACTGGAAAGGACAAGATTCTGTCCCTTCCACTCATTGAGTAAATTGAGTGCTTTACTTTTGCACACTAAATGCAGTTTGTAATAACTGAAGTAAGCTGTGGACAAATGAAGAAAGTTGAAGGAGAGAGAGAAAAAACTTGGGACATTTCAAAACCAGCTCAAAATATGGGTTAACAGAGTATTAATCAGGACAGTTTATTGAAGGACGGCAGATCACATATTTTCCACCAATTTTAAAAAATTATTTGTTGAAGAACACTGCCTGCTCAAACCAGAGTACACAAACTTTACTTTCAAAAGAACAGTTAAGCTCAACATTGTTCTGTACAAAGCTTGCCTTTTAAAGAACGACTGCATTTTAAGACAGTACAATGCAACGTTCTATGTCCCTTTCCTCATTTACAACAGCGGCAGACTATTGACTTTATCTTCTAGGAAAAAAACCAAGTGCAGCTCATTCTAAATTACACATTAAAGCCTTTTCAAGTTATGATTCCAAGTCTTGGTATTAATGGCAAATGAAAGAATTAAAATAAATACAGTAAAGGCAAAAAAAGAAAGACATAGTGTGAATAGCGACAAGGTTATTTTGTCTACCAAGACATTTTTCTCAAGAAGCTCTTAAATCCTCCAGTGCACTTACAATATCAAATAAACCAACTGCTTCATTTATCCAATGAAGCATTTCAGCCACTGGAGAAAAGCAGATAAAAGTTGAAGGTACTGTACATAATTAAATATTTGAATGCATCTCATAATATTGGTAGGGTTACTCTTTCCTAATTCGCCTTCTCTTCTTGGTATGAATATTTTTCAGTTAAGTATGGTTTTGATATTTATAAACAAAATTGTACTACTATAGATAAACATTTCCATGAATTCATGTGTGCCACATCAATGTATGAATAATATATTGCTTGGAGAAAGTTAATGAGGAGCTGTTGTCCCTGTCTCGCAATACTAGACCCCTTGATCATTCACTATAGTAAAATGGTAGACAAGCAGAGAAGATAAAAGGTCCAAGAGAGGATATAGGTAGGATCTTTGGAAAGTTAAGAGCTATGGGGTGCATAGCTGTCCTTCCTGGCTTATTTTTTAAATAACACAAAGGTTAATGCCTCTTTAAAACTTCCAATCAACCAATTTCCACTATCCTTTTGTGGAGAGAAGGTACTGGAACATTCGGTGGTGTTTCAGCTTCAAGGAATGCTGGATGAGACAGATTATCAAGATCTATTTCAGCATGACTTCAGGACTGGTTGAGGGACAGAGACTGTTTTAGCAACCTCAGCCTTAGTAGATGACCTATCTCAAAAACTGGATGGGAGAGCACTTTCATGCTGTTTCTGTTAACCTGTTAGTGGCTTTTAGTGCCATGGTCCATGGTATCCTTCTGGGCCACCTCAGGGATGGAATCTGGAGACATTTTTTAATGGCTCAGTTTCTTCATGGAGAGTCAAACTCAAAACATGGTGCCAGGAAAAGTTTGGTCCATTGCACACTGGCCTGTAAAAGACCCTCGTGGTGACACCTACCTCTACTTCTCCTTTCTACCCAAATCTGAGAGAACTATTTGGCTTTGAATCAGTATATGGCATCAATAATGTATTGGATTAGAAATAACAATGTGAATATTCATCTAAAGAAGAAATGTGTGATCTTTGCTACTTGAAAGGTCTAGGAAACAAAAGCAATTCACCTTGTGCTGGACTGAATTATGCCACCACTTAGTACACACATTTGCAGTTTGGAAATACTCCTGAATCCAGTCCTGAGTTTGGATATCCACGCAGTGCACAGGAGAGCATTTGTCAGGAAAAACTAGTTCAGCAACTGTGTCTATTCTTGTAGATACTTGATCTATCCACCACAACAAATGGTTTAGTTCCATCTTCTTTTGATCACTCTCACATGCTCTAGAATCTAGATGGAGCTGTATTTGAGAATATGAAACCATGTTTTTAAATTTAATATAATAAAAACATCTTTATTAAAAATGTTTCCTGAGATGACAAATCAACACACACGTGATCCTCAAACCAAAAGGCGGTGACCTTTTAACCCATTATACATAAATCTAACAAGGTTTTCTTTCAAATCTCAGCCATTGTATTAAAAGTATTGAGTATTTAAAAATTATCCCATAGTCCATTCTGATTTTGAACACTTTCCTTCTGGTTTCTGGAAAATGTTCCCCTTCATTCTTATCATATTTTGTTTTTTCTCTGACTTCTGAGATCACCATCTCATATTTGACATAAAAAAATTATGTCTCAACAGAGTTCTTGAAATAATTATTTTCCCTAAAATTAAATTCCTTGATCTCAGATCATTGTTCCATTAAAAAATTGCAAATTCCAACAGTGTTTATTGTCTTTCTCTACCAAGCTGTTCCAGTACATCTTAAATCCATTATTCTGGCTAAAGTTTCCAATTGTGTATACCTCAATTTCTCCACAGATTCCATTCACCTAAGGCCCTTTCTACACTGCAATATAAATTCCATATTATCTGCTTTGAACTGGAGTATATTGCAATGTAAATTCATATAATCCAGTTCAGAGCAGATAATTTGGATTATCTACTTTGATCATCTGGATTATATGGCAGTGTGGAAGGGGCCAAACCAGGCACAACTTGCCACATGAAATAATAGTAAGTGGACAGGTGGACCTCAAACAGAGGTCCCTATGCAGAGAACATAGCTGGATTTGTTCCTGTATCAAACATGAACTGAAGTAGATGTCCAACAACTCTATTATCACACTTATTTAACACAAATGGTCTCTACCCTTTCCCTTTTTTTGAGAGAGAGGGAGGACACTGTGTATGGGGGGAGGTATTTTTCATTCACAATGTATTTCCCATATTCATCCTCCCCTTCTTCTTCTCTCTCTCTCTTTTCCAATTGGAAACAAACTATCAAATTTACATAAAATTATGTATATTTGAAATTCATAATGTACTATTAGGATTTAGTGCATGCAGGCATTTTATACAAAACTTTGCATTTATAGTGTGTGCTCCAAAAAATACTTCACTAAGAGTGAAGTGATACAGCAATTAAATAAAAACTCAGTGACAGCATCAGACAAGTGAACAAAACTGTTTGTTTGAAACTTCCAATTATGTGTTATGGAAAAATATTTCAAGTTTGTTTTGGGTTTGTTGTATTTAATGCAAAAATGATGATGGGTTAGAAAAAGCAGATGAAAACAGAACAAGACGCACTAGTTTAAGATCTTATATGGTTCTCCTTTGTAAAATATAATTTCCTTTTGATTCTGACATCTCTATGTTATAGTGCCTGTATAAACGAGGACCTGTAAATCGAGCCACTTAAATGGGCATCTATTCTCCACATCTATATTTTGATTTTTTTTAACATTAGTAATTTATTTTCCACTTTTCAAAGCAGAGTGGAGAAGGGTTGCAGCACTTACCGTATCTTCCTTATTTCACAATATTGCAAAGTATATAACACTGTAGTCAATGGGCATACATGGCTCAGCATAGATTTGTCCAGCTCTCCAAAACCAACCCCCAAATCTTTAAATGGTTTAACAGCTGTCTGTTAAAATATGCTTTCCCCCCTAAATACACCCCATAGTAACAGTTCCAGTAACATAATAAAACTATAAGACATTTTACACTTTAAATTTGGCATACCATATATACTCGATTATAAGCCAAGTTTTCCAGCCCTTTTTAGGGCTGAAAAATCCTCCTTTGGCTTATATTCAGGTCAAGCCAGCAACAGAGCCTGGAGGAGAGGCTCCGAAGCCAGCTGACCATGGGGGGAGGACAAGCAGCGGAGGCAGCACAGGGCCCCCAGGCAAGGCTCCTATGGCACCGCAGCCCTTGTTCCTGACAATCCTCCCCCTACTTCTCCAGCTGGCCATGGAAGAGGAAGAAGAATCGAAACAGTGGAGGCCACACAAGGGCCACTGCTGCAGTTTCTCTTCTTCTTGCTCCTCCTTCTCCAGCTGGCCATCAAAAAAGAAGAGGAAAAGGAGAAAGTGCAGCAGCGCCCCATCGAGGCAGGCAGGCAGCTGGTGGATCGTGGGGGGGGGGGAGAGTCTATGCTTTCATTCCCTTCCTGCAATCCACCAGCTGCCTGGGGTTTCCTCCTCTTCCTCTCCCTCCTGCCCTCCAGAAGGGAGACCTGGAAAGTGGGGAGGGCAATGGAAGCATGGAGGAGAGCCCCCTCCCTCAATGAAGCAGGCACCTCCGTGCTTCCTTTCCCCTTCCTGTTTTCCAGGTTTTCCTTCTGAGGACGAGGGAGAGGAGGAGGTGACCCCAGGCTTTGTCTCTCCTTAGCTAAGCCAGATTACACCTTCTTCCCTTCCCACCTCAGTTTCCCCCACTCTTTTCTAACACCCTTTTCCCACCCGTCTTCTCTTTTTCTAGTTTCCCTCCTTACTACCCTCATTCCCCAGCACCTCTCTCCACTTTCCACCCCAACCTTTCCCAGGTTCCAGCCTCTCTTACCCATGTCAGTCTTGTTTCTTTTCCCACCGCAGTTTTCCACTTCCCACCCCCGTTTCCATCCCAACCCTTTCCCGGTTTCCAGTCCCCCTTTCCCAGCTCAATTTTTTCCCTTGCCCCAGTTGCCTCTTTCCCACCCCAATCTGGCCTACTTTTCCAACTACCCTCATTCCACCTCATTTTGCCACTTTTTCAAACACCCCTTCCCATTCCAATTTTTTCCTGTTTCCAGTCCTTTTTTCCCCACCCCCTTCCCAAAACAGTTTTTCACAATTTTTCTCATTCATATACGCACAACATTTTACCTATAATGTATGCTGTATTATTATTGGTTTTGTTGTTGTTACATTTATTATTTTGTTATATTATTGTTATTATTACATTTATTATTTGACTCTATTGTGATGATTACATTTACTATGTCTGACTAACACCTGCTTGTTACAGGGTTAAACAAGCCGATGGTGCTTGTTTAACCCTGTAAGGTCAACCATCTAAGAGAAAGAAACTCGAACCAAACCTACGACCTGAGGACCTCGCTGCCACCGTCCCAGCTTGCTAGACCCTGGCAGATGAACCTTTGGTTTAAAGGGTGAGGCCAGTTCTGTGCACGCTGTGCTCCACCAGAAAAATCCATTGCACAGACTCGAAGGACACATCCAACCTCCGAATCATCAACATGCTTGTAGAAAGTGTGGGATGAGTCCTTCCTGAATCTTCATTTGCAAAGAAAAGCCAAGAAGATTATTTTACTCTATTTATTGTTATTACATTTATTATTTTACTCTATCATTATTGTTATTATTACACTTATTATTTTACCCTATTTATTACCATGACCATGTTCTCTGTGTGCAAGAACCAATAAAGATAACATAGATCTCTAGTGGAAGTATTGAATGAACATCCCTAAAGTGCCTACCTCATCTTTTTAGGGAGTTCAATCATGAACAGAAGAGATCTAATACTAGGCAGACGAATTATCTATTCCATCAAGATTACCAATATATCACCCCACCTCATCCTGTCCATTACCAGTTCCAACTATAAGCAAAACACTGAAGCAAATGTATGGGTTTGTTAATCGATTGGAAGAGGGCTGTGAATTCAACCATTTGAATGTATTTTTAACTTATACAACAAGGAATCAAATATAGGGCAGTATGCTGGATGCCATTAGGCTACTAAAGATATTTCTACTCAATGCAACTTTTTGTAATAACATTTAAAACCATAGCAGACAGGAGAAGTACCATGAGATCAAACATCCAACTCTTGAAACCAATTGTCATTGTGGAGAAGGAACCAGAGCAATCTGGGCAATATTTCCTGAAGAAAGCTACAATAAATTGTATTAAAAGCTGCTGGTTAGTCCTGGAAAATCACCACTAGTGTTTGCTTTGTTAGTTTGCCAACAATTTTTGACAAGATTCCCTCCTGCCCACAACAACAAAAATCATGTAACCCAATTAGAACTGGTGATTAAATAACTGGTTTTGTCATATGGAATAGTTTTGTTTATAGGTAGACTGAGATCCCTTCCACACAGCCATATAACCCAGAATATCAAGGCAGATAATCCGCAATATGGGCTTTGAATGGGTTATCTGAGTCCACACTGCCATGTAATCCAGTTCAATGTGCATTTTATATGACTGTGTAGACAGGGCCTGAGCCACAGTCAGTCTCCAAGTTACAAACAAGATAGGGTCTGTAAATTCATTTTCAAGTTGAATTTGTTTGTGAGTCAGAACAAATCCAGCAAAAAGTTCACTTTTTGTAATTTAGCCCCAAAAGGCGCACATTATAATTCCTGTGTGATTAGGATCCCTTTTTAATTACACCAAAGCTTCCAAGAAATGGGAGGAAACCATAGAAATAAATACCCCTTCCCTCAAAGAGCCTCTCCTGTTGATCCTGCCCCAACTTCCTTGGGGTGTATTTATGCTGTGGGATGCAGTTTGACTCACTTTAACTGCTATGGGATTCTGGGAGCTGTAGTTTTACAAGGTCTTTAACCTTCTTTGCCAAAAATGCTGGCTGCTGCCTCATCAAACTACAAATCCCATCATTGCATAGAATCGAGTCAGGACAATTAAAAGTTGTTTCAGACATAAAGGAAAGAAGAAGAAAGGTGGAGAGATACAGGGAGGTGGGAGGAGAGATCAATAGGAAGAAAGGGGAGATAGAGGTTTGGAGAGAATGATAGGAAGAACAGGGGGGAAAGTTCTGGAGAGATCCAAGGGAAGAACAATGAAAAGTGGTTTGTAGAGATCCATTGGAAGAACAGGGAAAAGAGTTGGAGAGATCCATTGGAAGAAAGGGGGTTTGGAGAGATCCATAGGAGAAAAGGAGTTTGGAGAAATATTGTTGAGAAGAAAAGGGGAAAGGGTTTTGGATAGCTCAATATGAAAACAGGAAAGGGGGTTTGGAGAGATGGATAGAAAGATATGGAGAAACAGAGTGACAGAAAGAAAAGGGAAAGGGGGCTTGGAGAGATACAATCACACTTTGGCTCAGTGCTGGCAGGGAGGGAGAAGAGAACCTAAGGTCACTTCTACAATGCCATATAAAACCCAGATTATCTGCTTTGAACAGGAATATATGGCAGTGTAAACTCATACAATCCACTTCAAAGTAGATTATCTGTTTTGATAATCTGGATTATATGGAAATGTAGAAGGATCCTAAGAAGCACGTGAACCTCACAACGGAGCTAGGTTGAGTTTGGTAATAAATCGGATGAAAGCTATGACTCAACAATTAAATGTTGTTTTAACTTACACAACAATTAATCAAGCCTACAAAACAGACTCCTTTTGGAGTTTGTTCTAGAAAAGTAGTCCCACACTGGGATGTAGAGTTCTGTACACAATCTGGCATTCTAGGGCATGGAGTCCTTTATTTTCTTTCTGCTACTCATAAAATGCCAAAAGCAATTACTAACTTAAGTATGCTATAACAAGCATTTCCATTAGTTTCACTACTTAGTGAAACAATTGAGCTCCTTATATTCAAGAAATAAAAAATACATCACATTCCTGCTGTATACAGCAATAAAAAAAAATTAAAATAAAAACACCGAGATATCACCAGTGCTGCAACAAGACCAATTGATACACTAGATTTTTGTCATGATTTGTTTCCAAAAAGGCAAGTTGCTGTATGCTAGAGAGAGCCTTCTTGCTTGCAGGTCACAACTCCATCTTGAACCTAGTAAATAACCTTTGAGAGCTTTTCATGTACAAACAATCTCTCCAGTGATTTTCTTCCCACAAGGTGATGTGTAATACACACATACTACAAGACTACAAGCATACAATTGTTTGTATCCTTCTGCCTGAATAAGTGCAGTGTCCTATAAATACTATATACTCCCGTGGAAAGAAGAAAAATTAGTTACCCTGATGCATCACTGAAGCAACTTCCTCTGTATTCGAGGTTTTGACTACTAGGGGAAATTCCGTTTTCCAGACTAGAAAAATGGCTTCACTCTATGTTTTTTCTTACAAATGCAGTATTAGTAGGAACAGAATTATTTCTCTTTTTTGCAGCACTAAGCTCCACTCTATGTCATAATATAATACCCAATATATGGCGGTTTATCCTTCACATGAGAATTTAGATGCAGCTGTAAACTCCTGAATTTTTTATAAAAGGACAAATATTTCAAAGATTACACTGTTGGTACATAGTGTAGAGAGAACTCTTTATGTGGAAAACACAATATTGCCCATTTCAGATATCAGCTTTAGTGTGTGTCAACAGTCACTTTGCATTCCTATTTACAAAGGAATGGGACATCTCTAATTAATCACTTTCACATTGCACCTAAACTGGAATTATTGTAAGCACACTAGAATACTATTGCATATTCAACCCATAGGTTAACAAATTGGCTTGTTTGTAGGATGATAACTGCAGTTTCCTGAGGGTTGGATGGAACAACGAACTATGGATAGTGACTACTGGAGCTGATCAATACTGGATGTAAAGGAAAGATCAAGAAGAATTGTGTACAGGAGTAAAAAGTTTATCCACATCTGAGTTTATGAAGCTATGATATAATCATCTCAAGGGCCATCTAAATGGGCCACAAACCCTGAATTGGGCCATAAGTCACTCTTGGTCATCCAAACTACATCCAGGGATAAAACCAGCTAACCCAGTTTTGGGGTGTGTTAACAGAAGTTGAGGTTGATGTGAACAGCTGGGCAGTTCTAATTTGGAGCTGGCCCTACTGTTCACATGTGCCCCTGATACCATTCCTTTTTCCTTGCACTCCTCAGTGCAGGGAAAGAGGATAGCACTTACTTTTTGCATTAGTTTTCACGGCAGCAGCTGCAGGGGTCTGGAGAATCCCTGATCACTGTTGTGGGTCTTTGCTGATGTCACCAAACATGACTAGGCTGCTTGAAGAGATGAGTGGGATCACCCCCTTCACCCAAACTGTACTATCTGGGGAGAATGACCTAGTAAGACAACAACTTTTATCTCATCATCAATAGATAGGCAGTTTTGCCTTTCAAATTCCTTTCCTCTCTTCAAGGTGGCTCAAATATGCTCCATGGGATATTTTTAAGAATGTTTGAAAACTGCCCCAATGCCAAAAGTCCTAATAATATTATTTACTTCCATTCCTCCCATGCCCCCTCCATCTCTTCTGCATCAAATTCTCTTGCAAACATACAGAAAAAATGTATAGAAAAAGGCTAGTACTTAAAGATATGAATGTAAACCTCAGCAAATCTGAAGACTCATTTATTTCTTCCATCTACCTTTTCTTGCTTCAGCATGGCCACAAAGAAATGGGAAGAATGTGCTTTTATATTGCAGGGATACAACTCAAACTTATTTTAGTTTAGTTGAAGTTTAATATATTGTCTTGAATTCCAAACTGTGATAACACTACTTACTTTTAGTTAAAACAAACCAGCTTTATGAACTATGTTTGAAGTAGAGTTGAAGTTGACAATTAAACATAGAGGAGATTAATTACCACCTGTCAGTCTAAAGAACACAGTAAGAAACTGCAGGGAATCTTTTAAAAATGAAAGCATTCTACTCCTCATGATTCCATAAAGTGAGAACGTGTGCCCAAGGCCGTTTCTCATAATTATGAACTATGAATTCATGTTATACCCATCCAACATTATCTGCAGCAGAGGGTTTCGGCCCTTCTACCATGAAGCACCAAGGTAATAAGGAAAACACAGTTTTCCTTTAACTACGTAATTGAATTTAACCCATTGAATTTAATTGAATTTAACTCAGTTTTTCAGTCTGCACCCAGCCCTAAAAATTGAACTGGATCAAAAGAGGTTCCTAGATGTCCAAACAATGTCCAAGGACTTCCAATCCTGAATGTGGAGATAAGTAAGACCAAACTAATTTAGCCCTTCAAGAATCAAAGTCAGGAAATGTCCAGAATGGTCCTGTGCTTTGTGCAGAATGTAGAATGCAGATTTGTTTCAGTGCAAGCGGTCTTCTGTCCACACTGACCAAAGCCACTATCTCCTTTTCGCTGCACTCAGCAGCCCAGTGGAAAAGAGATGGATGGGTTGTCTGAATATCTCTATGGCCTCCAGGGCCAATCTGAAGCATTTCTGCTCTGGATAGGTCCCGGTTTTTGCAGCATGCATTGTACAGTCACCACACTTTCTAGATGCCTTTGAACTTCATTGAATTATCAGTGTAGATTTGGGGGGAAGTAAAATAAGCTGTTGCTTTATAAAAATGCAGCTGTCCTCCCCTTTCTTTTTCCTAAGCAAGGCTGCATATCTGCTATCCATATTTGCTATCCACACTGTATTGCTTCTACATTCTCATTCTTGGTTCTTCGTTATCTGTTGGAGCAGCCTTTAAAATCTAAAATTTAAACAAAGCTTCTTGACATGTTGGTTTTAACAAAGTCACAAAATTAAAACCTTAATTTACACAAAATATCTTGCTAGTTCATTCAGTATTCCAAATGACGCCTTGTTATGAATGAATTAGTTACCTGGCAAGACCCAGATCTTAGGTAAGCCTTACCAGGTGTGCAAGCTGTGTGAATTGTAGCCAGGAACCATGTCACGCAATCCCCAGGCCCAATCCACACAGCCATCTCACAAGCCCAAAAAACCAAGAGAGCATCCACCCCCCTCCTCTAAACCCTCAAAATTATCTGCTTTGAATTGGATAATATGACCATGTAGACTCATATAATCCAATTCAAAGCAGACAATGCGGATTATTTGCTTTGATAATTTGTATTATATGACAGTGTAGAAGCGGTCTCAGAACACTCAATCAGGTTCAGATACTGATTCAATGTAAGTGTACCAAGTTAATCATATTAGTAACTAACTTCGGAGTCCTATGTAAGAATATGATTTATTTTGCAAGTATTCAGGATAATATATTAAAATGCTTGAGCAATGTTTGAAAAAACCTCGAACAACTTCTTGAAACTATAGATGAAGTCAAAGAAAGGGCACATACTCAGTTTGTTTCTGACTTTATAGATGCACCTCTTTGTGGGGATTCCTGTCAAAAGAAAGCATATAAAGTCTTAGGCATCAATTCTGTACTTAATTGTAACTCCCACTGAGATCAATAAGTGGTCTGTCCACATAACTGGCTGCAAGACAGCAAGTTGAAATGTTTCATGATAAGATACAGAAGCCCAATGGTTGTGTACTTCTTGAAGGATGCACTCAAGCCAGTATAGTAATTCCGTTCCTGCAGTCTGACAATTTACAGCATTTTCTCTTTGTGTTGTACAAAGACATAAACTGGCCTGTCAAGAAGGCTGGTGCTTCAATTAATCTTCCCAAAGTAGCAGAACATTTCATTTGCTGCAGTGGCAGAGTTAAGTTTCAGCTTTATCAACAACTTCAAGATTGTTCATCATTTTACAAACAGAAAATTGTATTGTAGGTTTCTTCATGGATTTTGGACCATGTTCAGTTTTGTGCATAGTGATTAGCCATATTGACATTAGTGCAAAGTACTTAGTGTGAAAAGTGCATTTCCTCCCCCACCCCCCTTTCCGGTACAATCCAGCAACTTTGCTCTCCCATGCTACCTAGTATGGTGATATTGGTAGCCATCTGCTACATCTCCAATGCTCTTTTCTGACACCTCAAGTAAGTCAAAGCTGTGGCAAATTTTCAAGACAATGAGGCACAAAAGGAAGCAGAGGAAGGGGAAAAGTGTGGAAAGTAAAAGAAGCTGGGCAAGTAACTGAGGGCCCTTCCACACAGCCATATAATCCTGAATATCAAGATAGAGAATCCAACAATATCTACTTTGAGCTGGGTTATCTCAGTCCATACTACCATATAATCCAGTTCAAAGGAGGTAATGTGGGAATTTATTCAGCTGTGTGGAAGGGGCCTGAGGAACAAAAACAGCTACAAGCAAAGATACAGATAGAGTAGCACTGGGAAACAGGAAAAGCCATAACTATTATCTGTAAACTCTCCCACCACAAACATTACAAGGCAGCAACATCCCACACATACGGGCATACTGCTGTCTCTAACAAGTTAAATGCATACAAAATGGAGTCATTTTACAATGAAAAATTTACATTTTTCATAATGTCTCGACAGCCAATA
This sequence comes from Anolis apletophallus, assembly GCA_030556195.1. Classification (NCBI taxonomy): domain Eukaryota; kingdom Metazoa; phylum Chordata; class Lepidosauria; order Squamata; family Anolidae; genus Anolis; species Anolis apletophallus. The sequence continues at coordinate 47,331,204 of JARBWK010000012.1, read as the reverse complement.
TGAGAGATAAATCTGAAAATTGCATTTAAAATTTTCAATGCAATTGCAAGGAAGGGAATTTCAACCAAAAACGATGGCTACATATTAGTGATGTAAGATCAATAAAAACAGCGCTCTCTCTCTCTCTATCTATCTATCTATATACTGAATTAACATTATGAAGTTATTTTAGGTGATGCCTCAGTTCAATTAGTCACAGAGCATTAACACATTTATTTCATCAAGAGGTAAAGACACTCAGTTAACAGACATTATTCCCTTGTGCACAGCCAAGAAGTAGCCAAACAGATGCAAATGAAATAGTGAAAAAGGAGGCACAAATAATTTCCTTGTGTGACCCCCCCACACACACACACACACACAGATATGCAGATAAAAGAACACTCTGAAAAGATGTAAATATTGGGTTGTTGTAGATTTTTTCGGGCTATATGGCCATGTTCTAGAAACATTCTCTCCTGGCGTTTCGCCTGCATCTATGGCAAGCATCCTCAGAGGTTGTGAGGGGAATATTGTTCATTCTAAAGGTATTGAGTATTTTGCAATAGACAAAATTAGAAGTGATTATGTGTGTCTATTTTCTATCTCAACAATATTGAATGCTCCTTAGCAAAGGTGTATAACCTCCATTGAAAGCATGTGCCACATTTTAAGAACCAGTGGAGCATCAGATATTGTGGTATTAAAAAGTCTATCTATTTCATTATTACAGGTATTCCATTTTAAGACAAAGATTTGACAGATAAGAATCAAGATACATAAGAAGTGTATTCTTCGTTATCATTATTTATTGTGGCAGTTACGTGCAAATGTTCTTCTTATAGAAGATTCAGTTAGAAATGTGAAAGAGATTCATCTCAAGATTTTAATCTCCACAGCACACATCACAGTTAAGAATCAGTGAGGAAGGGTTTATATTAGCAGCTGAAAAATGAAGATGATTAAATTCAGCCTGAAATATACATCCAGTCATTGAGTAACTCTTCATCCTAAAAGCTTATTAGTACAAATAAAACTGCAACTGTCAGTAAAGGCTGCAACTGCTCAACATACGTTAAATTAGTCACTTTTTTTCCAGAACCACTTCAAAGTCATAATATTATTCCTGCCAATGTAGTTCTTGTTCATCACATCATACAAGGTTTACTGATAGATTGGCCTAAAATTGTAGATGTTCTCACACAGAAATAAAGGTAAGCAGTCCATTGTTCTGAAAACACAAAGGCAAATCCTACTGTGTCTCTTGTATCCTATGAATCTCATCTGTTCGGTGTTTCAATAGCTGAGCACAGAGCTCATCCATCACTAGAATCAATCTGCCAAACTGGTGTCGAGGTCTATTTGAAAAGGATTCCTTTGCTCTTTTGATCATCTTAAGATAACAGCTGCTTTCAAACTGACACTTGGCCTTTCGTTTTATACCTAAGACAGTAACTGACCACAAAAAAGTACGAACTGTGCCAAAGAAAGTGCCTCACGTCACCTGCCAAAGAGGCTAGTAAACTAAAGAAAACAATGATGCTCCAAAATAATGGAGATGAGAAAAAGAAAACTGAATACCATATTGTTTCTGCTTTGTCAAAGAAAATGGGAAGGAGAAGGAAGGGCAGGCACGCAGCTGGTTAGGATGCAAAGTTGAGCTGAAACAGGTAGGCAAAAAGTGAGTTCTCAGCATTTTCTTGAGCCAAATATTTCTCAGAACCATTTGTGTTTCTTTTCTTACAGTTTGGCTGGATACCATCACCACCCATGGGGGCTCATTATGCTCTTGTTTGCTCATCTTTGCCTGCCTTCTGATTGGCTCCAAAATTGTTCCTTCAACTTATTTATGGGTTGTGCCAAAACTCATAATTTTGGTTCCCAGATCTCCCCCTGATTTATACACAAAGTCAACTTATACACAAGTATACAGGATGTCCCAAAAATGTATACTCGTTTTAAAAGCTGATAGTTTAATTGATGTTTTCTTCCAAGTTAAACCCATTGGAATTTATAATGGAATACTACCAGAAGTGTGAAAACATAGTTGGAAGTGCGAAGATAGTTTAGGAGGGAGTTTCAAAGAGATCCACCAAAGCAAAATGCATTTTGAAGTGCTGTCAATGGAAAAGTTGCATTCCAATATTAGTCCATGCCATTAATGAAGATGATCCAGATCGAAGAGTTGAGTATTGGGAGTGGTACTTGACATGATGTGTAGAGGAACACATTCAACAAAGATTGTATGGAGTGATGAGGCTACATTCAAATTAAATGGTTCAATGGTTCAATTCAACTCTTGACAGCACTTTGAAATGTGTTGGACAGATGTTTTAAAGATATCCTCATGATTCACTCGTCACACAGATTTTCTTGAGATTTGGGGATACGTTTCCAATACTTTTTCTTCCTTTGTGGGGCTAGCTGGTATCCGTGGTGTGATGATCTCGGTCACCAAAATTGACTAATTGACACTCCCGGTAGACTGCCACCAACCTAATGGGTCATTAGGATTTACTCTTAATTAAAACTCTAAAATAATGAAGTGTCTGTAGCGTTGGCCTTTAAAACAACCCACCACCAAGAATGGAAACTGAGGAGACCGAAAGATGTCTGAGGCTTCTTTTAAAAGTTAATAATAACAAGATTTATTAACAAGAACGAGGCTATTAAATAGGCACAGATTGTATTGGTTCTACTGAGAGGCAACTGGCGTACGGTTACAACAATGATAGACTTAGAACAGCGTGATGGTTGCAAGATTTACTATATATGTGCTAGAGCGTAGAGCAGGGGTACCCACACTTTTTCATCATGCGAGCTACTATATGAACAATCAAGTTGAAAAGATCACCTGTTGTGCTTGTGAGCATGTGAGCGTGTGTGCACATGCGCGCACGCGCTCCCACTGCAGCTTTCTGTCCGCGGGGCTTCTTTCTTGCCTGCCCACGAAATCACCGCCACGTGCACCCGGGAAGGAGATCCTCCTTGCCTGCAAGCTCTCTCTCTCTTAATGTCTTCGTTGCCTTCCTCCTTCCTGCTGCGTGCTTTCGCGAAGCAGGAAGTCCCCATCCCGTCCTGCTTCTTGCGTTCACAGCAGGCCCCTCCCATGCACGGAGCAGGAGGGTATTTATAGGCGCACCCGCCAGTGCTCTGGCGAGCTATGGCTTCGGCGGCGGCTTGGAAGGCGCAGGGCTGGGAAGAGGGGCCGCCTGGCTGCTGCCTGGGCCGGGAAACTCAACCGAGAGAGGGACCCACATGAGGCTGGAGCCTCCCCACGGCAGCCTCCCCCCTCCCTCAAGGCTTCCTTACCTGGGCAGGAGAAGGAAGAGTGGAAGAGGTGCTTCCCCAAAGTGACAGATGCAGTGGGGGGGCACCCTTCCTTCCTTCCTTTCGAGGGTGTCACTCAGAAAGGACGCCCAAGTGGACAGCTGGCAGGAAGGACCCCTCCCACTGGTGGCAGCCCATGCCCACGAGAGAGAGAGAGAGAGAGAGAGAGAGAGAGGGTGGCTCTTCCTAGCCGGCTCTGAAGAGCCACCCCCCCTCTCTCCCGTGGGCCCTCGCCGACTTTCTTCTTCGAGGGCGAGGGGGGGCGAGGCGGAGAAAGGCAGCGAGGGCACAAGCAGCAGCAAGTGGAGTCTCCATCCCCGCAGCCCCCTCCTCCTCGGGTTCAGCCCCAGGAACACGGCGGAGCCCTCCCTCCTCGCCCCCAACCAAGGAAAGAAAGCAGCCCCACACAGCTCGCTTGCCCAGGTCTCAGCTTGGAATGGGAGTCTCAAGGGCAGCAGAAGGGTTTGCGGCAGGGCTTGCTTGGCTTTGCCCCACTTTGCCCTGCCTCCTTCGCCTCTATCTCTCTCTCCCTCTCCCTCTCTCTTTCCAGCGCCCGCCTGCCTGCCAAAAGGATCCGAAAAAGTTCTCCGGATTTCTTTCTTCTCTCCTTGGCTCTCTCTCTCACACACATACACATTGCCTCCATCCCTCCCACAGTCTCGCATCCTATCCGTGCACATGCCTTCGCCTTGCTCCCGCCCTGCCCCCCCAGCAGCAACCAATGGGCGGTCATGTCACCACACCGTGCGTGGCAAGACGAGTGCCAGGGCCCACCCACTAAAGCCTCATTTTGGCAAAAGAAGCCCCGCGAAGGCGGCGACGGGAGCGCACGTGCACACGCATGGCAGGAGCATGCCATCCGGCTGGTGAGCCCCAAAGATCACCTGGAAGAGGGCCGAAGATCACCTAGGTGCTCCCGATCACCATAATGAGCACCCCTGGCGTAGAGGTTACTTAATAAAAAGGCTATTAAATCTTCTTGAGATGTTTCGCTCAGTTCCACAGACAGTACTAGGACTTGTCTCCCAACTCCCAACTAATAGTTCCACTAGATGGTTGTTGTACTAAACTTCTGGAACATCTAAACACTTAGATCGTTCCCTGAGTCTGGTTACTCCTGGGTTACTCGTAACCCACACAGTCTAAGAGTCCAACTACCTGTCACTCTATCTCCAGAGATGACCAGGTAAACCCAACTGCCTATCACAAGAACAGTTCTAATTGGCACTCTTCCACAAGCTTCCCACTAGAATGACTACTGGCCCTAAGGGTGGTCAGAACTGAGTCGTGACTCCCACTAGTCCAGCCTATTCCTACGTGGTGAATTGCTTGACAGACTGTCAGTCTCTGTTGCCAAGGCTCTGGTGATACTCCCCCAGAAACCTTGCTCAAGACTGCCTCAGGCGTAGATGCTGAATCTACAGCCTGACTCTAAACAGCAGAAGCTGGAGATGTGCGTCTGCACAGCCTCGCTCCAAACTCCAGACTGAAACTTTCTCTGACAGGACTCCTACTCTGCCAGCTCCAACTCCTCCCCTTCTACTCTAGCCAATCACAGCCTCTACACTGTAGCTAGGCACAAGCCTGCAAGGCCACGCCCCCTTGCTCTGGCTTTCCCTTCCCTTAATGGTTGCTGGCTGCAGCCACCTCTCCAAGATGGATGCCAGCACAACCAAAACAGGATTTCTAAACCCCTTCTAAGCAGGCCTCGGCCCTGCTTAAGGCAGGTGAGTCCTTACACGTGGTCTTCCAGAACATTTCTTATTGACATCCTGAACAGTTCCATTGAATTCAAACTTATCTCTAATTCAACTAATGGTAACTCGCATTAGTGGATCTCTGTGATACTCCCTCCTATTTGCCTTTGCACTTCAACTATGTTTCTACAATTCCAATAGCATTTTAAAATGAATTTCCTTTGTTCAAGATTAGTCTGATTTCTATTATTAATGCCAATGGGTTTAACCTGAAAAAAACATTGATTAAGCTATCAGCTTTCTAAGTGTGTATAAGATTTTTTGGGACACACTCTATATAGTAGTTGAATGCAATACAATGTCAAATAGGACTGTATTTGTTTTACTTGTTGCCCTGTGGTATAATGAATGGAGCAGTTCAGTGCCAGTTTATTTCAGTGAGTGGCACACAAGAGCATTAATCAATGAACTGAAAATAAGGGGGAAACTGTGTATAGGGTTATATTTTAAACCATCAGGCAATCCTAGCAAGGGCCCTGTTAAAACTAGCAACCCATCATGTGGAACAATAACACTGAACATCATTACAATTTCTAAGCACATTTACCATAGGGAAAAACACTGAGGAGTCATTTGAAGGTAGGCAAGCCAACGCTATTTTTGTGGTTTTGCAGCATCTTACTAATGATGCCCAGAATTTGATGCTATGAATAACTGATATTATGTGTATTCACTGAAAATGTTATAATAAATTATGCCTGCTCGGAAGGCAATATACAACATTTCAGAAAACTACAAACCCTTTATTAGGAGAAGAAAAACCACATAAGCCCAAATGTCACAGATCCATTACCAATGCATGTGTAAACTTAAGTGTAGTGTTAGCATTCCTTGCAGCTAACAGATTGTAAAGCAGATGCAGAAAGAGAAATCCATAATGGTGATATCCTGAACTCGTTGATTATTTTGAAACAGAATTTTGAAATTCCAACTAGAGTGTCAATGAGGCCAACGTGTTATCTTTTGTGCACTTAATATAAACACCATTAGATTCCTTGAGAGGAACATTAGAACTGAAATTAATTACATGATTTGCTCTGGACTCTTGCATTTTTTAAAATCACAAATAATCAGGGAGCAAAGACCCCAATCATAACTGTGATATTATACTCCTTACCATGATCCAGACTGAAATGAGGACAATGGCAAATCAACATCATGACACATGCATGCATAAACACCTAGAATCCATAATAACAGGAAAACTCCAATCACTATTACTGAAATTGCCCATTGGGGATTCATACCATTAATGACACAGGTAAAAGGTTAAGGGTCACACACTGTCAATGTGCAAATCTCTGAGCTACTGTCTAGTGATGTTTCTAAACTCCAATACAGCAGACTAATCATAAGACTGGCATCATGTGTGATTTGGCCACAAGACATGTAAAGATGATCTGAGGTTTAAGGTTTGCCCATAAACCTAATTTGCAACACTTAACATATAGTATTAGAATAATACTTAATCCATTAAGTAATGAATTAATTAATAATACTTAATTAATGTAAGGGGAAACCTTTACTTTTACCGATTAGAATAATATTCATACTGAAACATACTAGCACAGATGGTTTTCTCAAAATCACCCAGAACTTCACTAGAATTTCAAAAACTTGTGTTTATTAACAGCAGATTCGGTTACTAACGGCAATTCCCAGCTATTGAACAACTGCATGAGAAACACAGAATAAAGCCCGATGATCTTTACACTCAGGAGTAAGCCTTACACACAGTGGCATAGACGAGACTCAAATAGGCAGTTCGTTATAAAGGTGCTAAATCATGTGTGAGATGGAGACATTCCAGGAATCAATCGATTCAAATCCTTAAGTCAGGTGTCCCCAAACTAATGCCCATGGGCCGGATGCGGCTCTCCATGGTCATTTACCCACCTCCTGCCCTCAACTTTAGACAGGGTCGCTCTAAGTCTGAAATGACTTGAAGGCATACAGCCACAACAATCCTAATTAACTTGACTATCTCATCAGCCAAAAGCATGCCTATTGGAATACCGATAAGTTTATGTTGGTTAAAATTGTTCATCGTTTTAGATACTGTATTGTTCTTTCATGTTTTTTGCACTATAAGTAAGATATGTCCATTGTGTATAGGAATTTGTTCATGTTTTCTTCAAACTGTAGTCTGCCCTCTCCCCCCTCCCCCTCCTTCAACACTCTGAGGAATCATGAAAAGGTGCTCAGCTTTTAAAAAATTGAGGATTCCTGCCTTAAGTGATATACTCTTTAAATGCTAGTGATGTACGGAAATATAGGACATGCAGCATTGCATTGTGATTTGAGCATTAGACTACAACTCAGGAGAAAAGCATGTAAATTCTTGCTTGGCTATGAAACCCCATTGGGTTATCTTTGGAAAGTAACATGCTCTTAGCCTCAGAAGACCTTGTGATATGTTCATCTTAGGGTCTCCAGAATTTGTAAACAACTTGAAGGAAAATGACAACCAAGTTCTCTGTTGGATGCAAGCATTTTCCTCGCTGCAGCAATGTTTTGCTTAACACAGAACCCTATTTAGAGAGTTTCTTTCCAGGCAAACTGCCCTTATTAGTTCTGAAAGAAAATTCTGACAATCACAGTTGTCCATTCCTTCCCCATCACCTGTTGTCAGCATGACTTAACAAACTGCACTGACAAGAAAACCCTTGAAATAAAGCTCTTTAGTTGCTGAGAACATATCCATGCTAACAAAGGACCAATTTACATGATTACTTGAGTGGCAGTTAAGTAACAGGCTTACCATTCAATAAGCTTACCTCAACTGACAGGTAGGCTACTACATTGATGCAATATTTGTAATCCATATAAATTGAGCCACTTCACACAATATTCGTAATCCATATAATAGCCACTTCATACAAGTAAACAGCATTGCAGGGATGCAAACTTTTATTATACTGATGTATTTGCAATCTATCAAATGTAGTTGTATAAAAACCAGTGCTATGATGCAGAAGAAAAGATGATTAAAAAAGAAGTTGCCAGTCAGATTTTCAACCAAAATAACTGGAACAGTTAAGGTATTTACAATGGAGAGTTTACAAAAGTTAAGTAAAATACAGTATAGATTCCACTGTGCAGTATTTAAAGGATGTACAGGTATACCACAGTTAACAAAGTAGATCTATTCCTGGATAGTCATCCCTCTACATTTGTGCTTTTGACTTTTGGGGATTGGATTATTTATGGATTTATTCTCTTCTGGAATCTCTAGATTTTCCAGTGTGATTCTATAGTCAACTTCTTCTGGTCATTCCGGAGGTCCTAAAGAAGTGGTTCTTAACCTGTGGGCCATGGACCACCAGTAGGGACGAGGACGAAAATCTGGTCAAGCCTCCTTCCTCTTGATTTATTTTATTTCATTTATTTTATTTCCACTTCTTTCACACTGCCTGCTACTCCTTCCCTATCACTGACCATGGCATATGTTCTGTATCAGAAACTAGAGCTGATGTGGTCTATCCAATGCAATTTTCTGAATCACCACCCCAAATAACCTAACCAAATCCAAAGTTGACCAAAAATTAATTTGTAACCCTTTTGGACTCATGTTGGAGAGTGGTCCCTGATAAAGTGGTCCTTGGTCAAAAAAAGTTGGGAACCACTGGCCTAGAGTTTTCTGGAGTTAACATCTTGCTAGGAATCTCTGGATCCTCCAATGAAATTATTTGGTCAGCTACCAACAGGAGTCAACCGCAGAGTCATGCTGGAATAACTAGACATTTCTAGAGAGGTATTCTCTCAGGTAAAAAATGCAATGTCTTTATAAGAGTTTTTAACTTTCACAGAGGTCCTGTGCCCATACCTCTAGCAAATATGAAAAGCTTGAGTATCAGAGGCTGAAATAACACAAAAGGAAAATGGATAGGTTCCTACATCATACATGTGCATAAATAAGCGCACATTCACACACCCACACAAAGTTTGAACATGCTTCAGCAGACTTTCTATTCACATGTGAAATGTACATGTGCACATTTGAAATGAAACTACCACAGCAGGTAAGCCTTGCATGGTAAACAAAACCCTTTGACATTTGTAGAAATTAAAAACATATTCCAAAATCCATCCAAAATTATTATTATTAACCAAATTCAATCTTTTATATTATTTGCATTTTTGTGCCCATACTTATGGTTATTTCCTTGGATTGATGTGTTGAGAGTAGCTGGTAAAGATTTATCTACTCTTCCCCTGTTTTGCTATTCATACATACAGACATTCTAAAGGGAACTACTCTATGTTTTGCTTGCTGAATTGAGGTATGCCTGTAGTTCAAAGTATTTATATTCAACAGAAAGTCACTGTTATTTGCTATGATGCAGCAAAATAAAGCATGCTTATTAAAAAATACTAAAATACTCAAGTTCAAAGAACCTAAGTTTACTATTAAATGGCTAACATTAATATAATTCTATCCAGCTAAGCCACTAGAACTTTAAAATGATGGACATTCGAAAGAAACAAAGAAGCTGTTTCCAACTCATTTATATATAAAACAAGAAGAAAGTATCCTGCCACTACCTATTCATACATCACAAAGCTATTTATAATAGCAACAGTATAATAGGCACAGATGGCAAAAGTCAACTCCAATAAGATTAAAGGCATAAGACTAAGCTAATGGTGGATAGCCGTCTCCACAGAGCAACTTACTGCAAGTAAAAGAACGATTATTTGTTCAGAAAAAGACGATAAAGACTAGACATAATCTCCTTTACCTGAGATTAGAAGGCCAATTTAAAGAAGAGCATATTAATGTTCTTCTAATTCTTCTAACTCTGAAATATCCCACAGCATAATCAGCTTCTCTTACTAATGCTATCTATGGTGATATAAATCTTTTTTCTACTTTTCATTTATAAGTAGAATAATCTATTTTAAAACTACATGAATCCAACCATTGTTGATTTCCTTTCCCACAAATCTAATTTACTTGCTCAATCAAGGAATCAGTTAAAATAAAGGAATCTAGTTTCTAGATTTCTTGATAACTTATAAAGCTCGGGTGTTTTTTATTTGACTCAGAAATTCTTTTCCACATACTTCTTGCTGTATCTTTATTATTGCTGAATAAAGCAAACATTTTATCTCATATGCCAAAGCTTACAGCATAAACAAGCAAATTTGCAATAAAAAGTTGAGTTTTGAAACACTGCAAGTCTATTTCTGCTACATAAGCAAGAGTTGAAAACACATTTTCATACAATATATTTTTAAAGGAGAAAAGAAACTGGGAGACAGCCTAATGGTAAATGCATACTTATTCAGCCACTGAAGCTATGAGATATGCTAACAACAACAACAAATAATTAAATTAATTGTATTTGTTACCCACTTCTCCTAATGGCTCAAGGTGGGATACAACAGTCAAAACATATGAACACAAACAAAATACATACAATAAAATACATAGATTTAAAACACATCATTATCAAAACATGCGCCAAACACAGGTTACAAACTCAAACTATAGAGGTAATATAATGTTAATTCAAAACTCATGATTCAGAGTCAACTGGGTAGGCTTGCCAGAAAAGATAAGTCTTTAATTCTGTTTCAAATTCTGACAGTTCATTTAGCTGTTGGAGCTCTTCTAGCAGGTCAATCCAGTCATAGGGTGGCTGATGAAAAGATCCTCTGGGTGATGGTTGCCAGTCGGGCTCTAGCTGGTTGGAGTAAAAACTATTGTTTTTATAATGACTGCCAGAACTAAACTGAGCTCGATACTGGTCTTCCCTTTGACCCTTTCAATTATGGAGTCAACAATTTCAGCAATGACTACCTCATCTACTAAGAAGGGACTTTGAGACTTTGTTTTCATGCTGGAAACTAGATTTGTTCTTTGATCTACAAGACTACTGTAGTCAATTCTAGAGAATTACAGTCTTGGGGAGGAATCGAACTACTGTAGGAATACAAATGGTTGCAGAGAGAATGAACCAAAGGATTTCATCAGGAATCCAGCAGATCTGTCACCAAAGTCAAAAAGAGTGTACTTGCTGTACCATATAGCAGAGATCATACTGCTGTCAGCATTTTAAACATAATACTTTATGATTTTTTTCAGTTATTGTGCTATTGAGTGCATTCAATAGCCAAATCACCAATCAATACACTGATTGTCTAATAAAAGAAAAAAACAAAGTAAACATCTAATGAACAGATAAGCAACACAACCTAATGATCCTCTCTAAAATATTCTAGAGCAAAGTATAGTAACAGTTGGAATTATTGCAAAGAAAAGTATATCTTCATTGACCTTTTTTGATCACTTTGATATAAAGAGCTTTTGGATCTTCACAGTTGACTTCAACGCCAATATCCAATGATGAGATCTATGTATAAGTTTATTTATTAACTGCATTGAACTATGTATTTATTGGTTATTTGGGCCCACATACGGGGAAATGTTTTCAATGACTCACTAAGGAATTCATTCTTAAAAACTGGTTCTTACTGAATTGATTCTTCCCGAGGAACGGTAGCTTTCCTGGTACCTTCCTCTATCACTAGATATTCTTTAGTATGAGAAAAGTTCCCAATCGATACCATTCAAAAGACAGGGGAGTAATCTTCTCTTCAGCCACACAATGGCAGACATAATTCCTAATATAATCATTACTGGCATCTTGAAGCATAACCCATTCAGTTGAGTCCAATTTCCACAGGTGTGCAACTTTCTTTCAAGGTTTCGATGCATCAAACTTAAGGCAAAACTTAATGTTTTCATCGTTTTCATTGTTACTCAATAAACATGGCATTTTGATGATATGATGACACACAGTGGAAAGAAATATTATGGAAGTTGGCAGGGATTTGCATGTCTCTTGGCAACATTTCTTAAGAGCTGTGCCTCTCCTAATATAAGAACATGAAATTCATACCAAGATTTACTGAAATGCATATGATGTGTTGAAATATATATAAGATAAACAACAGTTAGAAATGTGAGCAAAACATAATGCAAGACTGAATTTGTCAGGCCCAGGTAGCACATTGTTAATGAATGAGATATACCACTGTAGGACCCAGTTACTTCAAGATTCCATGTTACTAAGCACAAGAATTTACAATATTCAGGGACATGCTGCGTAATATATGCAGCTCCATTTTGAGTGATGTGGGGGAGGTAAAAACAGAACAGTCACATACTAGAACAGTTGTTCTCAACCTGTGGGTCCCCAGGTATTTTGGCCTACAACTCCCAAAAATCCCAGCCAGTTTCCCAACTGATTTTCTAAGAGTTGAAGGCCAAAACATCTGGAAACACAGAGATTGAGAATCACTGGACTAGAGAAAAGGCCAATGGGTTCCTAAATCTTTACTCAACAGGGTATCTGCCAACTCAGAACCTCTCCACCTGCTTTTATCCTTGAAAGAATAAAAGGGAAGATACAACAACAAGAAGCTGTCTTATATTGAATTAGAACATTGGTCGATTTAACTCAGTATCACTGACTCTGATTCAGAGTGACTCCCCAAGTCTTTGGCTAGGAGCCTTCTCAAACAAGTACAAAATAAGTCTGAGCCTGATTGGCCTCTGAAATAATATAACAGGAAGACACAATGGCTGCCAAAGTAAACCAACTAAACCTCCACAAGTTGTTGAGCTCCAGTTCCCAATAGCACAAACCAGTCTGATTAAAGATGAAGCTTGATCATTCATGAACACTCTAAGGACCCTTCCACACAGCCTTATATCCCAGAATATCAAGGCAGAAAATCCCACATTATCTGAGTGTGGACTTAGATAACCCAGTTCAAAGCGGATATTGTGGGATTTTCTGCCTTGATATTCTGGGATATAGGGCTGTGTGGAAGGGCCCTTTGAGCTAAAGGTTCTCCACAGCTGAGTTAAACAGATCTTGCTCTATAGCAGTGTTTTTCAACCTTCCTAATGTTCTTAATACAGTTCCTCATGTTGTGGTGACCCCCAACCATAGCATTATTTTCGTAGCTACAGTAATAACTATAACCTTGCTACTGTTATGGATTGTAAATATCTGATATGCAGGATGTATTTTCATTCACTGAACCAAATTGGCACAAATACCCAATACATCCAAATTTGAATACCGGTGGGGTTGAGGGTGGTGGTTGCTTTTGTCATTTGGAAATTGTAGTTGCTGGGATATATAGTTCACCTACAATCAAAGAGCATTCTGAACTCCACCAACAATGGAATTGAACCAAACTGGCACTCAGAACTCCGATGACCAACATAAGATACTGGTAGGGTTTGGTGGATATGAGTTTTGGAGTTGTCGTTCACCTACATCCAGAGAGCATTCTCTGGACTCAAACAAAGATGGATCTGGACCAAACTTGGCACGAATACTTGGCCCAAATGTGAACACTGGTGAAGTTTGAGAGAAAATAGATCTTGGCAGTTGGGAGTTGTAGTTGCTGGGATTTATAGTTCACCTACAACCAAAGAGCATTCTGAACCCCACCAATGAAAGAATTGCGCCAAACTTCCCACACAGAACCCCCATGTCTCACAGAAAATATTGCTTTTTCTGGTGGTATTTGCCGACCCCTGACACCCTTCTTGTGACCCCCCCCAGGGGTCCTGGCCCCCAAATTGAGAAACACTGCTCTTAGGCATAACTTTGCTTATCTGAACACATTTTTGTTTGGCATCAATGGTTTTTTTTTAAGTATTCACCTGTTCTCTCTGTGTACTGGCTTATCTCACTAGTATCAACTGCAATTATGTACAAAGTCAGTAAGTACCTCAAAATATATATATTTCAGCTGTCTCATAGTAGCCCTTTCCATAATGGTTACTTTCCATTGTATTAAAAACATTTCTGAAAATTAAAAAAAATAATAAATCAGATTATACATAAAGCAATACAGATTCTTTTATACTTCTGCCAGTTAATGGATCTAATTTTAGTAATTAAACCTATTTAATCTTGTGCCAACATTATGAGATTTCAGGCAAAGTAGAAACAATGTGAAACCAACGTTATTTTAAAACATTCCTGATTATGAACAATTATTTCAGAACTGCTCTCTATTCCCTTTCATTGTGTTCTAAATCACCTCTGGAAAGCTGAGCCAATGAGCCAGAAGTCAGGGTCATTATCTTACACATTAATCAATCCTGTCAGTTAACTCCTGAGTTAAGCCGTTAAATACTTCTTTTCACACCAGAATTACCTCTTAGATAGACAGGATTTTCCCTCTATTTTACTGAAAGCATGCTTGTCATGCAATTCACTGCTGTTTAAACACTCTAAATCCTCTCTGCACTTGAAAAGAATGAAGTTGTAATCAGGTCAGAACAGCACAAATGAAGACTTTTGTACTGAGTTTTCAAAATATATCTTTTAGATCTTCACTGGCTGTATGGCCTCTCCAAACTAAAAGCACAGACTTAATCATTTATTTCAGAATAGCCCTAAGGATTTAAGTCACCTTGACTTCTCAACCACCACTTCAAAGTTAGTTGTTTCTGGAGGGTGGAATAATTCTGTCTTTTTCATTCAAATTTTTCTCATTCGTGTTCTCTTTGTAAAACCAACATAATTGAAATATGAGTACAATGAATCCAGAAGGTAGTAAGTATGGATCTGACTACTATATTATTTAGTGGCAGAGACAATGATCAATCTAATGCATTATTTTGTGACAGAGGGCTATGCTACTAACAACTGGATCTTAGGGCACTTCCACACAGTTATATAACTCAGAATATCAAGGCAGTAAAACCCACAATAGCTGTTTTGAACTAGCTTATTGTAGGGCCCTTCCAGACAGACCCTATATCCCAGGATCAAATCCCAGGTTTTCTGCTTTAAACTAGATGATATAAATCTACACTGCCAGATAATCCGGGATAAACAGAAAACCTGGGATTCGATCCTGGGATATAGGGCCTGTCTGGAAGGGCCCTCAGTCCACACTGCCATATATTCCAGTTCAAAGCTGGTTTTATTCAGCTGTGTAGATGGGGCCTTAGTGAAAGATTGAACAGGCAAAACCTACCTGACTTGGGTGTTACTGCATCAAAAAGAATCAGCTGAAATGTTTCCCATCAAATGATATGTAAGAGATTTTGTCAAGAAAAAAAAAGAACTCAGTAATCCAGGTATTTGATTTTATCTATTAACTGATTTTCCTTAGTCCTCCATCACCCAGCTGGCATGGTCCCTTGAAGAGTATTGATTATATTGGATAGACATCTAACAATTATGATGGCATCTAATAATTAAATCCTGGTCTTCACTAATCATACATACACACCATTGCGTTCCTAGGGAAATTAGTGTGAAATTGTAACACAATTCTTAGATAAATATATAGGAAGGACTGCCTCTAAATACTTTAAAGAGTGTGATATCTATATGACATAAAGTCACTTGTCAGCCTACAGCACCTGGTTTTCAATGAATGTCTTCTGTGCAAATACTAAACAGATCTGATCCAGCTGAGCTCCAAAGATTAGGTAGGATCTGGTAACTTAGGGCCCATCCAGACCTTTATCCTAGAAGCTCCCACATCAAAACAGAGAGTGGCCAAATGCAGTTCCCTGAAAACATGGGAGCAATCGCTACAAATAGCAAACAACACATGATTTTCAGGTGCAGGAATATCCTGGTTCTGACCAGAAAATGTGGATATTTGAATCTCTGTATGTCCCTACATTCGGAAAATACGGGATTTTTAAATGTTGGTTTATATATGCCGCTTCCTGATTGGTTGCATCCTAAAAACATTGCAACAGATGATTAGAAGGAGAAAACTTTATCCTGGCAAGAGAAACTTCATCCTCCACACGTTTAATGAAGATTTTGACTCACAAAGGTTTTGCCATGTTTGTGACACACGGTGCATTTGCATTTGGCCACTCTCTGTTTTGATGTGGGAGCTTCTAGGATAAAGGTCTGGATGGGCCCTAAGTTACCAGATCCTACCTAATATTTGGAGCTCAGCAGGATCAGATCTGTTTAGTATTTGTACAGAAGACATTCATTGAAAACCAGGTGCTGTAGGCTGACAAGTGACTTTATGTCATATAGATATCACACTCTTTAAAGTATTTAGAGGCAGTCCTTCCTATATATTTATCTAAGAAAGTTTTTGCCCATGGTGTAATCAACTTTCACCATGTTTTTATAATAAAACCAATGAGGAACAGACATGTATAACCCAGGAACATGACCCCATAGTTCCCAGGCACAAGTAAACAGCCAAACTTATCTGCACAGATGGCTTCTCAACCTCTACAACCCAGGAACAGAACTTATACAATGATTCACATATTAGCATATTAAGTTTCTTTTTTTAAAATGCCAAATTTTCCAGCAGATGTACGGTGGTGGCCATCTTGGAAGCCACTAAATCCCGCAACAAAGCAGCAATTGTGAACGATGGAAGCAGAAATCCCAGGACCAACAGGTCTGCATGTAAACTTGATCTCAGGTCCCGTGTTTTTTTGCCCCTGACTAAAACCCGCGATTTGGTGCTATCTAGGACTGCCCTTAAGGTATTTAGGCCAACTTTAAAAATTAGAGGAACACTTTTTTTCTTTCTATTTTACCGAAATAAGATACCTTGCACCAAAATTAGTATATAACATTACACCATTCTGTTATATCCAATTTCTTTATTCATACATATTTATTTCTGCAAAAGCTGAGATTCAAGGCAACCTACTAAATGAAACTACACTGCATTCACTTTTCCATTTTACAAGCTGAAGCATGAATGACATCAGCATACAATGGTGAAGTAACATGATCATGTGTACACTTAGAAGAATGTTGAACAGACCTATCAGTATGATTATTTGACAGGAGTACTGCATCCTGCAATAATTACATACAACTTCTTTCTGGAAAGTCTCAGACATCCAATTCTGCATTATAAAGTCAAGGTCCCTTCCAACTATGTGATTTAAATAGTCACTGGCAGTTCAGAAGAAACAGCACAGGAATATATTACTTGGAGAGAACTCAAAAGAAAAAAGACATTGAAAAACTACTGAAAAGACTCGAAGTCTCACACAAAACATGTTTTATGGAATTACATTACAAAGCAAATTATAGTTTTAAAAATAGAAGATAGTATTTTTCACAAATGTAGGAAAACATGAAAAAGCATTGTTTAAACCCTTTGAATTTCTAATTCCTTCCCTCCTTCTGGGAAAGAGTTTCACTGAAAATTCAGTTGTTAACAGATGCTAAACACTTTGTGCATGTAAATCTACCTCCAATATTACAATAAGTTTTGCAACACTGCATTAGAGTCCCAATCAATATGCTCAATTAATTACCACTCAACTGCAACAAATAAGAAATATATACTTACTTGACAGACTATATAGTAAAATCCATTTTCAGACATCTTTCATTTCAAAAATAAAAACATTGAGGAAAAACACTTGAATATTGATTTAGAGTCCAATCCTTTTCTCAGTAGAAATATCTCTGCAATTCCCATGTAAGAATAAGATACAGATTGATACACCTTGTTTTCCTAAGCTGTATGAAGCAGAAGACCATATTATTGTGTACAAATAAGCAAAGTATATTCTTAAGTGTAAATGTTGTTACTGTGCATTCATAAAATAACAATAATTTGTCTGATCTGCTGATGGTAATAAATTATTCATTCTTTCGAGACAACTATAATCTGAAGTATGGGCATAGCCTGTTCTTAAATACTGCACTTTGTTTATTTCCCCGAAACAGCTATTATGTTCTTGACTCCTTTCTTTACAGGCCCCTCCACACTGTCCTTTATCCCAGGATCTGATCCCAGATTATCTGCTTTCAACTGGACTATATGAGTCTCCACTGCCAGATAACCTGGGATAAATGGATAATCTAGGATCAGAGCATGGGATAAAGGGACAGTGTGGAAGGGCCCTAAGAAAAACTGCAGTAAAACTTTTTTTGTCGCATTACTTTTTCCTGCAGTATTAATTCCTCAGATTTCAAGAAAATCTAGTAAAAACCAAAACCTCCAAAAATTATTCCTCGCAAGAGAAAAAAAACCCATTCAGCTATTCCCTCAATTTAAAAAAAAGCTCTGATTGTATTGCAGGAAACAGAGGCAAAAGAGAACCACTTGCTCCAGATTTCTGAAATATTAGTCAACAATAAGATCAACTTTAGAAAATAAAATGTTTATGAAAAGTGACAATCTTGTCCTAAAATGTTTCAAGGAAAAGAGGAAATATGCAATCTGAACATTTTTCAGAAGTTCAGTAAAATGTTTTTATGAAAAAAAGAGAATCCATTAAGCCTTCCACTTCTGTTTTTCTTAATGATAACACAATGTAAGCTAGACTTTCCAGGCTTCTTGTTTATACATTAATTTTTAAAAAGAAAAATGGTTTAAGGGATGATGCAAAAAAAATATTTGTTGGGTTGCTGAGAATTTTCTGGGCTGAAATTCCATACAAGAATTAATCAGGGCCAGCTAAGACCTCCCAAGAAAGGATCCCCCAGGCAGCAACCAGCCAGGCTTTGAAGCTGCAAGTCCATTCAACGCTAATCAAGGTAGCCAATCGCAACACTCACACTTGCCTCAAGCAGACAAGAGTTCTTTCCCCCACCCTGTACATTCCACAAATATATAAATCTCACCTGCCTAGTTTTCAACAAACCACACAACCTCTCAGGATGCCTACCATAGATGTGGGTGAAACATCAAGAGAGGAGGCTTCTGGAACATGCCCATACAGCCCGGAAAACTCACAGCAACCCAGTGATTCCAGCCATGAAAGCCTTCGACAACACATAAAATATTTCTTGTTGCTCTTGTGGTTCTGTATTGTGAACATGGACTCTTTTCTGTAGGGATGTTCAGAAAGAAACTGCACTGTCTTCATCCCTTAATAGATGGAGACTACAACAATCCATTAAAAATTTACTTGGAAGCACACTTCACTGAATGATGTAGGACTTATTTTCAGGTTGTAAAGGACAATGTTTTCTCCATTAAAAACATACTCGAGCTGTTCCAAAGCCAAGAAAGCCTCCTTTTTTACTCCAGCATGCAAAAGTAATATGGAAAATCATTCATATGGTTTCAATGCAATGTCTGGACTCTTTCTAAAGAGCTTAAAAGTTCCAGATGGGAGTCTCTTGATACCGTACTAAAAGGGCTGAAGGAAATGAATGAAAGTGCTTCCAAATCTATACTCTTCCCCTCACTGCTTCCATCATTCATTCAGAAGATTCCCCCCTCCCTCCCCCGCTTGCAGTCGCAGACTGAACTGGCTTGCATGCTCAAGACTGGCGTTCACCTAGCTCTGTTCTTGGGTTGATCCCACCTAATCCAAACAAAAGCAGTTGGAGGAGGAACTGCAGTTAGGGGTGTCTCTTTTTTCACATATCCTGGTTTTTTCCCCCCACCCAAAGATTCACAGAAATGCTGTGTTACAGTCACTCTGTGCCTAATGCCCATTGCACTCTTGCAGTTGCAGAATACACATCCCTAAGCGAAACAGTGTCATGCAAGATGACAAACTAGCTACAGAAGACACAACTCACATCCAATTCGATGAAGACATCTTTCCCATGGGACTAGGCTTTAGAGAGGCAACCCGTGTCCCTTTCAAATCACCCCTCAGTTGCAATTTTGCAGTTTAAGGTAGGCTTCCAACTCAGACATGGGCAAACTTCAGCCCTCCGGGTGTTTTGGACTCCAACTCCCACAAATCCTAACTGCCTACCAGCTGTTAGGAATTGTGGGAGTTCCAAAACACCCGGAGGGCTGAAGTTTGCGCATGCCTGTTCTAACTGCAGCTAGACAACAAATACCCACAAGAGTGCATGCATGAAAGAAAGCCCTTAATGTGTAACTGTGCTCTATAGTTTGTGTAACCTAACTTGGCCATGGTGATTCATGCCTTAGTTTCATCCAGAATGGACTACTGTAATGCACTCTGCATGGGGCTGGCTTTGAAGTCGGCTCAGAAACTGCAGTTAGTACAAGGGTCAGCCGCCAGATTACTAACTGGAGGGAACATACTATGCCCCTACTCAAGCAGCTCCACTGGCTTCCGACAGTTTTCCAGGCTCAATTCAAGATGCACATTATTACGAACAAAGCCCTATATGCTTCGGGTCCAACCTATCTTTGAGACCACATCTTTTTCTATGAATGGATGTGGGCTTTGAAATCAGCAGGGGAGGCCCTTCTCTTGGTCCCATCACTGTCTCAAACACCTTTGGTGGGGGCAAGAGAGAGGGCCTTCTCTGTGGTGGCTCCACAGCTCTGAAAGATTTTAAGTTAGCCCCCATCCTTGAATCCTTCTGATCCAGCCTAAAAACATGGATTTTAAAGCAGGCTTTTGGCCTCAAGTAGGCTGAAATGGGCCCATATGAGGTTGACTCTTCGGCACATTAGTTCTGATTTGAAGTCAGCTAGTTTTAACTACAGATGGTCTGTGTTTTAATCTGTATTTTATTTCACTTGATGTGTTAATAGTGGTTGTTTTTATAACTTTTATGTGATATTGTTTTTATACTCATGTACTGCCTTGTAAGCCGCCCCGAGTCACTTTTTGGCAGGATATAAATGTTGTTGTTGTTGTTATTATTATTATTAACCAATCACCATCCAGGTCTCAAAGTAGTGCCAGGATTTCCTATGTGATCATCTGCACGGTGCAACCACTTTCGCCTATATTGATTTGAAACTGACTTAAGTGGTCAGTGTAGAGGGCTTCCGAATTTCTTCTGGAGTTGTTTGGCGGGCTGAAGTTGCAATAAGGACACCTGTGCTTCTTTTTACTGAGGGGCACCCAACAGAAGAGCATCCTTTCAACCCCAAGTCTCTTCCCTGGACCTTTGACTTGGCCAATCCACATTCATCTCAGCACAAAGAGGAATGGGGTGGGAAAGGGCACCCGCCCTGCTCTCCTTTCTTTTCTCCAGCAGGGCATCACCATCAATCAGAGGGCTTTGATATTCCTTTGCAGGCATCCAAGTCTTCCAAAGTAGCCTTCTCTCCCTCTCTCTCTCTCTCTCTCTCTCTCTCTCTCTCTCTCTCTTTCTTTCTCCCAATCTCCTCCCCTCCTTTTAGAGCGGTGGTTCTCAACCTTCCTAATACTGTGACCCCTTAATACAGCTCCTTATGTTGTGGTGACCCCCATCCATAAAATTATTGTCGTTGTTACTACTGTAATTTTGTTATTGTTATGAATCGTAATCGAATGTATTGTTATGAGTTGCATCTCATATGCAGGATGTATTTTCATTCACAGGATGAAATTTAGCACAAATACCAGGTGGGGATTATTGATTTTGTCATTTGGGAGTTGTAGTTGCTGGGATTTATAGTTAATCTGCAATCAAAGAGCATTCTGTACTCCACCAACAACGGAAGTGAACCAAACTTGAACTCCCATAACCATACTGGAAGGGTTTAGTGGGCATTGACCTTGAGTTTTGGAGTTGTAGTTCACCTACATCCAAAGAGAACTGTAGACTCAAACAATGATGGACCAAACTTGGCATAAATACTCAATATGCCCAAATGTGAACACTGGTGGAAACTGGGGGAAGTAGACCTTGACATTTGGGAGTTGTAATTACTGGGATTTATAGTTAATCTGCAATCAAAGAGCATTCCGAACTCCACCAATGGAACTGAACCAAACTTGGCACACAGAACTCCCATGACAAACAAAAATTACCGGAAGGCTTTGGTGGGCACTGACCTTGAGCTTTGGAGTTGTAGCTCACCTACATCCAGAGAGCACTGTGGACTCAAACAATGAAGGATCTGGACCAAACTTGGCACGGATACTCAATATGCCCAAATGTGAACACTGGTGGAGTTTGGGGAAAAAAGACCTTGACATCTGGGAGTTGTAGCTGCTAGGATTTATAGTTCACCTACAATCAAAGAGCATTCCGAACCCCACCAACGATAGAATTGGGCCAAACTTCCCACGTAGTACCCCCATAACCAACAGTGTTTTCTGGTGGTCTTTGGCAACCCCTCTGACACCCCATTTATGGCGACCCCCAGGGGTCCCGTCCCCCAGGTTGAGAAACATATTTTAGAGGTTCTCCACTAAGTCATCCCATGGATCCTGACCCTGGTGGGTTGCGAATCACTGTTCCCAAATTGAGAGGTGTGGGGAAACACCTCGCCTTTCCCTTGCGACCCAACCAAGCCACTCCCCCAAAAAGTTGAGCTTGAACATGCATCTGAAAAGGAGGCTTCCCTGAAACCAACTCGACTGGAAGGAGATGCAGAGAGGAGCCATGCCAGATTCAAACCAATGGGGAAGGGGGGCAAGCTGGCCACAAGACATACATAACAGAGAGAGAAAGAGAAAGGGAGCACTTCTTCCTGCGGGAAAGGTGATCAGGAGGGAGAAGGAAGGGAGGGAGGGGAGGGAGGGAGGAAGGAAAGAAGGGAGGAAGGGAGGGAGGAAAGAAGGAAGGGAGGGAGGAAAGAAGGAAGGAGGGAGGAGGAAGGGAGGGAAGGAAAGAAGGAAGGGAGGAAAGAAGGAAAGAAGGGAGGGAGGAAAGAAGGAAGGAAGGAAAGAAGGAAGGGAGGGAGGAAAGAAGGGAGGAAGGAAAGAAAGGAGGGAGGGAGGGGGAGGAAAGAAGGAGGAAAGAAGGAAGGGAGGAAAGAAGGAGAGAAGGAAGAGACGGATGAAAGAAGGAAGGAAGGGAAAGGAAGGAAGGAAAGAAGGAAGGGAGGGAGGAAAGAAGGAAGGAAAGAAGGAAGGGAGGGAGGAAAGAAGGAAGGGAGGGAGGGAGGAAAGAAGAAGGAAGGAAAGAAAGAAGGAAGGGAGGGAGGAAAGAAGGAAGGGAGGGGGAGGAAAGAAGGGAGGAAAGAAGGAAGGGATGAAAGAAGGAGAGAAGGAAGGGACGGATGAAAGAAGGAAGGAAGGAAAGAAGGAAGGGAGGGAGGGAGGGAGGAAAGAAAGAAGGGAGGGAGGGAGGAAAGAAGGAAGGAAAGAAGGAAGGGAGGGAGGGAAGGGAGGAAGGAAGGAAAGAAGGAAGGGAGGGAGGGAGGGAGGAAGGAAGGAAGGAGGGAAGGAGGGAGGGAAGGAGGGGAGAAGGGGAGAAGGGAGGAAGGAAGCGGGCACCCACTTACGTCTCGGAATTTGTTCCACTGCCCGACCTCCTTGTCGTACTGGGAGATGGTGGTGAGCCATTGTTTATCGTCCAGGAAATTTCCGCTTTCCGCTTTGCTCCCGGTAGTGGCTCCTGCCGAGGAGGAGGAAGAGGAGGAAGATGCTGATGCCGCCGAGGCTGCGACCATCATCCCTTGACTGCACCAAGCGGCTGCCCAGACGCAGCAAGCGAAGGCTGGCACCCGGAGGAGCATCTGAGGGAGAAGAAGGGAGGGAGAGCCAGGCGCCGCTTAGTGCTTGCTTTGCCCCCAGAAAGGCACGGCGGGCTGAGAGGGAAAGAGAGGCAGAGAGAAGCCCACCCAGCCCCCTTGCACAAGGGCCGACAGAAAGACGTCTTCTCCCCTCCGGAGTTTGGAAAGAGGGGGAAGCGAGCCCTCGCCCGAGGCTGCCCTTCCTTACCTTGCCGCTTTCTCCGGGCTCCAGCGACGGAGGGAAAGGAAGGCAGGCAGGCAGGCGCAGGCAGGCGAGGGAGAGCGCTTCGCTGCAAGAGGAGAGGAGATGCCGCGGCTGCCTGCCTGCCTGCTATCGCTCCCGCACGCGCCGCCGCCGCCGCCTCCGCCTCGAGCCGTCCACTCAGCTCCTGGCGCCCAGCGCGCGCTCCGCTCTCCCCTCCTCCCTCCCTCCTCTTCTCCCCCTCCCTCCCTCCCTCCTCCCCTGCCCCCTCCCCGTTCTGCTACTCGGGTCCCCTCCGCGCGCGCAGCTCCTGGAAAGCAGCGTCAAAGGCAGGCAGGCAGGCAGGAGCCCACGGATCTCTCCTTCTACCCTTCCCTCTCCTTTCTGTCCCTCCCTTTCTCTCCCCTTTCCCCCTCTCTCAATTCCTTTCTCCCACCCTTTCACCTCTATTCCCCTTCCTCTCTTTTACTCTCTTCTTTCTTCTTCTCTCTCCCTCCTTTTCTTTCCCCTCTTTCCCCTGCTTCTCTTTCCACCTCTACCTTTTCCCCTCTACCTTTCTCCCTCCCTCTCTTTTCCCCTCTCTCCCCTTTTTCCTCTTTCCTCCCTTCCTCTCCTCCTCTCGCTCTTCCCTTTCCCTCTCTTCTTCTCTTTTACCTCTATTTCCCTCCCTCTCCTTCACTCCATTCTTCTCCCTCCCTTTCTTTCCCTCTCTTTCCCCTTTTCCTTCTTTCCCCTTCTCCTCCTCTTGCTTCCTTTCACTCTCCCTTTCCCTCTCTTTTTCTCCCTCTTTTACCTCTATTCCCCTCCCTCTCCTTTCCTCCCCTCCTTCCTTTCTTTTTTCCATTCTACCTTTCTTTTCCTCTCATCCCCCTTTCTCTCCTCTTTTAGCTCTATTCTCCACCCTCTCCTTTACTCCCTTCTTTCTTTTTCACTTCCTCCTTCCCTTTCTTTTCCTCTCTCCCTTTCTCTCCCCTTTTCCCTCTTTACCTTTCTGCTTTCTTTTACTCTATCTCCCTCTGCTTCTTTCTCTCTCCCTATTTCTCTCTCCTTTACTCCTTTCTTTCTTTCTCTCTTCCTCCTTCCCTTTCTTTTCCTTTCTCCCTCTCCCTTTCCCTCTTTCCCCCTGTCCCCCTCCTTTCTCTCTCTTCCTTTCCCCCCTTTAACTTCTATTTGCCTCCCTCTCCTTTTCTCCCTTCTTTCTTTCTTTCTCCCTCCCTCCTTCCCTCCCATTCTTTTCCTCTATCTCCCCCTCTTTCTCTCTTTCCCTCCCTTTCTCTTCCCTTTACCCTCTTTACCCCTTCATTCTCCTCCTTTCTTCCTTCCCTCTCTCCCTCTTCCTTTCTCCCCTTCTTTTACCTCTATTCCCCTTCCTCTCCTTTGCTCTCTTCTTTTTCTTTCTCTCTTCCTCCATTCCTTTCTTTCCCTCTCCTCTCCCTTTCTCTCCCATTTTCCTTCTTTCCCTCCCTCCCTTATCTCCCTTCCCCTTCTCCACCTTTTAGCTCGATTCCCCTTCCTCTCTTTTACTTCCTTCTTCCTCCCTCCCTCCCTTTCTTTTTCTCCCTCTCTCCTTTTCCCTCTTTCCCCTGCTTCTCTTTCCCTCCCTCTCTCTCCACCCTTTTCTCCTCCTTTACCTCTATTCCCCTCCCCTTTTCTCCATTCTTCTTTCTCCCTTTCTTTTCCTCTCTCCCCTCTCCCTTTCTTTCCCCATTCCCATTTCTTCTTCTCTTCTTTACTCTCCCCCTTTGCCTCTATCCCCTTCCCTCTCCTTCACTCCATTCTTCCTTCCTCCTTTCTTTTCCTCTATCTCCCTCTCCTTTTTTCTCTCCTGCCCCTCTTTTCCCCTCCCTTCTTCTCTTTCACTGCCTCTCTCTCTTTCTCTGTCTCCCTCTTCCCCTGTTCCTTTTCCCTCTCCCTTTCTCTCCCCTTTTACCACTATTCCAGCCAATTTCATTCACTCCCTTCTTCTTTCTCCCTCCCCTCCCTTCCTTTCCTTTGCCTCTCTCTCCCTTTCTCTCCCCGTTCTCTAGTTCCCCATCTTCTCATTCCCTCCCTCTCTTTCTATCCCTTCTTCTCCACTTTCCATTTCCCTCTCATTTTACATCTATTCCTCTCTCACACCTTCATTCCCTTCTTTATTTCTCTCTCCCTCTTTTTCCTCTCCCTTTCCTCTCCCCTTTATTTCCCCTTCTCTTTCCCTCCCTCTCTCCTTTCTCCCTTCCTCTCCCCCTCTCCAATTTCTTCTCTTTTACCTCTATTCCCCTCTCTCCTACACTCCCTTCTTCTTTTTCCCTTCCTCCTGTTCTTTTCCTCTCTCTTTCTCTCTCTTCCTCTCCTCTTTTCTCCTTCTTCTCTCTCTCCCTTTCTCCCCCTCTCCCTTTCACTCTCTCCCTTTCTCCACTTTTACCTCTATACCCCTCCTTCATTTTCTTCTTCCTTTCTTTCTCCCTCCCTTTCTTTTCCTCCCTCTCCCTTTCTCTTTCTCCCCCTCCCATCTCCCTCTTTCCCTCCCCCTCCTTCTCCCTCTCTTTTTCCCCTCTCTCACCTTCTACTCCCTCTCTTTCTCACTCTCCTTATTCATCTTTTCCTCCCTCCCAACAAAAAGTGTGTCCTGAGAAAGAGAAAGACCAGGAAGTCAATGGTATTGTTCCAGACACATACACACATCCCATTTGCTAGGCACACTTGACCTGGGCATGTCTTTTGGGGAAGGGTACCATCAGGTGAGCAGAGGTAGGCCAACGCTAACATGCAAATTCGCCTCCTTTCCCCTGCTACATTATCCAAAGGAAGTCCCTCCAGATCCGCACGTTCTCCCACCCTCTTCTACACTTTTGTCACTCCTACAGATTAACTTGGAAGGGAAAACAATGCCTTCTCCAAACTCTGATGAACATCAGCCTAAACCAACACAAAACCAAAGAGTTGGAACAGCGTCTGTTGCTAAATTTAGGTGAGCCTCATCGTATGTCTCATCCCAAGCTCGGTGCAGGTTCTCAGTTGCTTTGGTAAGCAGGCAGTGGGGAAAGGTAGGGGAGGAGCTGGCTCTGCTCACTCATTACCTCTGAATGCTCGTGGAATGCCAGTCCTCTTCTCCTGCATCACCTAAAGACAGAAGTGGAGCAACGGATCAGGGATGCTTCTTAATGGACAATTCCCAGTGCCACCAAGCAAAACCATTATGCAGTCACTATGCTTCTTTTTCCTTACTGCATTTTTGTGCTAAGAAAAAAAACACAGGCAAATCAGAAAAGTTAGAGATTTTTTTAAAAAAGAAAGGTTAGAGATAGATGAAAACATTGTTTGAACACCACCATCGCTATTTTCATGATTAAACTATGATGATTTCTCGAAGAAAGGCTCAGCCAAAATTCAGTTAGAGATGGCAGTAACCTTCATTTCATAGAATCATTCAGTCGGGAGATACTTTGTGGACCATCCAGTCCAACCCCCTGCCAAGAAGCAGGAAATTTGCATTCAAAGCACCCCCGACAGATGGCCATGCAGCCTCTGCTTGAGCCTCCAAAGAAGGAGCCTCCATCACACTCCTGGGCAGAGAGTTCCACTGCTGAACAGCTCTTACAGTCAGGAAGTTCTTCCTAATGTTCAGGTAGAAGCTCCTTTCCTGTAGTTTGAAGCCATTGTTCCACATCCTAGTCTCTAGGGCAGCGGAGAACAAGCTTGCTCCCGCCTCCCTTTGACTTCCCCTCACATATATAATGTCTTCTCTCAGCCTTCTCTTCTGAAGGCTATACATACCCAGCTCTTTAAGCTGCTCCTCATAGGGCTTGTTCTCCAGACCCTTGATCATTTTAGTCTCCTTGCTCTGGACACAATCCAGCTTGTCAACATCTCCCTTCAATTGTGGTGCCTAGAATTGGACACAGTACTTCAGGCAGAATAGAGGGATAGCATCACTTCCCTGTATGTAGACATTATTATTTATTTATTTATTTCCAGTGTTTATACCCCGCTACTTCTCAACCCCCGAGGGGGGACTCAGTGCGGCCTAACAGACGGCAACAATTCCATGCCACACAATACATAGTAAACAACAGTTAAAATTAAAATACATTAAAATACACCTAGAATTCAATACATTAAAATACAGTTAATATCATATACATTCATCACCATTAAAACAATGTTCCATCCAAAGTCTTAGATCTTAACCACCAATTTGCCAACTGACCAGTCTAAAGTGCCGTGTTGTGCTAGGGTGCAAACTCTTGGTCCCAAAGCCAGGATTTCACTCTTTTTCTGAATGTTAGGAGGGATGAAGCTGATCGAATATCAATAGGGAGTGCGTTCCACAGACGCATTCCACATTATAGATACAGACGCATTCCACATTATAGATACAGTCATGCTACCCCCCCCCCCCCCATTCTGCCTTGGTCAGACCATACCTGGAGTACTGTGTCTAATTCTGGGCACCACAATTGAAGGGAGATGTTGACAAGCTGGAATGTGTCCAGAGCAGGGCTGAGCAACCTACGGCCTGCGGGCCGAATCCGGCCCGGCAGCCGATTCTGTCAGGCCCACGGAGAAGGGTGTCGGGGGCGGGGCCAAGAAGAAGGGGTGCCGCTACCGCCATCCCATTGTGGCAGCTTTGGAGTACCAGACATCCCTTTGGAGGGGCGGCTTTGGAGTGCCTGGTGATCCGGGCCTACCGCAGGAGCACTCGGCGACCTGCGGGGCTGATTGCCCTGGCTTCCCATAAGACTTGATCGTCTTCCGGGTCGCCAGGTCGAATAAGCCGCCATGAGATCGCCAACTGCTCCCCCTGCAGGCCTGGGATGGCTGGCACCCCATAGCAGGGTGATCAGCTGGGGAACGGCTGGGGGGCGAGAGCGGACGGAGGCCTGCAGCCTCCGATCGCCTGCTGCTCTGCTTTCCTCTTTTGCAGCGGTGGCTGGGTCCATTGGGCCATTCCATCTTGGTTCGCATCTTGTCTTCTTGAATTTAATTTAATTTTAGTGGTTTTTATTATTATTTTATAATAATGTTATCATAATAATATAATATAATAAATAATATAATATAATAATGTTCGATTATATTATAATTTCAATATATTATAATGTCTATATATACTATAATATAATAATTATGATATTTATTTATATTTATTTATTTATTATTTGGTTTTATACTCCGCCCCTCCCTGCAGGCTATTAGTATATTAATACTAATAATATCTGAATGTTTCTTGATATATTAATATGTTAATATTAATGATGTGTAATATATAGTAAATATAGTAAATAAATAAATAAATAATGTAGATTAGAATGTAGTTCCGCCTCCATAATATTTTTTGGCTCTCGTGTGGCTCCTTGGAAAAAATAATTGCCCACCCCTGGTCCAGAGGATGGTGACTAAAATGATCAATTTGACCAACTCTTGCTACTAAAAGGGAGATAAAGCCCACTGCTGCTCCTTCTAGCTCAACACCTCCCCAAGTCAGACAAAATATAAGATATTTATTTATTTATTTATTTATTATTCGGGCTTCTATGCCGCCGACTCCCTGAGGCTCGCGGCGGCTTACAGGAGCCGAAGGGCACAGTAAAATACAGGCAATAAGCAGTTAAAAACAATTAAAAACAACAGCAGTATAGTAATTAATAACACAGTTAACACAATGAACAGCACATCATCCTCAGAAGAACGAATAGATGGCGGGGCATGGGCAGGACTTACTCACCAAAGGCCTGCTTAAACAGGTATGTTTTACAGGCCCGTCTAAACGGGAGCAAGTCCTTCATAGCCCGAGTTCCGGCCGGGAGGGCGTTCCACAGCGTAGGTGCTATGACAGAGAACGCCCTCCGGCGGGTAGCAGTCAGCCTTGCGAGTTTAGCTGAAGGTATCTCCAGGAGATTGGAGTCCTCAGACCAAAGTGATCTCGGAGGGCAATATGGGGTGAGACGGTCCCTCAAATACGCTGGCCCCAGGCCGTGTAAGGCCTTAAAGGTGAGGACCAACACTTTGAAGGTGATCCGGTGCTCAATTGGCAGCCAGTGCAGATCCTGCAAAACAGTAAAATATATGGGTAAGTGTTCCTACATGCATGCATGTATGTGTGAGCATTGCTGCCACATACCAATGTTCCTACAAGTATGTGTTCCTACATACATGTAGGAACATTGGTATGTGGCAGCAGTGCTCACACAGCTAGGTGTTCATGATTTTCTGACAGTCACAGTTTCCCATAGCAGTTCAGCCCAGGCTTCCAAGAATTTTTGCCATGTGTTTTACTCCCACCTTGAGTATGTTTATACAAAGGGACACGCGCATATTGCCAAAGCACATGGTTCTCTAACTTCATCCCCCTGTTAAGCAGAAAAGGCACTGGAGCTTTGGAATAGTGCAGCAACCTGAAATGCCCCCAGATAATCTGTGTGTGAAAGGAAAGTCTGGCCGGTTTTTCCTGTGAGCAATACTATATGCTGCATTGCCCCATCTGCCCTGCCAAAGTGCAGAGAGTTGCTGAGCGAGGAGGAGGAGGCAAGAGACCCTGCTGCCTTTCTCTTCCTTACACATTTTACCACCCACTTGTGAAAATATGTCATTCAAACGGAAAGATGATGACTGAGAGGAGACGTTGTGGCATCCACAGAATCACTCAGTGATTTACTTTTCCCAGCAGGGAGATTGGGCAAGTGATGGCTTCTGCTTCCCATAATTGCTCCCTTTTCCCTTTAGAATGCTTTCTCTGCCCAGACATCCTTTCTTTTTGGATGCCACAATGGGAAGAATTCGGCAGAGCCATCAAGACACAGAAGGCAGTCATTCCTCCACCTTTGTGATTTTGACTTTTGCAGACAGATTTAATTAAAACGTTTTCTCTAGGAATCTTTTTGTCCTCCAATGTGACTCTATGCTCAGCTTCCTCTGTGACCCGGAAGACCTTCAGATTTATAAAGAGAACATTTGTCTAGGAACCTCTGATTAGAGTCTATGTCAGCTTTGAGCAGATATCAAACATATAGTCATTTTAGAAGATCTAGAAATTCCTAGAGAGGTGTTATCTCAGATAAAAATTAGCAGTTTCTTTATTTGCAGTTTTTCCAAAGCTCTCTAAGGGGGGCTGCCTTTGAAGATAGTTCGGAAATTTCAACTGGTCCAGAGATCGGCAGCCAGGTTACTAACTGGAGCACCACTCAGGGAGAGAACCACTCCCATGCTGCAGCAGCTCCACTGCTTCCAGGCTAAATACAAGGTGCTGGTCATTACCTCCAAAGCCCTAAATGGCTCGGGTCCAGACTATTTGACAAAACGCATCTCCCACTACAGACCAATTTGGACACTGGGGTCATCAGAGGAGGCCCTGTTCTCAGTCCCACCCTTGTCTCAAGCATGGCTGGGGGGAATGAGAGAAAGGGCCTTCTTCGTGGTTGCCCACCACCTCTGGCACTCCCTTCCTAAGGAATTAAAGATGGCCTTCTCCCTCCCTGACTTTAAGAAACAGCTGAAGATGTATTTTTGTGCACTGGCTTATGAGAAGGAGGAGAAATAGATGATGATGCCATTATACCTCTGATTAATAGCTGCCATCCATATTCATGCCCTGTTCACTCCACCAGTTCAATAGACATCTTGAGCAATGACATCTATTTGCCCCCCGGGATCCTGTTGGCTCTGGGAAATCAACTCTTCTGTCTAATGTTTTGTTTTATGTTTGATAAAATAGGTTATATTTTAATTTAATTTGAGTTAAGTTACAATTTGCTTTTACATGTTGAGTTGTCAATTTTTGTTATTATGTGTGTATTATTGTTATGTTCAGGCATTGAATCTTTGCCTTTTATGATCGTAATCCGCTCTAAGTCCCCTCAGGGAGTAAAGTTTTTATTATTATAATTATTATTTCACTTTCATGGGGTCTTGTGATTGTGGAGACCTGACTGTAGTAGGTTGTTCCTTCTTTAAGCAATTACATGTCTGTATGCTCTCAAACTTTCTCACTGAGTTATGTGGACAATTGAACTACTAGATGGACTTAAAACATTACCACCACACCAGCTAGAGGGGAAACACTGGGAAATGGACAACATGCCTAACCCCATGACTCTAAGAGAATGAATGGCTAAAGCTTTATTAAGTGCCATATATCGCTCATAGTTATGTCACCACTTATGTGAGTCAGGAGGCAAGTTCACTCCAGATGGTAATCTAGGGTTAAAAGATACTCTCCGAGGTACTGAATCTCTTCCTGACCAGATTAATCACACCAGATAGCTCATTTAAAGCTTCTGGGAACCTGGCAAAGAGTCACCTCTCCAATGACATGGCAACCACCAGTTGCTGCTGCCACCTATAGAGGAATGATGAACAATTTCATTTTAGGCAGCCCAACATTCCTTGACAAAGTGCCCAGAAAAAGCAAGCTAGACATAGGAGCCAGCAGGACTCAAGAAAGGAAAAACAGTGTGGGATGGAAGTTCCAAAAGACAAGATTCCCAGATGGAGGTATCTCTTCCTGCTTGTTCTCTACTAGCCTTTGCTGAAGGAAAGTGCCAATTGTTTGCTTATCCCACTGAACTAGAGTCATTGGGTTATTTGTGTTGTGGAATTGTTTTTCAAATTATCTATAAAATAATGTTTAAAGTTAGGCTCTGTATACTGACTTCACAAGCATGCATACATTTTGGGTTTAAGGATAGATCACCAGAAAAGGAAGTTGTGAGGGAGGGAACAGAGAGGGAGTTGATATATATAATAATAATGAGAAGCCCGAGTTAGATGTTTTAATTAGAATTTGTGAAGTCCAAAAAACAGCAAATGAATTTATCATACAGTACTTTACATGTGTAAATTAAGCTGAAGTGTTATGTCATTGATAGATCAGGAATGAAGTCTGAATTTGCGGGATTTGAGTGCAAATGAACCTAAGATGGGTTATGATGACATTTTGGTATCAGGCAAAACCTTTTTTCATACTACAGGTGTCAAAAATTCAACAGTTTTAGCTAGTAATTGGCTTTATTTCGTTTGTTTCAAATCTTGTACTTTTGCAAGGTAGCCTTTTTGGAAAAGGCAAAGACAGTGATATATGAAAATTCTGAGAGTGCCTTGAAGATCCAACCAGTCCATACTTCAGGAAGTAAAGCCCAACTGCTCATTGGCGGGAAGGATAGTAGAGGCAAAGATGAAGTACTTTGGCCACATAATGAGAAGACAGGAAAGCTTGGAGAAGACAATGTTGCTTGGGAAAATGGAAGGAAAAAGGAAGAGGGGCCAACCAAGGGCAAGATAGATGGATGGTACCATTGAAGTGACTGGCTTGACTCTGAAGGAGCTGGGAGTAGTGACAGCCAACAGGGAGCTCTGGCATGGGCTGGTCCAGGAGGTCACAAAGAGTCGGAAGTGACTGAACAAATTAATAAAAAGATATATATATATATACACACACACACACACACACATACACACACACAAACAAATTAGCCCATTCTCTCCTTCAGCTATTTTGATGGATCTATGACCTACATGTTAGGAAATATGAATAGTATCTGTTAATAAGCCTATCATCAAGAGAAAAGCAGCATTTTTACACTCATGCGCCATGTCCTTTCAGTATAAGGAACTCTGGTTTGGACCAAGCCCTATTTCCTAAAAGTCAATCCCTCAAACATTGGTGCATAAGAAATAGATACTTTGGTAAATATAACTATAACCCATGCCAGAGATTAAACATATTGTTGTCAAATTATTTTGCTTTCCATTTATGTATTATACATATAATAATTACTAATGCATTCCTTTTGGCTTCTTTGGGAACTGATGTTATCTTTCTTAGAAGTGATATGAATGGCTGAAAAGCACTAGCTTTCTTGTAAATTTTTACCCTCTAAGGAATATTCCTGTGTAACTAACAATCTTTCCTGGTACTGCTTAGCCTTGTTCCAACAATACAGCTTTTTGGCTAATTTCCTCCAACATGGAAACAAATAACTAGAGACCCCTGGAGTGAAAAAAATTGGATAGTTATTTTGAAGCACTAAGCTTCATCCCAACTAAACAATACATTTGTAAGCTTTTAGATTCCAATCTCTTGGCTTATTTACAACTTCAGGTGATTATGTGGGTAGAGCGTAGGAACAAAGAGCATTGTCCCAGTTCTTCTTTTCCAGATGTTCACAGCACATTTGCTCACTAGAATGTGTGAGAGGGTGAGCTTCAATGGAAGATTTTCCATAAGAGAATATCAAGCATTGGTTTAAAATATGCGTGTGAGGAGAATAATGTGGGATTTACCACAATTTGGCCTTGATTTATAGAAAAAGCTGTCCTGCCTATCTGTGCTTGTTCTTTTGTGAACAGAAACAGAATGGCCTACATCTCAGCTTTCTGAATATTTAATATAACTCTTCCAACGTTATATTCTTAACATTATAACTGCCAATATATCTGTCTCTACATAACCATGTTAAGAATCTGACTTTGAAGGGGGGGGGGAGGATTTGCCTTTTTTACCTGATTTTATCTGAGGATTTATATGTATCAGAACTCTGTTTTTTAAAGTTGAGTCTTAGCTGCTAAATTGGATGGTTAACCAATTTCTCCAGCCTCTCAAATTAACTGATAACTGTTTTATGCCATGATAGAAATGTTCATTCCAAAGAATAAACTCTCATTGAAATCTCCATTTCCTTGAAGTGAGAGAGTCACGTAGGTGAACACAAACCCCTCCTGCATTGTAACATAGGTGAGAAAGGGAGCTTCCTCTCCGTTTTAGTTTCCACTCTACTCTACAGGTGTTAATTAAAACTCCCTGTTTACAGTAACCGGTCCTCTGAATGCAAACATCATTCCTGTTGATTGGGTTTCATCATCCTATCTGTTGTGATAGGCAAGTCAAAACAAAGAGAGACAATTCCTGGGATAATTTGGTATTATCAATGTATGACAGATGGAAGGGTATGTGTATTGAACTAAGAGGATGTGGTTTGATCCGGTGCTAAATTCTTCTGTATGCTTACATGAGATAAACAAATTATAAAGAGAATTTTTGGGGAATCTCAATTTGAAATTCCAGAGATCGTACCATATTGCTATTACAGAAATAAACTTCTTTTTTCCTTGCTCACATTCCTTGGCTAATTCGACCGACTGCTTAGCAATGAACCCTACTCTCGCAAAATTTGCAAGGCCAGGCCATCATCTTGTCAGAATTCACATGTGGATGGGATATTTCTGAAATCATTTTCTGTGGAGTACACTGCACAGTAACTCCTATTCTTGCAAAGCATTACATTCTGGGAAACGCCACTAGAATTCCCACCTTTTGCCTCTTTAAGGTCCGTAGCAGCTACATGAAAAAGAAACATTTTGGCACGAATATTTTTCTTGGTATTGAAATACATAAAGTGGCATTTAAATCATCATTATGAATCTTATCAGATGCAAAGAGAGGAGCATCTTCTCCCCATTTCTATCTGCTTCTGGAACAAAGTCCTATGGAGACCATCACACGACACTGGGCAACTTCTGGTGGCAGTCCATGGGGCTCCGTTTCAGCAGCTAAGAGAAGTGGAGCCAGAGTGCAGTCTGATGAGGTCCTATGTGAATTTCTGCTCAATATACAGTTGTTAAATACAGCAGAGCCCTGATACGAGTGAACATTAACACTTCTTGTTAATCTATATAAATTATTGAAGATACTTGATTCAAATTAAATTTCCCACTACTAAAGCATTCCAAGATCTTTCCTTTGTGAGTTAAACTCTTGGCTAAGTTAGAGTCCTACCCCATTCAGAAAAATATGATAGACAAAGAGTGGTGATAATTTATTTATTCATTCATTGGACTTCTTGGCCGCCACTCCCAGGTGGCTCGGGGCGGCTCACAATTCAAGGAACAGGATACAATAATGTGTGAAATAAAAACAATAAAAACACAGTAACAGTTATGCAACAACAATAAAATGATAAAAGGTTGAATTGAGCAACATAATGACTTTCTTGGTTATTAATATTATAAATGTTATATTATATTAATATTATAAAGGTCTTCCAAGCCATAGAAAAGTGCCACACTCCAGAGTTTCGTTCCATTTTAAATGAATACATATATAAAATCCCATTTCTTATCCTCATTAGTTTATCCTTATTAGTTTATCATCCCTACTCTTAATCCACAGTTATCCTGATAGTTTTCATTCTAGTTTTTTAAAAATTGAGTAAGAAGTGACTTGAGAAACTGCAAGTCACTTCTGGTATGTGAGAATTGGCTGTCTGCATAGACATTGCCCAGGGGGTGCCCAGATGTGTTACCATCCTGTGGAAAGCTTCTCTCATGTCCATTCTAGTTGATTTAGATCGATTTTGCAAATGTAAATCAGATATTTTCCGCACGTAAAGAAGAATACATAGAGAGAAAACAATAAAGAATATACTGTGGGGAACAAAATGGGAAATACCCACAAGAGAGGAATGTTGTTTCAAAAACCGTTACAGAGAAATCTGGAATAACAATCCATGAGGTGTATGTAGAGCTTTATTGTTTCAATACTGAAGCAATTACATCTGACTAGAAGTGTGGAGAAGCAAATAAAACAGAAACCAAAAGATGTTAACATAGGAGCAATATCTCGTGTTATTATTCCAACTAAAATAGGATGCAAAAGTATGTTCTTAGTATACATTAAAGAAGTAACACCTACCATACTATACTATATGTTTCTTCAGTCCATAACCGTGCTCTCATGAACAGTAGGATTTATATCAACCTTAGGCCTGAGATAAGTAGTTCCCTTCCAGTGACCCAAACAGGAAAAGGACAATATTATCTTCAGTGTAGGCCTGTGCACAGCAACAACTTTATTGGGAAAAGTCGATTGCCCATGGGGTGTATGATTCATGTCTACTGCTGAGGCAAAGTATAGGGAATTAACATCTGGAGACCGCAGAATGGATCTCAGACTTGGAAATGTTCTTTCTTTGTCCTTTCATATAGATGTCCCTCTCACATCTTTTTCTTTACAAATAATGAATGGCAGTGTGTTTGCATTTTACCCCAAGAAGGATCCATTACCTGCTTCCCTACACCATGCCAAATCCTATCAGTCGGCAATGTTGGAAGGACTAGAGGCCCAGTTTTCACCTCCAATACCAGGTCCAGAAATCGTATGCATGTATATGTGTGCATATACATACATATATATAGCTAACATGACAACATGACATTAGAGGACGTATCCCTACCTGAAGGGATACCTTGGAAATGGTTGTAACAGTGTCATTCCTTTTTGTGTTTGCGATGTTCTACATTATTTTGCATGTTTATATGGGGTGGTAAAGGGATGTCCTCCTCAGTGTGAGTTACAACATTTTGTTGCCTAATGGAGAACAGCAAATTACCCCTGAGGTGCATAGCATAGTATCCTAGTCTAATAAAGTTATGTTGACTGCTATGGCAGATAATTGCATAAACACCTTCCTGGCAGTAAAATATACAATCACGGGGCCTTAGTGACCTTTTCCTAACACTTAACATCTGAGATGGATGCTTTATTATGCCTGATACTATGGCTAGAAGGGTTGGTTTAGAATCCTAAAATCGGGATTCTAAAATCAAATGGGGGGGGGGATTTTTTTATTAGTATATCAAAGACTTACAAAAATTTTCCAAAAAGTGCTAAAATGTAACTTAAGTACTAACGAAATTCTAAAGTGGTTCTAAAGTAGGAAAAGCAGGGAAACAGTTAAAAATCAAGGGGGAACATTCCCCTTCACCTCTGCAGTGCAATTAAGTGGAGCTGTAATGTATAACATAAATATAAGAGCTAGTAGCTAGTAGCTACTACCTCTCAGGACACCAGAAAGTGAAGTACGATTCTCCCCCGCCCCTTATTATTTCCCTTTCCCTCCTTTCTTCCTTCTCTACCCTCTTCTTTCATTCCTTCCTTTGCTCTTTGGTTCCCCCCTTCTTTTCTCTTCTTCGCCCCTCTTCCCCCCGCGCCGCCGGTGCCCTCGCTCACCCCTCGCCTCTCTCTCTAGCCTCGATCCATGGATCGAGGCTAGAGAGAAGCAGAGGTGCGAGGCCCCTTCCAGCTAAAATATAACCCAGGCTTGGGTCGGCTTATATTTTAGCTGAAAGGGGCCTCCCCGCACCCCTCTCTGCTTCTCTCTAGCCTGGATCGAGGCTAGAGAGAAGCAGAGGGCGCTGAGTCTCTTTTCCAGCTAAATATAAGCCGACCCAGGCTTGGGTCGGCTTATATTTCAGCTGAAGTGGCCGCGCGCCTCTCTGCCACTCTCTAGCCTCGATCCATGGATCGAGGCCAGAGAGTGGCAGAGAGAGGCTGGGGCCCTTTTCCAGCTGAAATATGTTTCGACCCAAGCCTGGGTCGGCTTATATTTTAGCTGAAAGGGGCCATCGCTCCCTCGCCTCTCTCTGGCCTCGATCCATGGATCGAGGCCAGAGAGAAGCAGAGGGGCGCGCGGGCCTTTTCCAGCTGAAATATAAGCCACCCAGGCTTGGTTCGCTTATATTTCAGCTGGAAGGGGCCACGCTCCCCCTCACCTCTCTCTAGCCTCGATCCATGAAGGCAGAGCAACAGGGAAGAGAAGGAGAAGGAGGGGGGAAGCCTGGAGGACTACAGTTTCCAGAATGCATTGCCTAGCAGCAGCGTCACTCCAGTTCCCCATAGAAATGCGGGAAAAAGAAGAAGCTTAATGAAGGCAGGAAGGAAATGAGCGGGAGAAGACAAGACAGGGAGAAGTGAGTAGTACTACAATAATTAATTAATTAATACTTAAGAATTTCTAACGAACTTAACGCATATTGTTGACCTGAAGGACCGTAAAGGAAGTCTACTTCCTAGTTCGTGGCAGCGATCCGTAAAACCTCAAAAGTCCCATTTCATACGAATCTCTTACGAATCCTTTTAATTTCCGTTTCATTTTTCTCATGCCTAATGGCTAGCCCTGTTGACTGCTTCTAAATTTTATTTATTTATTTATGAAATTGATACCCCACCTTTCCTCAGTCAAGGACCCAACAAGTTAGAAGTGGGAACCATGAGGATGCACTGGCAACAGGCATGTAGCCAGGGGGGGGGGGGCTAAGGGGGCTTCAGCCCCCCGAAATTCTCAGGGTGGTCCGTGAAAAGGCCTTACTGGTACATTATTTAAACTGTTATGTTTATTCATATCATGATCTGATCACCATGCTCATTATATCCCACATTAATGGGGTTATTGGGATAACAATACAAAGGTTTGCTAGGGTTGACCCTCTTCCACCCAGTCTCAGCCCCCCCCGAAAACTCAGCAAAAAATCCTGGCTACGGCCCTGACTGGCAAGGTTTCTAGTTAGTGGAGTTTCTGGAGTGTTGCAGCTTTTTTTTCTCCTAACAGTGTTTTGTTTGTTCCAAGTCTGAGCATGCATTGAATTCAGTGGCCATTCTGCCAACTTAATAGTGTGCATCTCCAGCCATGGCAGCTTGCTCTCTCTTTTTATATTTTAGTGCTTTCCTTGCTGCCATCATTGCAAACTGCCTCATGATATTCTACCCTGCCTTATTTACAAAGCAAACTGAGCAGGAAGCAAAGGCATCAATGCCGCTGAGCATAGATGGCTCATCAGCATTGCATTCCCCTGCATGACTGCATCCAATCTAGCTCTATTCATAATGACTTTCTGCAAACAAATACATATGTGCAGGATGATACTATGCAAATTTACCAAGATCTAAATCTCATTTAAGCCAATGGGGCAATGGTGAGACGATTCAATTGAATATCCAATCGCTCTATTAAATATCAAGGGTTTGAGTAACTAAAAAAGTTCAAGAATCCTGGGACTCCATGAATCAGCAAAATCAGCAGTTTGCAGAAGGCAACTAAGTCTGGGGGTCATTGTTATTTTTGGAGGTGAAGACCTATAATAAATGTTGAATAAAGTTATAGATCTCATAGACAACATTCATAATTTGGTAAACAGAAATAATTGTTTACAATTATTTGGGGTTGAAGTCTATACTCTGGAGCAGGGGTGGGCAACCTACGGCCCGCGGCCCGGATGTGGCCCGGAAGCCGATTCTGTCCAGCCCGGGGAGAAGGGCGTCAGGGCAGGGCCAAGAAGAAGAGGTGCCGTTGTCGCCATCCCATCGCGGGCTCTGTGTGGCCTGTGTCGGCAGACAGGCCGAAGGAGCAGCGGCTTTGGAGTGCCTGCAATCCTTGGAGGCAATCTGGACCTGCAGCGAGAGCACGCGGCGACCTGCGGGGGCTAATCGCCCTGGTGATCCAGAAGACTTGATCGTCTTCCAGGTCGCCAGGTTGAATAAGCCACCTCAGATCGCCGACTGCTCCCTCTCCAGGCCCAGGGATGGCAGGCACTCCATAGCAGAGTGATCAGCTGGGAACGGCTGGGGGCGAGAGGGGGCGGAGGCTTGCAGCCTCCAATTGCCTGCTGCTCTGTTCTGCTGCGGCGGCGGCTGGGTCTGCTTTGTCATCCTCTGGGCTGGGGCCATTGGGCCATTCCATCTTGGGATCCTTCCTCTCTTGAGGATGTCAGCCTTCATCTTGGTTCGCACCTTGTCTTCTTGAATTTCATTTTATTTTATTTTAGTGGTTTTTATTATTATTTTATAATAATTTTATTATAATAATATCATTAATAATATAATATAATAATGTTATATTATATTATAATTTCAATATATTATAATGTCTATATATATACTATAATATAATTATATTAATACTAATAATATATGAATATTTCTTGATATATTAATATGTTAATATTAATGATGTGTAATATATAGTAAATATA
This sequence comes from Anolis apletophallus, assembly GCA_030556195.1. Classification (NCBI taxonomy): domain Eukaryota; kingdom Metazoa; phylum Chordata; class Lepidosauria; order Squamata; family Anolidae; genus Anolis; species Anolis apletophallus. The sequence goes on along the minus strand of JARBWK010000012.1, from coordinate 47,290,815 downwards.
GTAAGTAAATAAATAAATTATGTATATCAGAATGTAGTTCAGCCTTTAGGTGCAGCCCTCCATAATATTTTTTGGCTCTCGTGTGGCCCCTTGGAATAAATAATTGCCCACCCCTGCTCTGGAGGCAACTGAGTTCAACCTTCTGATTTTTCAATTAACCATCCTGCCAGATTAGCATTCATAGGATTGTCGTCTAATCCAGAAAACTCAGTCAACAATAACAACATCATCAACAACAACATTTTATTATATTCCAAAAACCCTTATTGCATCATAAGTATACAAGGTATGCAAGTAATGAGATTAAGTCAACATCACAAGCTTTCCTTCTTGCTTTGAGGACTATGCTCCTGATTCTGGATAAAAATGCCAGGCATTTGAATTTATGTTATTCATTTATTTGCTGTATTTCTACTCCGCTCTATCTCACCTTGGAGGGGATTCAAAGCAGCTTCCCGTTTTGCCAATTATTCAATGCTATATTGAAACATAAAAATCATACAATACACAACACATTAAATTTTAAAATCACATAAAACATATAAATACAATTCAAAACTATTAAAAACATAGCACCTAATCCTGCTATTGATTCTGTGAACGTATATTGCTCTGTGGTTATGCTGTTTCCTGGTTGCCTGATTCCTCAGCCAGGTTTTTGACTTTCCTCCTGAACACCAGGAGCCTGAAATGTGATGCCATTTCCCCACAAAGTCCCAAATGACTATTGGTTGTAACACCGAAGTGGACTTGTAGGCAAACTTTCAGGACATATCACTTTCATCTTTGGAAACATTACAGCACTGAAAACTGGAAACTATATCCGTTAGTAATGATTCCTTCAGAAACCTTCAGTTTCAATAGTTTATAATATTATTTCCAGTGCAGGAAAAATAGGGACAAGATTAATTTTGGCTGTGTATTACTGCAAGGAGTGTTTTACTGAGCCACATACTTGAGGGAGAGGAGATGAGATGTTCATGAAATAACATAACTGAGAAGAAGCTATTCCCTATTAAGTCATGATTGGATCACATGATGCTACAAAAAGGTGGTGGTTCCTCTTTCATGTGAGGTTTTTTTAACAGAAGTTAGATGGCCACTAATCAGGGATGCTTTCGCTAGGGGTTCCTTACTGGTAGGAGGTTGGACTATATAATTATTGGGATCTCTTCAGAGCCAATAGCATTGTGATAATAGCAATCTGTGGCACAGCTAGTTAGTAGCCAGCTGCATCAAATCACTACTGACTGAGAGGTCATGAGTTCGAAGCCAGCTCGGGTTGGAGTAAGATCAAAATTATTAATAGTCTAGCTTGCTATTGACCTATGTAGCCCGAAAGACAGTTGCATCTGTCAAGTAGGAAATTTAGATACCACTTTATGCGGGAAGGCTAATTTAACTAATTTATGACACCGTAAAACCTTCCAGCAGCGTGCATAAGAATGAGGAAGTACTCCATCAAGAACTTGGTGTCACAAATGGATGGTGAAATGGCAGCTCTCTCTGTGGCCAGAATCGAGCATACTTTCATGAATCTGGAAAAGCTGGAATGTAAAATTGCCTCTGTGTCTGTCTATATATGTTGTATGTCTAAATGACATTGAATGTTTGCCATGTATATGTGCATTGTAGTCCTCCCTGAGTCCCCTGCAGGCTAAGAAGGGTGGAATATAAATACTGTAAATAAATAAATAAATCTTCTGTGGGCGTTTTTAGAGATGACCCAACTGAAAGTTTAACTCTGAAGGCAATTTCTCCCATTTCCCAAACTCCCCTTACATATTTCTTTATATACTTCTATCTTAATAATATAACAAGAAGAAATATATTGTATATTGTATATAGTGTATCGGCATCAAATTGCTGCCTTCGTCAAGCCGCTCTGAGATCCCCCTCGGGGGTTGAGAAGAGCGGGATAGAAAAAAAGTAAATCAAATCTATATATATAAAAAGAGAGCGGTCGTGGTACCCGGCAAATAGGCGCGAAAACTACATGTCCAAGACCCACGAAAATCGCCAGGCCACTGACCCATACCCCAGGGTCCCTATAGGGCCCACAAAAATACCCCAAAACACAACCCACCACCCTCTAAAACACCCCTGAAAAACAACCTTTCCACGCATGCACAAACGGCGAACTGTGACGGCCGCGGCAACGCCCCGTCCCTCCTCCTCCTCCAACACACCCTCCCACCCCGCCCCTCCTTGGCCCCGCCCCTCCTCCTCCTCCCTCCCACCCCACCTCCACGCCCCAAGACATTACCCCACCCACGCCGCTGATGCCATACCCACCTCCGCCGCTACCAGGCCGCTCCTCAAGCCGGGACACATGGGCACCGCCTTGGCCGCCTTCTCCGCAGCATCCTTGCCCTTCCTCGGGCACTGCCATCCGGTTCTGAACCCAGGCCAGGATGGCAGCCGCTGAGGAAAGCCAAGGACGCGGCGGAGAAGGCGCCCACAACGCAACCAGGGTCCATGGGGCGCCTGGGAAACGACGGAGGAGACGACTACAGACAAGGAACTACACCTCCCAGAAGGCTCCGCGCCTCTCACTGGGAAACAGGGGCGGAGCTTTCTGGGAACTGAAGTCCCATGCCTCTATCCGCCTCCTCCTCCGACCCCCAGCCTCCAAAGCGTTTCCGGACACAACCCACGCGGCCCGGGACCACGGAGGAAGGCAAGGAGGCGACGCACCCGTCCTCCTCACGAAGGTCCCCCTTCGGCACCCCTTTCGGCAGGGAAGTACAACAACCAACCTCCTACTCAGGGTCCCCCATCACACCCCCCCCAACAGCACACACATATATACAGTATATACACATACAAATATATACACAGACATATATACACACACACAAATACACACAAACGTATATATACACACACAAATAAATACAAACAAAAATATACACACATACACATATATACACACACATATATACACACACATACATACACAAACACACAAAAATACACACACACATATACACATATACATACACATATATACACACATAAACACAAACACATATATAAACATATACATACCCACCTACACATATATACACACACAAACATACACAACAACATAAACACACATACACACAAACATACATACACATACATACACAAATACATACACGTACACACACACACACATATATATACACATATACATACACAGAAAAATAAACAGACATACACAGACATATATACACCCAAACAGACACATAAAAACACACACAAAACACATAGTCACATCACTACCAACCCATACATACCCAGACTTCCACACATCTCCTAAATAGGGCACAGCAAGGCGTGCCAGGTTCAGCTAGTAATAAATAAATGTATGAATGGAGGGTTAAATTTGTTTGCAAATTACGTTCATGCATAATAATATACTTTAAATAGTTTCTAAACTATATACACTAGGCTAGCTATATTGTGGACTCCCCGGCTTTGCAATGGGTTAAACCCTTGTGCCGGCAGGGCGGAGAGAGCAGGTTGAGCTCCCTCTGTCAGCTCCAGCTCCCCATGTGGGGACAGAAGAGAAGCCTTCCACAAGGATGGGAAAACATCAAACATCTGAGCATCCCCTGGGCAATGGCCAATTCTAAAAAAGAAAACGCTACCAAAAGCCAGCATATATCACAAATTACAAAATGTATTAGCATATATCAAAACATTGAACATACACAATAGTACTACAAATATAAAGCAGTGAGAACTAAGTGCGCATACTTTACCCTATAAGGAGATATAGTCCTGAGTATAGGAGTCCACAGTCCCAAAGGTAGAGCCAAGTTCGCAAAATAGCGAGAGTTCCGCGGTTGCAAATGAACCGGATTATATCCACATGAGCACAAGCAGTTCAAAATATAACAGGGTCCATAAGAAGTGTAGGTTCAATATGGTAACATCCACATATGGGGTGAAGTAGGCATGTAAAATCCCAGCGGAAGATCGGACAATGAAGAGTAGTACATATACTCCTAAATATGAAACGGAATAAGTAGGAAGCCGATAGGGTGAAGATTTAACAAATGATCAGGCCACCTTAAATCCGTTTTGCTCCCGGGCGGAGCTTTATCAAGGCTTCAGTTATACACATACCGATGTCCTTTCATCATGGAATTCATCATTAGCCTAACCTCACTCGATAAGTGAGGTGACCTAAAAGGTGTTTGGCCAATTCCCTCACACCAGAAGCCACTTGCGGTTTCTCAAGTCACTCCTGGCACACACACAAAAAGCTATATTGTAATTTGTATTGTTTTATAATTGTAACTATACTAGTTTAGGCATTTTGTATGCTGCTATGCAAATGCTTTCGCCTTGAAAAGCAGGGCATATGAGCAGGAAAACATGGTGTGCAAATAAAGTGCTAAGAACAAAGTCTCATTGTGTTCAATAGAGGAATTTATCCATAATATTGTGATGGAAACAATGGGACGTGATTTAAATTAACCTTCCTTGAGGTCCACTACTTTTTTAAAAAGCAGCAGGAATATTTTCCCTCAAATGGACTATTCTCCAGTTGGGCCCATGAATTTTAATTTTTGACAAGAACATTATTTTCTTATTTATGCAGTAAGCTAACTAGAGTAGACAGGGGAATATAAGTTAAATATAATACGTTGTTAAACTGTATACTATACCCTCCCTTCCTGGACAGTATCATTTAGATTATCTTGTTAAATGTCCATTCATAAGAAATTGTCTAGTAAATTACTTCTAGTGATTGATGTTAAGTGGGTAGGAGAAGCAATAAGATTTTCCTCCTCAGTTACTTTTAGTTCTTCTTGAGAGCGCCAGCTGGGAACCTTCCAATCCATACTGCAGCCTCTCAACTCACAAGGGAATTGTTGCTGGAAGACCTTTTGGATGCTAATTAATCTCCTTCAGAAAGTTTACTGTCCCTGGCTACAGGTCATTGTCTACTTGGCCTTCAGTTTCAAAGAAGGAAATGGGGCTTATATAATTTGAAGAATTCTCTGCTGAAATAATGTTGCCCCACACAACAGAAAGAGCACTTCCCCCCAACCAAACAAAGAGCTTCAACATTGCTCCTCCATTTCCACCTCTTTCAGAAAGGAACTGATTTGTCACTTATCAATCAGATTTCTGGAATCTGAGAGCCAAAGCAAAGAGGTAATGAGCCATAAATAAAATATAATCTCTAGCATATAATATCAATATATAACCTAACATGTTTTTTTAACTTTGGGGTTTAACACAGGAGCAAATACATTCACATTTTTCATTTCCCGTGTTAATCCTAACACACTCCATTATGCCTGTTTGCTCAGTGTTTTAAAGTGTTGACTTTTACATTTGTTTTGTTTATTTTATCCTAGTTCTGTATTTTAAAGCATAATTTCTCACTAAAAATTAATTCAAAAGCAATTCACTAATGCCAAAATACTATTTTATTTATCACGTCAGGAGCAAATTGAGGGTATAGTTGTAATGGATTTTAAAACACATACAAAGTCAAAAACTTGGCATTATACTAAATGTCCTTTGACCAGTAGCTGGCCACTTGTCACGATCGCCGACTTAGAACTGCCCCTTTAACACACACACGGAGACGTATCAAAGGCTAACTAGTTTATTGAATATAAAAACAGTCCAAAAGGTATATAGTCCAATAAATGCAAGTATTCAAAGTATAAAGTCAATAGTCCAAAGTATAATGGCAAATAGCTTGAAGCGAGGCAAGGCTCCGCAATTCAATGCGGATCAGGAAACAGGGCAAGGTTTCGCATCCAATGCGAATCAGGAACCAGGGCAAAGTGCCGCAAACCACTGCGGCTCAGGAAACAAGGCAAAGGCAAGGCAAGACTTGATGACCACTGTTAACTTGTGGTCCCACTCCGCTTCGCGCCTATTCAGTATAGACGTGGCCGGAGAACTGAGGATCAGTTCCCACGGGGCCGTACTTAATCCCTCGGCCGGGCCCCCCGACGATCTAGGGCCCGGCGCCTCCAGTCTCTACTTTCCGAACGGTGACGGTCTAGGGACAGGTGCCAGCTCCTCCTGCCCTCCTCTATGTCCCTGCGCCTGTTATGAGAACGGCCCCGCTCTTCCAGCCTAGTATCGCTATCTTCCTGAGAAGTAGCCTCCCCCGAAGTTTCCCATCCGCTAGCCTCCATCTGCTGTTCAGCCAGCTCCTGGGAACCTCGGCCATTTGGGAATTCATAACTATCTCCGCTATCTGCTTCACTGCCTCCCATCTCCACCTGGTCCGCTCCTTCCCCGGGAGAATGCTCCCATTCGAAATCCCAGGCTAAACTCTCTGGCGGTGGACTGGGCAAAGGCACCGCTGACCAATCTTGCTCTGGGCCTTCCAACTCATCCTCCGAATCCCTTTCAGCCTGTGCGGGTCCCAATGCCAACGGGACCCCTGGTGCATTACCCCTCCCCCGTGGCCCGAGCGGACCCAGGGGTGCTACACTCTCCCCCTCAGGGCCCCCTGGGCCGCCCCCGGCTTGGGCTTGTCAGGTAGTTGCGGTGGAAGCGAGCCACCAACTCCGGGCGTGAACATCTCGAGCCTTGACCCAAGCACGTTCTTCCGGGCCAAACCCCTTCCAGTCAATGAAGTACTCAACTTCCTGTAGCGGAGGCGGGCATCCAAGATGTCCTGCACCTCGACCTCCTCCCCGCCCTCCCGCATCACAGGGGAGGAGGCGGCTGCGCGTCACGTCAGGCCGCACCCCCTTCGCTGGCGGAGCAACGAACGATGAAACACCGGGTGGAGTTTCATGTCCGCTGGGAGTTGTAGTTTGAAGGAAACAGGCCCCACCTTCTCCAAAACCTTGTAGGGACCCAAAAATCTCGCATCCAGCTTGCGGGTGGGTCGCTGCGTGGGCAAATTCTTGGTGGACAGCCAAACTTTATCCCCCACAAGGATGTCAGGACCCTCCTGGCGCCGCCGATCAGCCATCCGCTTGTAGTCAGCTTTCGCCTGGTCCAATTGAGTGCGTAGCAAGTCTTGGAGTGCAGTGAGCTCTCGAAGCCAATCCTTAGCCTCGGAAACGTCTCCGGACGGGTCCACCGGCGGGTAGAACCGAGGGTGGTGTCCATAGTTAGCAAAGAAAGGAGTCTCTTTGATGGATTCCTGCGTCGCATTGTTGTAAGCAAACTCTGCCAGGGACAACAAGGACGCCCAATTGTTTTGCTGATAGTTGACATAGCAGCGCAGGTACTGCTCCAAGGTGGCATTGACCCTTTCGGTCTGGCCATCGGTCTGCGGGTGATGGGCCGTGGACATCCGCACATCAATCCCCAGCAACTTCTGGACAGCCTTCCAGAACTGGGAAGTGAATTGGGTGCCCCGGTCAGTCACCAGGCTCTGTGGAAGTCCATGCAGCCGAAACACATGTTGCACAAACATATCAGCAGTCTCTTTGGCAGTAGGCACCCCCACACAGGGGATGAAGTGTCCCATCTTAGTGAAACAGTCCACCACGACCAGTATCGAGGTGAAACCCTTGGACTTGGGGAGGTCGGTGATGAAATCGGCCGAAATCATCTTCCAGGGAGCAGAGGGGGTCGGAAGCGGCTGGAGCAAACCAGCCGGCTTGCCCCCCTGGTTCTTAGCCCGGTGACACACAGGGCAGGATCCCACATAGTCCTCCACATCCCTCCGCACTTTCAGCCACCAAAAGTCCCGTAGGACCAGTTGGAGAGTCTTGAAAAGCCCAAAATGGCCTGCGGCCCGGCTATCGTGGCAAAGCTTGAGAATGCCCAGGGGAAACATAGACAGAGTCCCGGTGGTATAGGACCCCATTCTTTACCTGCTACACCACTTGGAGTGCCTCTGGGGTTGCTATAAGAAGATCCTCCATTGTGCATGTGTCAGGGCCCAGACTACATTGTAATAGGTGGCCTGTGGTTCGTTCTTCTCCTCATTTGCATGTCGTGGACTCCTATTTGTAGCCCCATTTCTTAAGGTTGGCTCTGCACCTCATGGTGCCAGAGTGCAGTCTCTTCAGTGTCTTCCAAGTCACCCAGTCTTATGTGTGTCCAGGAGGGAGTCAGCTATGGCTTGAGGTTCCGGGTTTTAGCCTGCCACTTTTGGACTCTCGCTTGCTGAGGTGTTCCTGCAAGTATCTCTAGAGCTTTGGGAGATATTTCTTGATTTAAGGAATTGGCTTGCTGGCTGATATTCGAATAGGGGATGGGCCGGAGATGTCACTACCTTGGCCTTTCCATTATTGGCTGCTACTTCCTGGCAGATGTCAGGTGGTGCAATACTGGCTAAACAGTATAATTTCTCCAGTGGTGTTGGGCGTAAACATCCTGTGATAATTCGGCATGTCTCATTAAGAGCCACATCCATTGTTTTAACATGGTGAGATGTGTTCCACACTGGACATGCATATTCAGCAGCAGAGTAGCAAAGCACAAGGGCAGATGTCTTTACTGTATCTGGTTGTGATCCCCAGGTTGTGCTAGTTAGCTTTCATATGATATTATTTCTAGTATCCACTTTTTGCTTGATAGTCAAGCAGTGCCCCTTGTAAGTCAGAGCATAGTCCAAGGTAACTCGCAGGTATTTTGGTGTGCTGCAATGCTAAAGTGGGATTCCAACTTATTTATGTATTTTGTTCCTGGATATTTGTAAACCGCTCTGAGCCTTCGGGGAGTGGTGGTATACAATTCGGAATAATAAAATAAATAAATAAACTTGCAGCCAGAATACTAACGATCTATATAAATAAAAATGTAATGTTAGTTTGTGGGATTAACATAACTCAAAAACCACTGGATGAATTGACACCAAATTTGGACACAATACACCTATCAGGCCAACAAGTGATGATCACTCATAAAAACACTGAAGAACACAGAGGAAGAGACTTAAAAAGCCAAAAAAATACATGACAACGCATGTGCAAAACCATACACACGCACACACATACATATATACACACATAAAACACATACACAGACTGAGCCACAGAAATGCGTGGCAGGGGATGGCTAGTACAATATATCAAGATATAAAGAGTAAAGAATAGCAGAGAGACACTTTAAAAAAATAATATAAAAATTAATACACCACTTTTCTCTTTTTTCATGTGTGTCCCAGGTCACAGGATTCTGCACACACTCCACTACTAAAATGCTCTAGATCAGTGGTTCTCAAACTGTGGGTCTCCAGGTGTTTTGGCTTACAACTCCCAGAAATCCCAGCCAGTTTAACAGTTGTTAGGATTTCTGGGAGTTGAAGGCCAAAATATCTGGAGACTTACAGGTTGAGTACCACTGCTCTAGATCTACCAGTGAACCCTATGTTCAATAATGATGTATGTCAGGGGGGCAGAAGAAATGTTGAGCTCCTCCCTGGGGACCTAGGCATCATCTTGCAAGTTGCATTTGTGGTGAGACAGTTGATATGCTGATATGTCCCTGTTGTTCGTGATGAATAGTTGCCATGTGGGCAGAATAACTGGCATAATTCCAGGTTAATAGGCAACGACAATGTGTTTCCATGGAGCACATATTTTATGTTTATTTTTTCCCTCACCTACTGTGCTGAACTCTCTTGTAGAGATGAGTTTCTATATGATGCAACATCTGTGCTGCCAGCATGAGAATGTCTCCAATCTCTGCCCCAATTACAGCAAAGGACTGCTCCACCCAAAACACATTAATGAAGGTTTTCTTGAAGTTTATGCAAACAACAAGAACAACCCTCTTGACAATAAGATGAATTATTCAGTACCCTCAATAAATGTTGTTTGAATTGCCATTTTCTTCTTGAAAAAGATTTTTTCCCCACAAATTGTGGGTTCAATTGTTTTTACTTCTCAAGTGTTTAACATTATTTTCAGGCAGGTGCACTTTCAGATCCATTCTGCATGTCTTTCATAGAAAATTGAAACCAACTTGTAGTTTACTATGTTGCCTACTGGGAAAAACCAAATGTTCAGTTCTAAATGTCTTTCGTTTTAGTCATTTGCATTTCTTAATATGTGCATATATCCTCAAAGACTTTGAACTCAGTAAAGGTGCTTTTGAATAAACATACTCAATATCGTCCTGTATATATTAACCTGAAGCTATGTTATCAGTCATTAACTATGTTTCTTTTCATTTAAAACTCTAGGGGTTTTAAGGTATATATGCTAGAATATGGCAAAGTAAAATGCCTCTCTTGAATACAGAACAAGTGTATAGTGGGTCCTTGGTATCCTGGTTGGGTTCCAGGACTCCCTGTGGATACTAAGATCCATGGATGATCAAGTCCCATTATATACAGTGTAAACTAAAATGGCATCCCTTATATGCAATGACAATATCAGGGTTCCCTTTTTTGCTCTTTTTAAGGAATATTTTCAAGTCATTAATGGTTGAATCGTGGATGCTGAATCTATGGATACAGAGGAAAGACTGAACTTGAATCAAAAGAGCAATCAAAGTATAAGTCATACCCATTTATAAGTCAAGGACTGGTTTGGGGGCCAAAATTATGGATTTTTATGACCCATTGATAGGTTGAGAATCATTCCAAAGGGAGGGGAAAGCACCAACACCATCTCAGGGGACCAGCCTTCCCTGGAATATGCCACCATTTCTCCATCCAGGCACTCCATAAGACATTCAAGAAACCGCATCATGATGGAGAGAGTGGAGGGGTTGGTTCTCCTAGGATAAACTAAGATCTTGTCTTTTGCTATTCTCCTCAGAGGTGGGGATGGTTCCTTCTATCCAAGTGTCAGTCCAGGTAGATGCGATTGTCAGGAGTGCTTAGAACCTCTTCCTAGATTTGGAGGACCTAAAGATGTTAGTGCATGTGCTAGTGATGTCAAGGCTGCACTCCTGCAATGTGCTTTACATTGGGTTACCTTTGTGCCAAGTTAAAAAAACCTCCAGCTGATTCAAAATACGACAGCCGGATTGGTTTCAGGAACATCCAGAACTGAACATATTACACCCATCCTAAAGTCACTCCATTACCTGCCAATTAGTTTCTGGGCAAAGTGCAAGGTATTGGTTTAGACCTTTAAAGCTCTGCATAGTTTTAGTCCATGTTACATAACAGGATCACCTTCTCCCATACAATCCGCCCCGAACACTGAGGTCCTCTGGCGTGGGGGTGGTTACATCACCCTGCCACAACTAGACTGGCAACTGTCGTCCAGAGGACCTTTTCATCGGCCATCCCAAGACTGTGGAACAACCTACCAGAAGAGCTCCAACAGCTAAATGAGCTGTTGGAATTTTAAAACCATTTAAAACTGTATTTTTTCTGGCAGGCGTACTCAGCCAATGTTAAGCATGAATTTTAAACTCATGTCCTGTGTGTAATCAATGTTCTGTGTATTTTAATATATATTTTCTAGAAATACATGTTAATATGTGTCTTTTATATGAATACATTTAAATATATATATGTATCTGTGGAATTTTTACAATGTTTGTGTTTTAATTATTCTGTAATTGGCCTCAAGCCATGAGGAAAGGCAGGTAAGATATATAATTATTAATATTAATATTTAGGGTAGATATGAAATAATGAAATAGTATGAACTTCAAAAAAGGATCTAGGAACTAACTGTAATCTCATATACCAGTAGTTTGTTGCTTGGCAACTCAATTTTCATGTGATTTTGCTAAAAAGTGTTATCTTGAAACAGAACATAACTATTCTTTGAATATCATGCCCCTCCACCAGAGATTAACAATGCTACTTCCTATGTTCCTCTCTTGAAAATTCTGCCAGTTGTGCACTTTATCTTTCCTTCTAACCTATGTTTACAAACTTCTGCATATTTCAAAATGATTTTGGCAGTGTACCCCTACCCAGGCCCGGATTATCCATAAGGTCACACTAGACCAGGGCCTAGGGGCACAGCCAGGGGGGTGCCAGATCAAGACCCCCCCCCATTTTTTAAAAAGTCAATTTTTGGCCACTTCTGCACCTGCATGCGGGGCGCTATAGGCTCTCAGAGGCCATTCCGCTGCCTCTGAGAGTCTATGGCGCCCCACGCACAGGCGCAGAACCAGCTGAAGATTGCCCGTTTTTCTCAGGCGTGGTAGCTTTAGGAAGGATGGAGGAGCTGCGGGGAGCCTCTCCACGGTTCCTCTCTCCCTCATAAAGCCACCACGCTGGCCTGAGAAGCGGCCGAAGATCGCTGTTTTTTTCTCAGGCCGGTGCGAGGAGGAAGGGGTGGAGCCGCAAAGGGAAGCCCCTCCCTCGGGCTTGCTGCCACGCATGCGCGGCATCGGCTCCGGGGGTGGGGCTTTCTTTCTTCCTCCTCCTGCGCCAGCAAGGAGGAAGAGGCGGAGCCGCGGAGGCAGAAAAGGGAGAAGAGGTGGAGCCGCGGAGGCGGAGCCTTTGACCTAGGGCGCCAAAAGGCCTTAATCCGGTCCTGCCCCTACCTCCTAAAGACTTCATTGTACCTTGCTCTTTTGTCTCCTGTCTTATCCGAAGGGCAAAGGACACAAATAATCATAATTTTACATATAAATATTTTACTCTTCTTCATTTATTTCTGCTGTTAAAATAGGGGGAAAGGGAGATTAATAAAATAGAGGATATAACTCAAGTTGGATTATCACACAATAATTAACTTTCAACTATTTAAAAATAGAAAAATGTACAGTTGTGAAACTGGACCTCCTGCTGTGTTTACTGCAAAAGCTATGGATAGTTGTGCAACTGCAGTAGTTGAGAATAATTCCAAATAAGTTGAGTTTGTTCTACTTTTGATAGATCCATTACTTATTGGGTTAAAACCTTTGTCTGAAAAGAGCTTTATTTAAATCAGCATGCTGAGCCCCAGAAAGTTCAAAGTCATTCCAAAGTTGCTTGCTTGTAAAACATGTTGTTATACCAGCTCACAACGGATTGCTTTTGATGTAGAAATACTTCACATTCATCAGAACTATCATAAAGGCACAAAGCCTGAAGAGAGACAAGAAACACATTCCTCAAGTCCAGCTTGTAAACATTTCCGCACTAGGCAGTGTTTGAATTCATTTCACTATATGCTCTGGAAAGTGCATTGAAACGTTTTAATATAAACAATGAAGAGTCATACAAAATTGAAAATTAATAGATTCATAGGGGCATGAACTGCTGCAAAATAGAAAATGATGTATTTTCTTTGGTCTGCAATCTACACACACATATACAAACCAATGGTTAGCCATCACTGTAGAGCTAGAAGACCATGAAAAGTTTCTTTTAAAAAATAAAAAAGCATTATTAGATGCTTCTAAACGAGCCTTTACTGTGCAATTATTCTGTCTTATTTGTTTGTTTGTTTGTTTGATTGGATTTATATCTCACCTTTCTCCCAAGATTGAATTTTAGTTGGATCTAGATGCAGGACCTCTTTTTGGTGGCAACAGCCAGATTTTTGGGGTTCAGCCATGAACTCCTATCACACCCCAAATAACTAATTCCAGAACGGTTCTGTGGCTGAAGTGCTGCCGCCGCTGAAAAAAATAGTGACGGTGGAAAACGGCAGGCTCCTCGTCCTTCCATAAGGAAAAATGAGCCTAGCCACTGAAATAAAGCTTCCCCCATGTGTGAATTGGGTGTGGGGAGACAGGTTCCCATGCTCCTTGCACAACTGCTGCTGGGACGCAGCGATCCACAACATATTCAGCAGCGTGTCTAACAAGGCCTGTAGTCTTCTTGTTTCCCACTCATGTATTTTCACATTTTCTCATGCTTCAGGGACTTCATTAAGGAGGAATTGTTTGTTGAGTCATTGAGTCTATTGAATGTTAAGACTCAGTGTGGTATAGTGGCTTAATTGTTGGACTATGATTCTGAAGACAGGTTCAAATTCCCATTTGGCCATGGTATCCCACTGGGTGACTTTGGGCAAGTTACACACTCTCAAGCTCAGGGGGAAACAAATCTTACCAAACAACCCACCCCACAATAAGTGAGGTGGTTTTTCTGTAAGTCTGAAATGACATAAACTCACAAACAACTAATTGAAAGACGCACAGAGCTGGCTACCCGAAAGACCAAAATTTAATAACTCCACGGACCTGCATTTTACTTTACAAAAGGTTATGTTGCAATAAACACACCAGTTTTTGTTGATTTCTGAATAGAGTTCAAACAATTAAGTAGATTAATATGTATTTTTAAACAGTAGGCAAAAACAAGTTGTTGGCAGATATTAGAATTATTACAAAGAAGTCAGGTTTGTCCATCAAGTAGAGTTCAAAACCTAAAGATACCATTAGAAATAACATGATATATTTTCAGAGACATTTACATCATGGTGGTGGAATATACACTTGTCTATTTTTATTTATACATGTTGAATAGAGCTGCCAGATCTTATAGAAAGCATCAGGCGTTCTGCATTTCTCATCATTTTAACTTGTTGCATCTGTTTTTCCCCCATTAATGCAAGATGCCAGAAACTGCTTCTTCTTACTTGTTCAGTTGAAATGTTTTGACCCCTTTCCCAGGGTCAATTTCAAAGCTTTCAGATAGCTCCATAAAGAAAGCAATGTTTTATGTTGGCGTCCACTAATGCTTCCCAGATAGAGAGAGAATAAAGCTATCTTTGGGCAATTTGTACATCTTGTTTCTGCTTTTTGAAGAAAGAGAAATTTAACCGGAATAGTTATACCATATCACACTGCTGCCACATATACAGTCCAGTGCCCAGCAGTTTCTCCCAAAATATAAGTTTGCAGAACTATTTATATAAATCGGCCACACTGGAATGAAATGCCAGCTTAGAATTAATTTCAGGCAGTGCCCCTTCATTTTAGAAGACATCTATATACAAGGGGGTCAATAAGTCCGTGACTTTTGAATGGAATACAGGTTTTTGGATGAAAAATCATTTTATTTTTCAACGTAGTCTCCTTTGAGCTCTATACACTTTGTCCAATGTTTCTCCAATTTTTTTATCCCTTCTAAAGAATAAGATTTGTCGAGGTCCTCAAAATAGATATTTGTTTGTGAGATGATTTCATTGTTGGAGTCAAACACTCCTGCGAAATTGTCACACGATTGCGTTTCGATTGTGAGGAAACGCGGCACCCATCTTGCAGAAAGCTTTCTCATACCCAAGTGATCATTTAAAATTGAAACCACTGAGCCATGTGAGATGCCTATGGCTTCCACAATCTCTCGCACTTTCAATCTCTGATTGGCCAACACCATATCATAAATTTTTTCAATTGTTTTGGGTGCAGAGACCTCATCTGGGCGTCCAGAACGTTCGGCATCTTCTGTGCTTGTACGGCCACAACGAAATTCAGTAAACCACTTTTTTTACAATTGAAATTGATGATGGAGAGTCACCATAGTATTTATCAAGCTTAGCCTTGGTTTGAGTGATGGTTTTTTTCCACAAAAAATAATGCCTAATGAGCACACGAAATTCCCTTTTTTTCATTTTCTCCTCAAATCACGCAGTAGTCTGCTATCAATGGCTGTAAAACACAAACTAAATAACACAGCTTGTTCAAATTTTGACAGGAGTCAATTGACAGATGCCTGTTGATAGGAGCAATGCTGCCCTTTCAGTTAAGAGGCAGGAAATTCAAAAAGTCATGGACTTATTGACCCACCCTCGTATTTGCAATATAGGGACTTGCAACTGTTTTGATCTATAATAATACTGAAATCTTTCTCCCTGATATTCTTATTTTTTCTACATTATCATAGTAATAAGATATTTTCTACTAGTTCTTAAGATGCCTCAAGATTTTCTATTGTTTTTTCTACAACAAACCAATGCAGGCATCCATCTGGAATGTCACTAAAATCCTGTATATTTCAATTTGAAATATAAGATGAAGATATGAATAAGAACCAGAATAATAAGAATAATAACTTTATTTATATCCCGCCACCATCTCCCAATAGGGACTCGGGGCACCTTACAGAGCACCACATGATGGTGCCACACAAAACACATAAAATATAATAATCAGCATTTATAAAATCAATGACATACCAATTTACATAAAAGAACAGCATACAGAAATTAAACAGGAACCCAACTGAATTTAAGTAAACTGCTGAACAGAACACGGCAGTAGCCACAAGTTAAAAAGAGCAGTACAATCCAGTTGAGCATCCCAGCTACAAACCAATTAACAACATTGAAGTGCCAAAGTAGAACAGCAATCAGTTTAGCTCAGGCATAGGCAAACTTTCTAACTTGGGGCTCAATAGCGGGCTGAAACGAGGTGGATGAGCCTCCCCTCCCTGCCCTTTCCTCCCTTCCCTCTTCTTTCAGAAGCAGAAAGTAAAAGAAAGATGAGAAACATCTGGATCCCAAAAGGATTGGTCTTGGTCAGGATGAGATGGTGAATGGGAGAGAAGTGTATGTATTAAACCCCATATTGCCTTCTCATGATATAGAATCCTAGAGTTGGAAGAGGCCCCCAAAAGCCATCCAGTCTCTACCCCCTGCCATGCAGGAAGGCACAATCAAAGCACTCCCAATAGACAGCCTCTGTGGAAAAGCTACCAGAGAAGGAGAGTCCACCACACGGAGTCTATGCCACTCTCCAGGAAGTTCTTCCTAATATTTTCAGTCGAATCTCTTTTCCTGCCATTTCAAACCATTACTCCCTTGTGCCCTGGTCTCTAGTGCAGCAGAAAGTCAGTTTTTCCCCTCCTCTTCCTCAATGTGACACCCCTTGAAATCTTGAAACATGGTTCTCATGTTCCTTCTCTACCATCTCCTCTCCCAGCTAAACATCCCCCAGGAGGAAAGGAGGAAGGAAAAAGAGAAGGAAGGAAGGGAAGAAGAGAAGGATGGAAGAAAGGAAGGACGGAAGGTTAGAAGGGAATAGAGGGAGGGAAGAAAGGAAGAGAGAGAGGAAAAGAGAGAAGGAAGGAAAGACAAAAGTGAAGGATGGAAAGAAGGAAGGAAGGAAAAAGAGAGAATGGGAAGGAGGGAGGAAAGAGGGAAGGAAGGAAAGATGAAAGGAGGAAAGAGGGAGGGTGAAAGAGGGATGTACTAAGGGAGGGAAGGAATGAAGGAGGAAGGAAAGAGTAGGAAGGATAGGATGGTAAGAGAGGAGGGCCTGAGAAAAGAGCCTAAGAAGCCATGTCCGGCCCCTGGGCCTGGGTCTTACCATACCTGGTTTAGCTGGTGCCTCAAGCATTATCAAAGGCCTGCTTGAAAAGTCACAAATTTAAACTCTCTCTGAAAATTTTGCAGTGTGAGGGCTTGCTTGACTTTCCTGTGGAGTGTGTTCCAAAGCCTGTAGAATTTATTCCCAAATAGATTTGTGTAGAACCCAGTCTTATTTATTATGTTATGTCACTTTATATTACTTATATTAAATTGCATGCTTTATTGTCAATGCCAAAAGTTTTTAATGATACCTTGCCTGTCCGAACGTATCTCCCTCTATAAACCTGTCAGAGAGCTAAGATCTGCTAGGGAAGCCCTGCTCTCGATTCCACCCCCTTTGCAAGCACGATTGGTGGGGACGAGAGAGAGAGCCTTCTCAGTGGTGGCCCCTTAGCAATGGAACACCCTCCCCAGTGACATCAGATTGATCCCCCCCCCTCTCCTGGTGTTCAGAAAAAAGTTAAAACCTTGGCTTTGGGCACAGGCACTTGGAGATTAATGTAATATGAAGTCTGACTTAAATGTAGCAGCACAAATAATGACTATGCAACTAGTCACTGTTTTTAATCTGTTTTATCTGTTTTATTGTATTTATACATTCTATCCTTTTATTGCTAGAGTTGTTTTATTTGTTTATTTATATATGTGATGCGGCATTGAATTTTGCCTATAAGTGTAAGCCACTCTGAGTCCCCTTGGAGTGAGAAGAGTGTGATATAAATATACTGTAGTAAATCAATCAATCTACCTCTGTGCCTTTAAGCTTCTACAAATCTGTGAAGCATTTGTGTGCATGTACCCACATATGGCAAGGTTACTGATATACTTAAACTAAACAGTATTAGTTTCAGAATATACCCTGTAAGAAAGAATTGTCAATCTCACCACATCTATCAATTTGCAAGTTTGTAAGTCATCTCTTCTGTTTTAGCATTGCCAGCATCCTTAGTTTTGTAGCCAAAATATCAGCACCCACACACAAGATGTATATGGGTTCACAAATGTACTCCCCTGAACTACATTGAGCTTTCTTGTAGAATATTCAGAATACTGAATTATAGATCCCAAGTTTTTATAGCAGTTTTCCAAACTCTGTATCATAATACATTAGTTTGCTGTGTGTAGGTGTGTTGCACAAATGTAACAAGAAATGACAAAAATATTGGAAATGTATGCAATTATCTTACAAATTATATATATTTAAATATAAATGAAAGGTTTTCATGAGATATGTTATGTCCCCATACATTTCATTATTATGTATTTATGTGTCTTATAAAAGATTGGCTTAACTTCCAGTTAGAGCCAGCAGGACTGAAGTCTGACAGCTCAGAGGTTCAAATTCAAGAAGAGCACAGATGAGTTCCCTATGTCAGCTCCAGTTCCCCATGTGGGGACATGAGAGAATCCTCCCACACGGATGGTAAAACATCAAAACATCCAGGCATCCCCTGGGCAATGTCCTTGGAGATGGCCAATTCTCTCACATCAGAAGCGTCTTGCAATTTCTCAAGTTGCTCCTGACACAAAGAAAAAAACCTTCCAGTTTCTCAGTAAAACTGAATTATGCGATGCAAAATGATGCACGTCTACAATGCGTATCACCAAAATGAAATGTTCTGAAAGCTCTGTTCTATAGGATAGAGCAGTGGTTCTCAAACATTTTTGGCCTATCGCCTCCTTTCCAGAAAAAAAATTGCTCACCGCCCCCCTAGAAATATTTTTTTAATTTTAATAGCAATTAAACAGAAATATATGTATTAATGTTTCTACCTTTTTTTTGTAAAATATAGTAAAGAAAGGTGTAAATTAGAAACATACAAGTTTGAAATTATGAAACTATTTATTGAACTTAGAATAGAAAGGCAATACCAATGTTGCATACTTCTGGAAAATGGGAAGGGGGAGATGATGTGCCCATTGGGTTCTGTGCACCGTGGGCGAGGTTGAGGAGAGCAAGGGGGCGGGTCAACCTAGTTCCATGTGTCAACTCACAAGTGTGTGTGCCTGCCAGTTGGACTACCTGGGCAGGCGTTGCCTGGAAACCGCAGCACCCACCCCCTTGCTCTCCTCAACCCCGCCCATGGCACACAGTCCTAGAAACCGTATACACATACACACGGCCCTTTCCTTTCCCACCGCCCCTTTACAGGGGTTCAGCGACACCCCCCCCCCAAATCTTCGGAGCCTCTCACCATCCCCTTTGATCATCCCACCGCCCACCATGGGGTGGTACCGCCCACTTTGAGAACCACAGGGATAGAGTAATGGCAGTTAATATGATATCAAACCACTATAACTGTGGACAACCTAAGGGTGGCTGGCCCAATAAGTTTTATAGGTGAACGGTGATTGGAACCTAAAGATGTAGCCACACTGCAAGTAGAGCAGTTCTTGGAATCCTCTGCTAGGATATTATAGTTTTCTTTACTAAACCACCTCACTATGCTTCTAAAGAAAATAATTCCAAGTATGGTATCTCAGCAAACTACAGTTTGTAGGTTTTCACTTACCAATGCTATAATCATATAGTGTAGATACTGTGCATTCACAGAATTGTTATGAGGATAAAATAGTTGGCTTTGAGCTCCTTTGGGAGGATGTAAATCAGTACCTTAAACAAACTTGTTCCTGTACAAATTTACGCAGAAGTAAGCTCTGGAGGGCTTTCATAACATTTGTCAGATCCTGTTGTTTGTACTGCCATTTAGCCCCAGTTTAAAGGGGCAATGGATTTCTCTGTTCACGACTTAACCTTGGAGGTTGTTTGTTGTGTGGTGACTAATTGCTAACACTTTGGATAAATATTCATGCATTCCACAGGCTACTTGTGAACTGTCTGGAAAGAAAAAAAGACTTTCTTTGTTTGCTTTAAGCACGCTGCTGGCTAATGTAATTGGGAGTTTTGTAGTTCCAGGCCTATAACCTGTGAGTGGATAAACAAATGTTCTGTATTTACTTTTGCCACACCGGTCACAATCTTACTTGTTTCTCCCCTCCAGTCATTTCCTTTCTATATTGGCTAATTTCAGTAG
Source organism: Anolis apletophallus (assembly GCA_030556195.1). Classification (NCBI taxonomy): domain Eukaryota; kingdom Metazoa; phylum Chordata; class Lepidosauria; order Squamata; family Anolidae; genus Anolis; species Anolis apletophallus. Next base: position 47,270,681 of record JARBWK010000012.1, on the reverse strand, counting down.
TTTCAATCTCTCATCATATGCAAATTGCCTCATATTTTCTCTTTTAATTACCTTCTCTACTTACTGGAATCAAGACTATAGGAAGCATTTGATTAAATCAGGACTTCTTCAGTTTTGTCACCCTCAGCCTTCCAAAGGCACTCTAAACATGGAGTGAACCTTTTGAAGTATAATGATAGACAAGACTTATATACCAAATACTTGGAATTAATATCTTGGATTCATTTTTATTGTTGTTAAATTAACAGCAAACAACCCTGAATCAAACCACAACAGTGAGCCAAATCATAGAAGCAACACACCAAGAAAAGAGACTGTTAAACGTCAATTCTTCCTTGTTTAACTGGTGTAATATTTTCAGAAAATAAACAATTTGCAATATGGCTTCTCATCCTTAAACAAAGAAGAAGAAGCCGCTGCCACTTTAAAGTAGTTAAGAGTGATTTGGCTAATATTTCCTCTGTCTCATGAAATCACTTGTATCTGTCTTAAATCATTACCACTGTAGATTATTAAAGCCTTTGGGATCTAATTATTTTTAGTTTACATGTAGATGATTTTAACTTGTTTTTAATACGTTAGATAGCTTGATAGGATTTTTATGCTGTATATTATCTGTTGCCATTTGATGTTATTCTGCACTCTGGAGAGAATTTTTTATAGGAAAGGATATAAATATTTCAATAATTTTAAAGATAAAAATAAATATTGTTATAATATATGTTACATATTTTCTTGTGGGTGTTTTTCATTATGAAGACGTATGCCAGAAGAAAATCACAATTTTCTAGACCCAACAACATGTTTCTCCCCAGAGAGCTGTATGGCAATTGTGCAGTCGCACCCGGTTTGTTAATACAAGGGCAAGGATGTGGTCTCTCTATACCAGGAGGTTGCTTATTGCCTTCCTTTAGAGGCTTGTGGCTCCCAAGGACCAAGCTGGACACTCTAGTTAACTCAAACAGGCTTTATTGTTCTTAACATGAGTTAGCTTCACTCGGGCACTTGGCTTAGTTCCCCAAAAGATAAAGGAAAGATCTTACTTTACAGTCTCTCTGTAGTTTTAATCCAGGAAGCTTTAGCCGGATGACTCTCCAAGTCCTCTCCTTCTCTATGGCCTCGAGGTAAGGACACTCGAAACCCCAGCCAGATGGCCTGTATTGAAGGCATGAAACCTTCCTCTGGATGCCAACTGACTGGTTTGAAGGCGCTTGAGACTCCTCAGAGCTACCCAACCTTCTGGTATGTTGGGCTTTCTGTATGAGTGAACAACTAACAAATGATTGGCTATGGAAAACAACAAGCACACAGAACTAGTCTGTAATACTATAGAGCTAAGACACAAAAAGAGAGCTTCAGACAGTACTGTATATCTCAATACGTATTGTACCTCCTGGTACTCAAACGCTTTATTTAAAGTGCAATTTGCATACAATGTTACATGGGAAATATGCTAGAAAAATATATCATCAATTACAAATATATATATCCAGTAGGGCGGTTATCAAAAGTGTCTATAGTCTGCATTCGAGGGTGTTACCTCTCAGTGACATTGAGGAAGCACTGAAAATCCACCATGTGTTGCATCGATATAAGGCTGGATAATCCATAATGGACAATAACAGAGTAAATCCCAAAGGTTTTTGCTTCTGTGATGTAGCCAAAACAAAGGACGCAATGCTGAAATGACAAGTTGTACTTCCCAAAATAAATCGAGGTTGCCAGCCATGTGGGAGCAAATGCTCCCGGTGCAAATGCTCTTGGTGCAACTCAAAAGGTGAAATACAACCCGTCAATGGCCAGGCTGGTTGCGGAGCACTCAGTACGGGCAGGTAGGGAATGACGAAATTCAAATAGAGTGGAGACAACAGCCCTCAGCACTTGCCGAAAGAGGAACGGAATTCAAGCCGCAAATTCAAGCCGCAAATGGCAAAACCAAGAGCGTCTGAGATCGGGCAAAGGAAGCGAAGCTGAGTGGTGGAGTAGAGCTGAACCAACTGATCCACAGGACCGTTGATGGAATAAAATTCCAGGCCTGACCCGTTTTGCCTCTCCTTAGGCTTTATCGAGACAGAATTACATTTAGAAGTGTCCCAAGGAAAGTCAGTCTGGTGTTGGAAGATAGCCTGACCAAGGCCTGGCCTGGCAAACCTTCAGTCACGTCCTCTCTGGTGTCATGATGCAAGACCTTGGCCGGCCCCTTAATCACACACACAGAGACGATAATCAGCTAACTACTTTATTGAAGAATAAGAAACAGTTGAAAAGGTAATTGTCCATAAAAATATCAAAAGTAATCCAAAAGCAAGGTAATGTCCAAAAGCAAACTTAGCATGGAAGTTTCCAAAGACTTGGCAGGGCTCCGCTCAACAAAAGCGGATCAGGGACAAAGCAAGATACAAGATCCAAGATACTCCTTGGCAGGCCACTAGCCTAACTTAGCTATGTGGACTTGCCTCTCTACACATCTGTATAGGATAGACGTGGCCGAGGTACTGAGGATCCGTTCCCACGGATCCTATACTTAATCCCCCTGGCGAGGCCCCCGACGCTCTAGGCTTCTCCTCCTCCAATCTGTGCTGCGAGACCGTGGTCGGTCTAGGCTGTGAAACCAGCCCCTTCTGCTAGCCTCGATGTTCCGTCTCCTATCAAAGGTTCGTCCTTGCCTCCCAGCACCTGCGTCCCTATCTTCGTGAGAGTCTGACTCCCTATCAACTTCCCGGTCCTCCTCCTCCGTGGTTTCCCATTCTTTCTTGCGAACCTCCCCCCCGGCCGTTCGTAATCTTCACTATCACTGCTTACAGAATCCATCTGGCCTTCCAGCTCCTCGTAAGGATCAGGCCAGCCAGGATCCCACGCCAGGCTCTCTGTGGGGAAGAAGGCCCAGCTAACTCAAAATCCCCTTCTTCCAGCCCCCTCCAAATCCTCCTCAGAATCTACCTCAGCTCCAGCTGGCTCTAATGCAAGTGGGACCCCTGGTGATGCCCCTTGCCCCCCAGGCACGAACGAGAACTGGGTTGCTACACTATCCCCCCCCCCCTCAGGGCCCCTCTGAGGCCTCCCTCGAGGCTTGGGCTTATCAGGGTACTTGCGGTGAAACCGAGCAACAATGTCCGGGGCGTGATCGTCTCGAGCCGGCGTCCAAGAGCGCTCTTCCGGTCCGAAACCTTTCCAGTCAATCAAGTACTCCAGCTTCCGGTGTCTGATGCGTGCATCCAAGATGTCCTGCACCTCGAACTCCTCCTCTCCATCCCACATCACAGGAGGGGAGGGGCGGCTGCGCCACGTCCGGCCGCACCCCCTTTCGCCGGGCGGAGCAATGAACGTGAAAACACAGGGTGAATCTTCATGTCCGCTGGGAGTTGTAGTTTGAACACCACAGGGCCCACCTTCTCCAACACCTTGTAGGGACCCAGAAATCTCGCATCCAGCTTGCGGCTAGGTCGCTGTGTAGGCAGGTTCTTGGTAGACAGCCAAAGGTTGTCCCCCACTTGAATCTCAGGACCCTCCTGGCGCCGCCGATCAGCCATCCGCTTGTAATCCGCCTTCGCCTGGTCCAATTGAGTACGTAGCAAATCCTGAAGCACTGTGAGCTCCCGAAGCCAATCTTCCGCCGCAGGCACCTCGCCCGACGGAGCCACCGGAGGGTAGAACCGAGGATGGTGTCCATAGTTAGCAAAGAAAGGAGTCTCTTTGATGGATTCCTGCGTCACATTGTTGTAGGCAAACTCTGCCAAGGACAACAAGGACGCCCAGTTGTTTTGCTGATTGTTGACATAGCACCGCAGATAATGTTCCAACGTGGCGTTAACCCTTTCGGTTTGCCCGTCGGTCTGGGGGTGATGGGCCGTCGACATCCGGACATCAATCCCCAGCAGCTTCTGGACAGCCCGCCAGAACTGGGAAGTGAATTGGGTGCCGCTATCCGTCACCAAACTCTGTGGAAGTCCATGCAGCCGAAACACATGTTGCACAAACATATCAGCAGTCTCTTTAGCAGTAGGCACCCCCACACAGGGAATGAAGTGTCCCATCTTGGTGAAACAGTCCACCACGACCAGGATCGTGGTGAAGCCCTTGGACTTGGGCAGGTCAGTGATGAAATCAGCCGAAATCATCTTCCAAGGGGCGGAAGGAGTCGGGAGCGGCTGGAGCAAACCGGCCGGCTTGCCCCCCTGGTTCTTAGCGCGCTGGCACACAGGGCAAGATCCCACATAGTCCTCCACATCCCTCCGCACTTTAAGCCACCAGAAGTCCCGTAGCACCAACTGCAGGGTCTTGAAGAGTCCAAAGTATCCCGCGGCCCGGCTATCATGGCAAAGCTTGAGAATGTCCTCCCGCTCGGGCCCAGGGGAAACATAAACAGACTCACTGTGGTAGAGCACCCCATTCTTCACCTGGAAAGGGGATTGCACCCCCTTAGTCAGCTGCTCTTGCACCCACGGGTCACCGCGTTGGCGAGCCTGGATCCGGTCACTCAGAGTTCTCTTGTCCCCGGGGGCCGGCGGGGCCACCAGGGGTTTCACAGGGGCTGCCCTAGTGGCAGCAAAGTTCTCCGCTTTCAGCAGCCATGTGTCGGAAAGCCCTTCCCCACCTCTGACATACTCCGGCTTCCGGGACAAAGCGTCGGCTTGCTTGGTCTGCTTGGGGTGACATAGTGGATGCGGAAATTGAATCTCTCAAAGAACAGGGACCATCTCTGTTGCCTCTGGTTCAATTTGCGCTGGGTCTTCAAGTGCTCCAAATTCCGGTGGTCGGTGTGAACTTCCACCAGAAATTTGGCCCCCTTCAAGCAGATGTCTCCACACTTCAAAAGCTACTTTAATGGCCAGGAGCTCCTTCTCCCAAATGGTATAGTTCTTTCCGCGCGCGTCAGCTGCTGGGAGTAGTATGCACAGGGCAACAAGTCCGTCCCCTGTGGCTGTAGCAGGATCGCTCCCACTGCTACATCCGATGCATCAGCTTGCACAATGAAAGGGGTGCGGGGGTTGGGATGCTGCAGAAGCGGCTGGGTGGTGAACAGCTGCTTCAACTTCCGAAACCCCACGTCTGCCTCCGATGTCCACCGGAATGGCACCTTTCCTCGCAAACACTGGGTGATGGGATCAGCCCACTTGGCAAAGTCAGGAATGAACTTTCTGTAGTAGTTGGCAAAGCCCAGGAATCTTTGAATGTCTTTTTTGCTGGCAGGGGCCGTCCAGTCTGCCATAGCTAGGACCTTGGTGTCATCCATGGCTATGCCCATGGGAGAGATACGGTAGCCCAGGAAATCCACCTCGCGCAGATCGAAAGCACATTTCTCCAGCTTGGCATAGAGGCCGTGGTCTCTCAGTCTCTGGAGCACTTCCTTGACATGGCGGCCATGGGTCGCCTGATCCGGAGAAAAAATCAGCAGATCATCCAGATAAACTGCCAGATAGCGGTCTAGCAGATCTTGGAAAATGTCATTCATGAAATGTTGGAAGCAGGCGGGAGCATTGCACAACCCGAAACCCATTACCAGGTATTCGAAACTCCCCCACTTGGTCTGAAACGCAGTCTTCCATTCATCACCCTGGCGGATCCGCACAAGATTATAAGCACCCCTTAGGTCCAGTTTAGTGAACACTTTGGCTCCCGCATCCGCTCCAACAGCTCGGGAATCAGGGGTAGGGGGTAGCGGTTCCGAATCGTGATCTTGTTGAGCTCCCGATAGTCATTACAGAGCCGCAATTCCCCCGATTTCTTCTTGACAAACAGGATGGGTGCCCCGGCTGGGGACTGAGAAGGCCGGATGAACCCCTTCCGCAGGTTCTCATCCAGAAACTCTCGGAGAGCCTGTTGCTCTGGTTCCGAGAGAGGGCAGAGTCGCCCCCGCAGGATAGGGCTCCGGGTTCCCACCGATGGCACAATCGTAGGGGTGGTGGGGAGGCAGGCGCTCTGCCTCCTTCTCGCTGAAAACATACCAAAATCCGGCATACTTTTTGGGCAACGTGGCAACTTGCTCCACTTCTTGAGCTTGGCAAGCCCAGGCCGTCATGCAGTGGCCCTGGCAATGCTCCAAAGAGAATTGCAACTGTCTCTTGGCCCAGGAGATCTGGGGATCGTGGAGCGTGAGCCACACAATCCCCAGGATGACTGGAAAATCGGACAACTTAGTCACAAGGAACGAGATTTCTTCTTTGTGGGAGCTTGTCCACATCTTGGTAGGAGCAGTGTATTGAGTCATGGCCCCGGCTTTCAGGGTTCTCCCATCGATGGTCTGTACGCCCTTAGGCTCTTGGAGATCATGGAACTGTAATCCGGCAGACCTGGCGTAGTCTGCATCGATGAAATTGTTGGTGGCCCCCGAGTCGATCATGGCATGGACCATCATCGGCCCCTTCTCTGGCGACCAGAGGGCGACCATCACCAGGAACAATTGTCCAGTCTTGGGTTCTGGGGGGAGGTTAGCGACGGCGGCCGAGTTAGCGAACCCTCTTAAACTCGGCCGACCCCTTCCCCCGCCGCCTGGATTGCCTCTTCGGCCTCGGGGGGCCCTCCAAGCGCGGCAGAGACCCGAGGGGTCTTTCCGCGCGGCTTCTGGGGGCATTCTCTAGAGAAATGTCCAGCCCCCCCACAGTACCAACACAAATTCAACCGCTGACGACGAGCTTTCTCGGCGGCGTCTACCTTTGGCCTCACATGCCCTAGCTGCATCGGCTCCGGTTCATCCAGGGGTTGGGGAGCCAGGGCAAACTGCCGGAATGAGAACTGACTCGCCCCCGTCTCCTTCCGGACCGCCGGCCCCCTTGTCCCATCGCCTCCGGGTCTGCAATCCCGCCTCCACTCGTAAGCTCATGGTGATTGCCTCCTCCAGGTCTGCGGGCCGGGCGGCCCCTCTCAGGATCTCCTGTTGCATCTCCTGCGACAATCCTTTCATGTACTGGTAACGTAGGGCAGCGGGGTTCCATTCCACTTGGGCCGCCAGCACCCGGAAACGGGAGATGTACTGGGACAACGACATGTCCTTCATCGACAACCGGTCCAACTCCCTTTCCGTCAGCTTCTTGATGGCCTTCAGGAACAGGGTCCAGCGTGGCTACGGAGGGGATACTGCCTTGATCAGCGTGGTCGCCCATGCTGCCGCCATCCCTTCCATCAGCGTGTAAACAAAGCCCACCTTGGCTCGATCGGTGGCGAACTCCGTGGGCTGCAACTCCAGGTACATCTCCACTTGTCCAATGAACACGTCGACTTGAGCCGGGTTCCCCCCGAACCGAGCCGGCGTAGACACAAAAGGATGCCGGCCAGCCCTGGCCCATAGTTCTCCCAGTTCCTGCTGCATTTCCGTAATCTGAGCGGCGGTCAGATTCGCCATGGCGCCGGCTCGCCGTCCGTGTTTCCTGGGGCGTCCCGTGATGTGAAAAGGGGTTCGTGGAGTACCTCGGCCAACTGTCACGATGCAAGACCTTGGCCGGCCCCTTAATCACACACACAGAGACGATAATCAGCTAACTACTTTATTGAAGAATAAGAAACAGTTGAAAAGGTAATTGTCCATAAAAATATCAAAAGTAATCCAAAAGCAAGGTAATGTCCAAAAGCAAACTTAGCATGGAAGTTTCCAAAGACTTGGCAGGGCTCCGCTCAACAAAAGCGGATCAGGGAACAAAGCAAGATACAAGATCCAAGATACTCCTTGGCAGGCCACTAGCCTAACTTAGCTACGTGGACTTGCCTCGCTACACATCTGTATAACAACAACAACAACAACAACAATTTTATTGATTAGCCAGAAGCCATATCAAATACAAACAGAACACAGACACATTGCAATGATTCTAAAAACAATCTGAGGAGAATTCTAGACCATTACATCAATTAAACCCCGGTTTTGCCCAGTAGGAGGGATTCTAAGGGAGGTGGTAACAATTCACAGGTCCTCATCTCCAACACAATGTATTCCAATTGCAACATCTGTATAGGATAGACGTGGCCGAGGTACTGAGGATCCGTTCCCACGGATCCTATACTTAATCCCCCTGGCGAGGCCCCCGACGCTCTAGGCTCCTCCTCCTCCAATCTGTGCTGCGAGACCGTGGTCGGTCTAGGCTGTGAAACCAGCCCCTTCTGCTAGCCTCGATGTTCCGTCTCCTATCAAAGGTTCGTCCTTGCCTCCCAGCACCTGCGTCCCTATCTTCATGAGAGTCTGACTCCCTATCAACTTCCCGGGCCTCCTCCTCCGTGGTTTCCCACATTCTTTCTTGCGAACCTCGCCCCCCCCCCCCGGCCGTTTGTAATCTTCACTATCACTGCTTACAGAATCCATCTGGCCTTCCAGCTCCTCGTAAGGATCAGGCCAGCCAGGATCCCACGCCAGGCTCTCTGTGGGGGAAGAAGGCCCAGCTAACTCAAAATCCCCTTCTTCCAGCCCCTCCAAATCCTCCTCAGAATCTACCTCAGCTCCAGCTGGCTCTAATGCAAGTGGGACCCCTGGTGAGGCCCCTTGCCCCCCAGGCACGAACGAGAACTGGGTTGCTACATCTGGAGAAATCCTGGTGGTTTAATGGATATAAAAAGGGCATTCATTTCCAGAACCCTGGAAAAAGGGGTGGAACAAACTCAACTGGGCTCTGCAAAAAATGATTGGCAGGTGCAAAGAACCAATCAGTGCAACCAAGCCTTTGCAAAACTGAGCAGGCTGCAGAAACACAATACAACAGTGCAAACCTTTTGGAACTCAAAGTTTTGCATACAAATGATGCTTGCTGCACCATCACTGCAAATTGCAGGAAAGGCAAAGTTATCTATAACTTCATTGTCTGGCTGGGGCTAGATCCACACTGTCATATAATCCAGTTTCTGAGTCCAGATAATCTGATTTGGATTATATGGCAATGTAAATGGGGCATGGGACAAGACTTCCCAGTGCAAAGGCTAAAAGAGGTCACCTGCAGCAAGCTTCCTAGTTGTCTCTCCAGGAAGTGTTTCTTTGATCGTTTTCCCCATATCTCTTCCCTTAATCTCAGCTATAAATATGGATTCCAGCATAGTCGCAGGTTACTGATTTTGGCATGTGGATGTTTTTCCTTGTCAGAATTTTTGAGATGACGGTTTGGGCACTTGTCTGAATCCATTTTGGGGAAAATGGAGAATCCATGCCCCGAATCACATGACTTACAGTGACTCCCATCCCATTGGGGGAAGCATTGTCAACTGGTCTCCGCTCCCCCCCATTGCTGGTAATGCAACACGGGAAGGCTTCCATTTTGCCATGGCAGTAGCATATATTGCTTGCTTTCCTCTTTCTGGATGACCAGAAGTACACATACGTTGTGTAATGGGCTCCATCCTGGAACGGAGAACAAACAGCGTACTACAGGGAAAGTACTGATGAGGTAGGAGATAAGCTCATGAAATGTAAAGATACAGCACTGAATACCAAAATCAGGATTATCCATGCAGTAGACTGCTAGTTTCTATACATGAATGTGAAAGCTGGACAGTGAAGGAAACTGATAGGCGGGGGGAGTGGGAATAACTCTTTTGAAATATGATGCTGGATGAGAATTAAATAGATAACTTGAATTCTCAAAAAGACAACCGGGTCCAAGAAAAAAGTAAATATTTGGACCCTACCACACAGCTGTATAAAATCCACATTGAACTGGATTATATGGCAGTGTAGACTCAGGTAATCCAGTTCAAATTTGATTTTATCTGCCTTGATGTTCTAGGCTATATGGCTGTGTGGAAGGGCACTTCATCTTGTTAGAAACCAAAATGGCTATCATATCTGTATATATCTTGAGATGACATGACTTGTTGGAAAAGATTATAATACTCAGTAAAGCCGATAGCAGTAGGGAAAGGCTGGATCTACATTGCCATATGATGCAGTTAAACTGCATTATAATGGCTCAACACTGACCATAGAGGAGGACTACAAACCAACTGGCCCAATTATGGCAGAGAATTTGCAACACCTGAGCAGGGGCAATAGCAGGATCTCTGGGCCCTTCTACATTGCCATGTAATCTAAATTATCAAATCAGATAAGACCACATTATCTGCTTTGAGTTGGATTATATGAGTCTAAACTGCCATATAACCCAGTTCAAAGCAGATAAACTTGATATATATGGAAGTGTAAAAGGGGCCTCTTAGAGGCCTCCCATTCATCACATTGCCATAAATTAAAGCCATCTTGACAGCACATAACTACAACAAGAAGACCTGCTACAGTTTAACCTTGTCGGTGTTCAAGCAAATATAGGAGGCAACCACAAACAGGAAATGGTTTCTGCTTTATCTCTGGTCATATTTAGAATTGGCATTAAACTGAGACACTAGGAAAATAAGGACACTGAAGGATTTATAACCTGTCAGACAGACACAGATTACTAGTATGTCTTTTAACAACAAGCAAGATCTTCAAAGAAAAGAAAGTAAGCACTGCGCATTCCAGAAAGTCAGTAGATGTTAGTCAATAGGTGGCACCTACATCACTGCTAATGGGCTAAGCCTTTGCAAGCAATTTCTTTTGTGCCTTTTGTTCTCTAAATCCACTGTTGGTCAAATTCTCTGCTTCAGTGTTTAAATGGGATGCTGCTTCAAAGAATGCCTGAAAACAGGTTTCATAACTGACCGATTTGCTAAATCTTTTCAACAGAGTAAAATCCAGATCCGTTTGGGAAATGTGAAATGTCATCCCAAGATAAAAGTTTTCCAAAGTGGGGAAGAAGCCAGAGGGAGGTAGGGTCACAAAGGAGATTGTTAAGAGAGTATTACTGATATGAGCTCAGGGAGAGGAGACAGCGAGTTATAATTTTGTATATGTATGTATTATGCCTTCAAGTCACCTTTCCCCATGAATTTTATAGGGTTTTCTTAGGCAAGAGATAGTCAGAGGTTGTTTTGCAGTTCCTTCCACTGAGGGCAGTTCCAGACAGCACCAAATTGTGTGCTTTAGTCAAGGGCAAAAACAAACAAACAAAAACCAGGATCTGTGAAGATGTCCAGGTACTGACCTGCTGGGATTTCTGCCTCCACTGTCCACACTTACTGCTTTGTTGTGAGATTTTTGCAGCGCCCAAAATGGCCACAGTGAGACTAGTGGGTTTTTTAAAAAAACTTAAGATGCAAACATGCAAAGGTGCAAATCAATGTATAAGTTCAATTTCTGGGTTATATAAGCTGCAGGGCCATCTGTGCAGACAGGGTGTGGTGGTTCCCGGGTTATGCATGTCTGTTCCTGATTGCTTTTATTCTGAAAAGATGTACAATGTTGACTAGGGGGCACAACTTTGACCTGGCCAGAGAAATTGTGTCCTCCACACATTTCATGAAGTTTCTGGTACACAAACAATGTGTTTGGCTTCTACTCGACTATCACCAATCAGCAACAGAAACCTAAAACCAGGGAACGAACCCAGATAAAAAATATCATGATTTCCGATTGTAGGGACATACAGACATTCGAAGATGCAGATTTTTGGCTCAGAACCAGGATATTCCAGCACATTAAAATCTCGCAGTTTTGCCGTTTGTAGCGATTGCTTGGCCATGAAGTGCACTTGTGTTCTTTCAACACCTCTGTATCCAGCTGTTCCCAGTTAGTCCTAATATAGATTGCATACTCCTGTTTGTATTGTTATATTCTGCTTGTCCTTGAAGGATATTGAGTATTCCCACTTTACTATTTTATGCTGATTATAAACCTGAGGGGGATACTTGACAGATGGAAATGCTGTGAATGTAACACATAAGTGAAGGATTGAACCTGGGTCTTTTTGGTTCTGTTCCAGTTCTTAAACCACGACATCATATTGTCTGTCATCCAAGCAACTGAAGCTATTATTATTAGGTAAGACGCAATGTGGGAGTGAGAGCACATCCAGATGAACACATGCTCCAGCTGCAGTGACTTCTGGGATATGCCTCAGTCTTTTAATCAGAGAAAAGAAAGAAGAGGTTAATCTGAAAGTGCAAGTACTTCAAAAGAACAGGCATCCCTCTTTGGGCAAAATTAATGCAAATATTGGAGCTTCTGGTGCAATTTATGGGCAGGTTCTCATTCCATGCACACCATTCATCTTAGTTACACCACTTCTTGCTGGTGCACTCCACTAGCCTCTAGGCCAGTGGTTCTCAACCTGTGAGTCCCCAGGTGTTTTGGCCTACAACTCCCAGAAACCCCAGCCAGTTTACCAGCTGTTAGGATTTATAGGAGTTGAAGGCCAAAACATCTGGGGACCCACAGGTTGAGAATAACTTCTCTAGGCAAAGTCCAACATTTGGCTCAGAAATCTTCTTCTTTATTGCATTCACTTTCTTGAAGACCCTGCAGGTATAGGATAAAATACAGCATTTTAGTGTGATATTGAGATGTAGTGCACTGAACTAACAATAGAGATTACAAGAAACTAGTATTGTAACAGACAAGTAAGTTGAAATAGTAAGTAGGCTATGGGCTCAGACAGTGAGTAGCCCATGGATTGAAATTCTTTATATTCTCAAGTGAATTTTGCCATAAAAGGAGAGCTCATGATAATATGTATTTATGCTTTTCAAATTATAATTCAGGACAGTCTATTATTAAACTGAGTTTGCAATTCTTAGGCTATTGTGTGTTTGAATTCCATTACAGATAATATCCTTTTCTGCAAATTTGTCAATGAAGTGCATATAAATTGCAGCCGTTAACCACACCGAATAGACACAGCTAAACATAATAACTTATATACACTCAGTTATTTTAAGTTTCTAACAATCGTGACGTGTTTTATTATATTATTCCGTCCACCTAGTTTCAAGTTGTCCCCTTCCTGACAAGCAATAGTCATCTGATAAATGCTTTGAATAAGGATCTGATTAGTCCATTCTCACCTTTCTAGACTGAAAAAATAGATAAGATTTTCTGTTCATGCATGCGGCTTGAAAATCTGTCAATGTCACTTGTGCTGTATTTTTAATAATGTCAATGGACTCTTGGCCCATCCAAATTCTATAACAGATTGCAAGACACCCCCCCCCCTTCCCAAATACTGTAGTATACACTTTTCTCACAAACTTTTCTCTTCCTCATGTGCAAACACATTTTAAGTATAGTTTTTATCTCTATGTGGGGGAAGCATCATTCCCTCTTCTAGCTCAGGCAGCAAAATAGCTTAGGTTGGGCCTTCCTCCAAACTTTGCTCTCTTATGTTGTTTCATATGTTTTTCTTTATTTGCAAGCATTTTTCAACTCTATCTACTCCTACAATTTTGTTGTTGCTATTTTGCCGTCATAAACAGTCAGGGAATACTCTGTGATTATTTTAGTGATGGAAAACAAAACTCAAGTGGAGGTTGATATGACTTGTTCACTGAGCATCTCAAACCTCTTTCCCATGAACATGTCAGATAGTCCCATGATAATGCTTTGCCCCTAAGAAATGTTTCTTTTTTAAAAAAAAATTGAGAGTACTCTGGTGCTTGCCCTCCTCTTGTGGGCAAAGTGTATCCTGTAGACTCCTTTTGTAACATCCAGGAAACATATTCCATTTCTTTTCCAAACAGTTTATTTGTTCCCAAATGCCCTTTATAGGGAATGTAAGCATTTTCCCATAGGTTTGCCCCCAGATCATTTTAAGCTTGGAAAATGATTTTTATAAAACAGCAAGCACTGAGTATTTCTTGTAGCTAAAATGACTTTTCCCCTGGACCTAAAATGGTCCAGTCACACAAAAAAGTGGTAAAATGCCTGCATACTCCCTAGAATACTCCCTTGGGGCTGAGAACTTACATTGCTGATGTACGACCTCATCACACTCACCAAATTCAGCATCTTAGGACACTTCCAACCTGTTTTGGGGATGGAGCCCATGTAAGCCATCACACAACATCGTGTGACTTTTGGCAGAGGCCCCACCCCAATTGGGGTGGAAGTATCCTTGGATGCTTCCCTCACAACACAGGATACTTCCCATGTTATGCTGGCTCCAATGGAACCAGCATGGATCCTCCCCAAAAGGGCAACACTTCCCACGTGTGATGGGGAAGCGTCGCCAAGAGGGAGCTATGCATGGGGTAATGGCTCTGCCTCACTGCCCTTCTCTTTCCTCCGTGAAATCACATGAAGTGGGATAGTTTGCCTGGCCATTGTGATAAGGTCAGAATTGCAAACTTCATGCTGTTGAACACTTACATAGAACCGCTGGTAGAGGTCATCCAAAATTTTGGGGTATGGTGTTACTATTCTACTATTCCTTTCCATCCAAAGCCAAGGAGGCTGTCCAGGTCCTAAACCAGTGTCTGTCATCAATAATAGAGTGGGTAAGGGCAAACAAGTGGAAACGTGTTGCTCCATACAAAACAGGAGTGCACCCAGTTGGAAGGCAGACCGGGTATAAGGATTCAGCCTGTGCTGAATGAGTTACACTCTCCCTAAAAACACCAGTCTGCAGATTGGGAATACTCCTCAACTCACCATTGAACCTAGAGGCCCGTAGTAACCAGGAGTGCCTTCACACATTTAAATTTTAAGGTCCAGTTGCACATGTGCCTTGAGAGGGCTGGAAATATAATCCTCTTGCACTCTTCAGAGTGGCTCCCTAGAGTCTGAGATACGATTTGGGACATATTTAGAATAATGACAATAGTAGCACAATTGCGAATCTATACTATAACTAAATGCAGAGCAGTTGTAGAGTTGTGACCACAGGATACGAATTCATAACTGCAGTGCCAGCCACAATTTTCAGTAAATACATAAATAAAGGAACAATTCAGCTAAGACTAAACACTTTTAAGATCCATTGATTGCACTGGAAATATTTGCTTAAGTCTCTCAGCTGGAATCAAAGGAGAAATACTTAAGCTTTCTAATTCATCTTTACTCAATGAGTTATAAAGCTAATAAGCAGTATTTCTTATGCAAAAGAAAAATTCCCTAGGTGACTTATACAATTTTTATTCTCATGTAGGCATACATGGTTTGAGCATATCTGTTTTTTGTTTTTGTTTTGGGTTTTTGTAAAATTAACTCTCCATGCCATCATCCTTTCTAAATATCCTTTAAATACATGATTCTGAGTGACAAGGGGAAAAAATCAAAGGCAATCTAACAGCCCTTTTGTTCCAGAAACTAGGCAATCATTTTTGTAAAACTAGAATTCATGTAGAACATTTATTGGATGATTTCTTCTGGTGTCAAGTGGAAAAAATGTTTTCAATTATATATTTCTTGAAAAGTACACGGCTAATGCACCAGCCAACAGAGGATTAACTAATGTCAACTTAATGATTAAGAGACTGAAGGAGAAGCTGAAAGCCTCCTGAGCACATGACTTATGAGCCATATGCTAATGAAATCTAAGAAGGAATGGTGCATTTCCTTATAATCCTCATTCATACCTAAGATATCAAGGAAAATACATTGATACTCAGGTTTTTTGGAAGATGAGATCTCTGGGAGGATGAGAAATACGTTTATTTGAAAGCAAGGCTATATGATCATATCAGAAATTGTACTGTTGACAAGCTGACAGCTAAGTCAGGTGCAAACACTGTCAGGATGATTTTTGAAATCTTGGCATCCCCACTATTTATATTCATCATGTCAAGAAGATGGAAACCTTAAACTAAGCTTTCAAGAAGGGGCTTGAATCCTAAAGTATTTAGGAGAAGGGTGCCCCCTAGTGATTCCTACTAATTTCTCTTTAGTAAAAGATGACAGGAACAAAATGTAATTAAACCATGGACTTACATTCCAATACTTAGAATGTGTTTATACTGGGAAGAAAGTATTTAATTTTTATTTATACATTTCACATTTTAGGTGTTTAGTAGGCATATTGGAATTTGAAGACACCTCAAAGTTCAGCAATCTGGCATTTTCTATCTGTATGCATTTTGCGAACAGAAAGCTATGGTGTATATAAGTTATATAGTTTTTCACTAACTGTGAAAAAAGCCAGTGATCTCCAAGAATATGCTGAGGTGAAACAGAGAATCCTAAACATCCAAGCCGAAGAGGATCTCACGTGCCTTGCTAGTGTAGGCTCTTTGAAATGGCTAGTGACACTGAATTCCAGCTTCAGTCATGCCCCTTACTTGATGGCCAACCTTCCAAGACAGTTAAGAGTGACTCTGACAAGGGCAAGGTTTGAACAGAATGAGTCAATGGTGAGATACGGTAGACACCATTCCATCCCTTACACAGAGAGAACATGTGTCTGTGGGGCCCAGGAGGTGGAAGATTTAAATCATATCCTCCATCAATGTGCAATTTATGAAAAAGAAAGGAAATCCCTTCTTGAAGTCCATTTACGCAACAAAGCTCACTGGTCTCTGACTAATAGAACCATATTCCTCCTCTCTAATCCCAACCAGTTAGTAATTTCAAAAATAGCAACATTCTTTTATAAAGCCAGTAAAAGTAGGCAACGATTCATTGCATCAATTGGGATTGATTGTAGAGGGGATGAGGATACATGAGGGTCTATCCTGAAGAGTTTATTTATTCAACCATACCTTTGTAGTCCCTTTGGGATGCTGTATTAAAAGATTTAAAAACTTGGTTGGAAGATCACAATTAAGGGTATCTCGTGTTAATTCACACTCCACAAGCCAAGC
Source organism: Anolis apletophallus (assembly GCA_030556195.1). Taxonomy (NCBI): domain Eukaryota; kingdom Metazoa; phylum Chordata; class Lepidosauria; order Squamata; family Anolidae; genus Anolis; species Anolis apletophallus. The sequence goes on along the minus strand of JARBWK010000012.1, from coordinate 47,254,103 downwards.
AATTGGAAGCTAAGACTGATGCCTTCACACAGGCATCCATGCTGTGATTAATAATTACTTTGTGCACTAGCACAAATCGTGCTTGCGTACAATATACCCTCCATGTGTCTGCATTTTGTTTTCATCTTTCATGTCTGAATCCAGATAGAGATGATGGAATGCTGTTGATTTGCTAGATAAACAGGCATCCGGCTCATTGAGATTACAGGGCCAAAAATGAGACCAAGGCTGGATATTTGTGATAGCACAAGGCAGATAAGGATTGAAAACTGGAAATAGACATGAGAGCAATTAGGGAAATGGAACCCTTCTGGATTAGACAAGGATATGAAGGTAATTCAGAAAAGAAGATACAGAATTTGAATAAAGCCTGAAAAATATGGCAACTTGAAGTCAGTTGGTGGGGAAGGGATTGCTTAAAAAGTACATCTCTTATACATTTGTCTAAGGGCCCTTCCAGACAGATCCTATATCCCAGTATCTGATCCCAGGTTTTCTGTTTATCCCAGATTATCTGGCAGTGGGGACTCATATAATCCAGTTTAAAGCAAAAAAAAAACCTGGGACCAGATCCTGGGATATAGGGCCTGTCTGGAAGGGCCCTAAGTCTTATGGGAAAGACAAGACTCTGTCCCATCCTGCTCTTCTTCTTCATTCACAATTCTGTCCAAATTACTTTTTAAAAAATTTGAACTCAATTTGCATCAGTTAAAATGAAACAAGAACAAAGAGAAAAAGTGAAAGGAGAAGAGAGAAACTGAGATATTAAAACAAGAGATTAAGTATGTGATGGCAAACTATGAGCCAGGACTTGCCTGCCAAATCAGGAGAGCAGGAGGGTATGAGATTGTACAGCTCTTCCGTTGTGGCTGAGATGGGAATGAAGAGGAGATCTGATGGTTGTGCTAAGCAAAGAGGAATTTTCCCAATGGGGTGGTTAGCAGGTTTCCTACAGACAAGAATTAGATTTTTTTTTAAAAAAAAAGCAAAACTAATTGGTAGTAGTAGAAAGAGTGCACCTTGTGTCCACATAATTTTACTGTTGTATTTATGGCTGTTGTTGTTGCTTCATCTGACTACTAAAAATATGTGCCTCTTATTAAAATCAATAGTTCATTTCTGATTAAAAGAAAACAATCATAATACCATTATTTAAGAATTTAAAAAGTAAACACAAAAAGTTCCATCTTCATATTTTTGAACAACCTTAAGGGCGCTCCCTGGCCTCACTACAGATAGTAGCCACCTCCATTCACAAAACAAATATTACTCCTTTTCCAGTGCTGCTTATTCTAAACATCTATTTCTCTGCCTAGGACTGGGGGCTCATCCAGACAGTAGCTTTATTGTGCTAACTCCCATAATAAAAGAGGGGCTGTCCAGACAACGTTCTGGACAGTCCTGAATTAATTTGCTACAAACCAGGAAAACCCGGGTTTGTAGATAATTAATTTGATAGTGGATTTATTCTGTGCCTTCTTGGAAGGTGCGGGATAAATCCACTATTTCTGGTGTCTGGACTGCAGTTGAGACAGTATTCCCACAGTTTACTGGGCTAAATAAGCCTGGTAAACTGTGGGAATACCTACGCCCTCCCCCCAAGCCCCCAGACCCCTTAGAAAAGTAATGAAAACTTACACGGCCTCCATTACAGGCTTTGGCCAGCTCTCCCTGCACATAGAAATGACTCGCCAGGAGAGCGGGGGGTGGGGGTGGAAGGAGGTAGGAAAATTGCGTGTGCCCCTCCCCCACTCTCCTGGCACATCATTTCTACATGCCGGGAGAGCTGGCCAAAGCCTGTAATGGAAGCCATGTAAGTTTTCATTACTTTTCAAAGGGGTCTGGGGGCTTGGGGGAGGGGATAGGCCCTCCAGATGTTCTCTTGGGCACACTTTCTGGGGGTGGATGTAGACAGCCTTCCAGAAACATCCACATTTTTAAAACTTGGATGCTTCTTGGATATATGGCTGTATGGACCCACTCTCAGAGACATTTAGCCAGAACCCTGAGACCAGGCATCTTTAAGTTGTTTCAGCTTTTTCTGTATATTTGAGGAAGCATCTGAGCCATAATGCTTTGTTAAGGAAATCCTCCTTTAAATCGAATCATGCCTATTATGCCTTGCATGAGGTAGCTAGCACAATGGGTTCACCACCTTTCACTTTAGGATTGTTTCTTCATATGCTTTCCCCGCATGGAAAAAATCCTAAGGAATAAAGTTGTATATACTAATGGTAGTGAAAAGTAAAGAGTATAACCTACAACTATGGTGAGAGTCTGAGCAATGGCATGAATATACCCTAACTGTATAATTCCAGGCATACTAAATTAAGAATGGTTGCAATGTTTTAAGAGTAAAGGAATAACATTCCTCCCTCAACAGCACCAAGGCCCCTCTCCAGTTCATAGTTTTTTTCTCAATACTTATCACATTGTGTTTGATTATGGGCTTTCTTTACCCAGCAGATATCACTTGCCAAGCTTTTGAGTCCTCTTTGCTATTTTCTGTCAAGCCAGTCTACTTGATTGATGGCAATTATCTCCCCTGTGCTCTCTGCCCCTTTGTATGGTCAAGAAATCCAAAGTTACTCAATTATTTATAAGCATTGATTTGGTCCTTAATGCTTACAAAGTATTCTGAGTACAGTTCAAACAATATAATCAGTACAGTACACACAAAGCCTCTCTGCATGCCCACTAGCAGCCACTCCTAGGTAACGCATCTTCCTCCCTCTAGAATAATTAACATCTTTCCTTGTTCTTAGAAGGAGAAATGTTTGATCTAACTTTCAGAGTAACTTACAGTAATATGCATCCAAAGCTAAAAAGGGATGTGATAATGAGTTATTATATGTAGCCAGCCCAGGGGTCAAGAATTTGAAGAGACACAGGAATACAAAGAGCATAGTCAGTGAGGTTGACTGGTTCCTAACAGCAAGGATTCCCATTAGCTGCTAGAGATTTGTAGGTGGCTGCTTCTGGGTTGTTTAACAGACAGTGTCTATGACATTTCTCATTCTTGCTTTCTTTGTCTTGAAAGGGTAGGGAAGTCTCTTTAGCATCTATCAAGTTCTGCTGAGTGTGATCCCTTCAGCTGCTTCAGCCATCAGCTTCTTTCATTCTGAGTGGGAACTTTCTGAAGTACCAAACTCATTGTGATCCAACTCCTCTGCAATGCATCCCATGGATTCCAGAGGTTGAGTTATGGCAACCAGTACTGATTCTTGAACCACTGGCTGTCATTTTCTGGTGAGTTGTCAAAAACTAAATAATTGTTGCTAATAAGCATTGAATGAATGAATAAGTTTTATTGTTCTAGCCATAGGCCATGACAAATTAAGCACACATATTAGTAACATCCAAAGTACTAAATAATTGTTGTTAATAAGCAGAAATGTATTAGTCAATGGTACAATGGGGGAAAATAATTACCAGTATACCACATTGGGCAGCTTGACAAGCACTAGGTTTAAAAAAAAACCTCACCAATTTCCTATTATGTGCCACATATAGCTTCCCTCTTTCCCTTCCAAACAAAAACAATGAGTGATAAAAAGTTATCTGATCTAATGCTTTTTGTCATTGGGTTAGTTTTTACCACTGAAAAATATTGAGACACAACAAAAAAGGGTCACATTCTGTTGTTCAGCAAACCACAATGCCAGAAAGAAAACGATACTTTCAGTTGTTACGATAGATAGCTGGCTGGCAGATCCCACTGCATTTTAGGAATTTTATAATTTTCAAATTTTTAGAATTTTATTGAGATTTTTATGCACTGTTATTATACTTATATCATTGTATTTATAATTATGTATTATTGTCTGCATGTGGCACTTGGAGTGCTTCACAAGCTGCCCCGAGTCCCTTTGGGAAGATAGTGGCGAAGTACAAATAAATATTATTAGTTCTTGTATTCATAGTTAAGACTGTAATATTCTGTATTTTCCTGTAGTCACTGAATATTAAACTCTTAACTACGAATGCAGTGTTAATATTACCGCACTTATACAGTGGAATTCCAGATAAGATATTCCAGAAGTTACTTAACAAAAGTATTTTTGTTTTTTTTCATCCTGGTCCATAACGGTTAAACTAATAGTGAAAGTCCACTCATTAAAATATCTTTTCCTTAAGAGTATGAATATCACAATGCTTTCTCAGTAAAATAATTAACATAGCTAAGTAATCACTCATATTGCTAGTTAAACGCAACTGTATAATGATAGTTCCTATAATTAGAAGTTTATGTTGAAAATCAATGACAACTTTAGGTTACCAGCCTATAATGATCATTGCAGAAATGTGACCATGCAAACTGGTATGAGCCGTTTTCTGTTTACTCATTTCTTTTGAGATTTGTAACAAAATCTCATTTATATCTGTGATTGTATTAGTTTCCCCCTTGTGGAGTCAACATGCTGGAATTCTTATAGCATTAATTCTGAGTTTCCATTATTATGTAACCAGGAAAATCACAACAGAAAATGAAAGATACCCATTAATTGCATGTTTGTGCAAACAAAAGGAGACTTTCAGCAACAGAAGAAAAAATTCAGTAGAAAGCTCTTATACTTTTCTGTTTCTTTTTTCCCCACAGTTATATGACTTTTCTTGGTATTCCCCATCTTCTGATGAGCAAGAATAGGTTGCTCATTATTCTTGGGAGACATTGGACAAAACTGCCATTGGTCAGGATAAGCTCCTGACCAATGAGAGCTAATGTCAGGAAGAGTGGAAGCAGTCAATTCAAGGCAACAATCAGAAGATAACATACATCTGAATTTCCTAGAATTATCTACTGCCTATCAGCATGTGGGTCAGAGTGGTCCTTAATTTCATGTAGCAGAACTTTTCTACTGGGAAAGTAGAACTATGCTTAGGGGTCATCAGTGTTAAACTACAGATATCTCATCTAGTTACTAACTTTGAAAGAAGAACCAGAATCTGGGCGAAGAAGAGTAAAAGTGAGAGCCACATAATCTATCAAGGGTAGTTTGCAGGAAGAACAAGAGAATATTAATGAAGTGGTTTTAAAAATTAGATGGGTTGCTGCCAAAGCAACAGGGAGATAATGAGCATCCAGTTCAGGGTAATCTTAGGTGAGCTTGTCTGGGACAAGAAACCTTCTATAAGATGTAATCTCTAAGGTCGGATAACACAGTTTAAATGCATAATGCAACAACTGGTTACCAGAGTCAAGGCCAAGAAGGGTCTGTCCTTCACCCCAGACAGAAATGAAGTGACTTCTTCCAGTAAGATTTCAGTAACTGGAGGGGAAATATTGTTTGGGACAAAATAGTGAAATTTCATTCTTTGGTGCAATTTCTTATCAACGTCTCTAAATATGAACCCTATGCTTAGCAGTGGACCGAACCCAACAACAATAGTGATGAAGATAGATTCCATTAGAAGACTGGATTTCTTGATCTCACCCTTTTTTTCTTGTCATACTTGCATATTATCCTACAAATGAAGCCCCCAGTGGCACAATGGGTTAAACCCTTGTACCGGCAGGACTGCACAAGTTGGCGGTTCAAATCTGGGGAGTGGAGTTAGCTCCCGTCTTATCTCTGACTTCTCATGCAGGGACATGAGAGAATCATCCATTAGGATGGTAAAACATCAAACATTCATGTGTCCCCTGGCCAATGTCCTTGCAGAAGGCCAATTCTCTCTCACCAGTAGGGACTTGCATTTTCTCAAGTTGCTCCTAACAGGAAAAAAAATCCTACAAATATTAGCACTCAGTTGTGCCATCTTATTATGCCTTCATTTTTCTATATGATATAAGAGTGTTTTTCCACCTGAATATAGATATTCTGAGCCATACGAAGTCCTCTGATTTCTCAGCTTGCAAATTATCATCTTACCATTATGCCGCAGAAACCTGCAGAGGGCAAAATTGCAGAAACTTTTTGATGACTGGTGCTCCTAGGGAACTGTAAACGATGAGAGAGTATCCCAGTGGGACATTGCATGAAATTACACAGTACAAAAGAATCTAGTTTGGTGAAAATTACAGCTAGGTTTCTTAGGGATATGTCCTATCATTGTCAAGTCACCTTGTGTCTGTTCTACAAGATTGCATTTCAATTGTCTGAAAATGTTCTGTGTTTTCTTATTCCACTGCTTAATTAGAATGGCCATCTTGATTCATTCAGTTTGTGATCTCATTGTTATGCACAAAAAACTGAACCAAATGATTTAGTCTCTCTTCCTCTCAGTCTCCCTCTCTCACTCTGCCTTTCCTTATGTTATATAGACAATCAACATAAAATATGTTCATATTTGAGCAAATTGTGCCATGGGGATCAGATGGTTCCCCCAACTGGGATGGTTATGTCCTTCTGATAGAACAATTGTGGACTTCATGGATTCACTTTCAGTTGTGGTGTGGACATTTTTGACTTCACAGTACTGTATAAGAACTCAACAAATTGTTATCAAGGCTCACAGAAGGCATGGAGGTAATAGAAAAATAATTAGATTTATTATTTCAATTTAGCTGGACTTTCTAATATCCCGTTGAGTTTTTCTATTTCTCATTTTGAGTATCTGCTATCATACTTACTTTGAAGATGTATAATCATATAGGGCAGGAGTCAGGAACCTTTTTGACTCAGAGAGCCATGAAAGCAAAATATTTGGAAATTTATTTCAGTGAGAGCCATATAATAGATATAATATTTTAAAGACTGAATTCAACTAAATGTGAGTATATATGTACATACTATGAGAAAAGGATTCCCCTGGCAGAATGACGGAACACTTCAGACCTGGCTCTGCAAAAGGCATGCTCAGGACTCTGGGAAGGAAGAGAAGATGGAAGGAAGGGGAAAAGAAAGAAAGAAAGACAGAAGAAATAAAGGAGGGAGGGGGAGGGGGAGAGGAAGAAAGAAAAGAAGAATAATGGAAAAGGAGGGGTGAAAGCAGTAGAGAGACAAGGAGGGGGCAAGAAAGAAGAAAATGGGAAGGGAAGAAAGGGAAGGAAAGGGTGGGGAAAAGAAAGGAAAGGGAGCGAGGAAAAAGTAAAATAATGAAGGGGAAAGACGAAAAGAAAGAAGGGGAGGGAGAGAGGGAAGTGAAAAGGAAGGAAGCAGAAGAAAAGGAAGACTTGGGGAAAAATAATAGAAGAGGAAGGAAGGAAGGAAGGAAGAGGGAAAGAGGGAGCGAGGGAGGGAAAGAGGGAGAATGGAGGAAAGAAGAAAGGGGGAGAGGGAGGGAAAAGGAAGGGGAGAAAGGAAGGGTGAAGGGGAGAAAGAAAGGAAGAGGAAGGAAGAGGGGTAATGGAGGAAAGAAGGAAGGGGATGGAGGGAGGGAGGGAGGGAGGGAAAAGGAAGGAAAGAAGGAAAGAATGGAAGAGGAAGGAAGGAACAAAGAGGGAGGGAGGAAAGAAAGTAGGGAGAGAGGGAGGAAAAAGAATGAAAGAAAAAAAGGGGAAAGAATGAAAGAAAAAAGAGAGGGAAAAAGAAAGGAAGAGAAAGGAAGGAAGGGAGGGAGGGAGAGGAGGGCTTGGGGCCAAGGCGGACCTTGGTGTCGATGTCGGCGAGGCAGTCCCTCCAGAAGGAGTCGAAGAGGCAGTGGCTCTTGAGCTGCCTGGCGATGAGGGTGATGAGCTGGGCATCCCCCGGGGGCAGTGAGGCTGGGTCCGCAGCACCAGGGCCAGGCCTGCCTTTGCCGCCGCACCCGAGGCCCGTGGTGGAGAAGGAAGATGAGGACAAGGTGCCGCCGCTGGGCTCCGCCATCCCCAGCAAAGAGGGCGCAGGGCCCCGAGAGCAGCGAGGGATGAGGAAGAGGCGGCAATGGCAGCACGGAAGTGGCAGTCGCGGCGCATTTGCGTCACTCCTCCCCACTGCATGCTGGGAAACCAAGGCCCGGGCTGCTCTGGAGAGCCAGATGCAATCATGAAAAGAGGCACATCTGGCTCCCGAGCCATAGGTTCCCTACCCCTGATATAGTGTGAACATTCAATGAGAAAGGGGAAAAAAGCATATCGCTCATTGATGTTTAAATAAATCATACTGCATCATTCTAATAAATTTGGAAATGAATCAGGGCTGGAACAAGGACAATCCAGATTAACAGAAAATACTGGGGACTACCTCCTGAACATTTTCCCTCCTGATGCTTTCAAGTAGTCATGTCCACCTGAACATCTTCAGGTATTGTAGAGTGCTACTCTTTGAAGTCCAGCTAACATAGTTGATAGAGACATCATAGTACTGACTTTCCAAAACTTCTGGTAGTCAGAACATGGAAGCTGAAAGGTGAGGATGCAAGTACATGATACAGTATAATAAATGTTTAGTTTAATATAATATAATTAAATATATATGTTTAATAATATAATAAAATATTGTTGTAGATTTGTGGTCCCATCTTTTACACAGTAACCTTTTAATTTACAGTCCTCAGTTAATGCAGCACTGTGACAACATAGCTCAATGGCAGGCAATTATACAATTATACAATTTTGAAAACAGGCTTCTTACCTAGCTTGTTTCTGCCATTCATCTGAGTAAACATGGAGCTAAAACTGGAGAAGGGAATTCGAGTTTGCTCTTAAAGCTCCATCCTTTAGCATCTTGCGGTTAGGAGCACCTTCATATAACAAATGTGAAGATCTGAATACTTTGGTTATCGCTCTCTACTAAACTCCCTTGATCAGGAACCAGCTTCTGGAAAGAGAAACAAATCTTCACCTTTATCAGTTTTGCATAAAGAATTTGAAAGATTTTTCTTCTCACGCTGGATGGAATCAGATTTTTTTTTCTTTTCTTTTTAATTTCAGAACTTTCTCAGGAAAATTTAACTTCTGCAAATACGTTGTTTTATTACACATACCTATGTGTTTTCTGCAAAACTCACTGTATTCTGCCTAAAACAGGGGTGCTCATTAGGTAGATCACGATCTACTGGTAGATTGTGTAGGGTGTTCTGGTAGATCACAGGCAGGGTGGGAGGAAGGCTCAGTCCCGCCCTGCAGGCTCCCGACGCTGCCCAGGTACAGAAGGAGGTTGGACTGGATGGCCCTTGGGGATCTTCTCCTATTCTAGGAACCCATTGTTGTTGTTATTATTATTATCAGAGGCTGAATTGCCATCAGTGAGGAATGCTTTTATTGTGTTTTTCCCTTATGGCAGAAGGAGGTTGGACTGGATGGTCCTTGGAGGTCACCTTCTACTCTAGGAACCTGTTGTTGTTGTTATTATTAGCAGAGGCTGAATGAATATTATCATCATCATCATTATTATTATGAATAAATTCAGGGGCTTATTATACTCACATTTAGTTGAATTCAGTCTTAAAATATATTATATGGCTCTCACTGAAATGAATTTCCAAATATTTTGCTTTTATTGCTCTCTGAGTAGTGGGTAGGTAGATCTTTTTGACTTGGTTGTTTTATAAGTAGTTTGCATGCTGAAAAAATGTGAGCACCCCTGGCCTAAAACATTGTTGAGTGTCTGCAAGAAATATATGATGAAGTTTTCTGAGCAAGTCATCTCTTCCCCCCTCCAAAAATAAACAGGTCAACAAATGGGGGAAAAATTATTGTTGAGTACAATAAAATTTCCAAATATTTTTACATCCCTACTTTAGTACATTGACTTAGAGCCAGCCTTTAGGATTATTTTATTTTGAGTTAGCTAAACTAAAACAGAACAACTAGTTATAAAGGTAACAAATTGGAGAACAATACTGCAAATTTCTTTGCAGGAAATCTATTTAAGAATCATTTTCAAAGAAACTAAATAAACACGTATAAAATAATAAAAAATGTACCTTTCTTCTTGCTCCTTTAATGCACTGTTTTATTGTCAAAACTTCAGAAACATTTCAGGCAACCAGAGAAAACAAGTGGTTTTAAAAAGCTTTGCATCTCATTATCCTACAAAAGTAAGCAAGCTTTGTTTTAGACATTTTGTGAGGAAAATTATAGGAATCCACTTCAAAACCATATGATGTGAGAGCAATTGTAAAACATAAGCTCTTGAGGGAATTATCGTATTTCCTGGAATTAATTTTGGCCAACAGCATTTGTTATCTCACTGTTATCATGCAGTCTGAATCTTTGAACAAGGAGGATTAGAACTAGTACACACATCCTAAATTGTATTTCATTTTTCAAAAGAAACACTCACTGTGTGTGCATGTTCCTGCATATTAAGGATAGCAGAAGATTGTAGTTGCTTCTATTTTTTGTGAATCCCACTATGGACTCCCACTAAAGGCCAATGTGAACTTTTAACAAATTCTCTTATTTGCCACACCGAATGGATACCAGGAAATCGGACATGATTGAAGCAGATACTCAATGATAAGGGACATCAATTATGACGACCTTGATATTTCTCTGGACTTTTGAGTTGTTCACCAGATATTGGAAAACATAGCAGAATGTGCACCATAACCCCTCTTGCCTCAGTCTACCACCCAGCTAGTTTCAGGATATAAGACTTTTTGAAAATGTGTTCTATAGGGGAGAATGACTATTTACTCACTGTAAGAAAGTATTTAAAATATTTTGAAGACATTCTCACAGCAGCGAGAGTGTCTCTCCCCAGCCCAGACTGATGATTTCCTTATAAGTCTGGATATTTTATTTATTTATTTATTGGATTTATATACCGCTACTCCTGGAGGCTCGGGGCGGTTTACAGCATAATATGTGACTACACGTAGAAACACAGTAAAACAATAAAACACAGTAAAACTCAATAACACACAGATGAGAATCACAAGCATTCAAAAGCCTGCCTAAATAGGTGTGTCTTACAAGCTCTGTGGAAGGTGTTCAAATTTCGCAGAGCTCGTGTCTCTGGAGGCAGAGCGTTCCACAATGTTGGGGCGATGATGGAGAAGGCTCTTCGCCTGGTTGATGTTAAATGAAAGGATTTTACACTGGGGATGTTTAGAAGATTCAGGTCTTCTGAGCGTAGTGATCTCGGGAATCAGGCGAACCCACAAGTACACTGGCCCCAGACCATATAAGGCCTTGAAAGTAAGAACTAACACCTTGAAGGAGATCCGGTATTCAATTGGGCATCTGATTTTTGGATAAGGTCATGTGATGTTTGGAAAAGGGCGGGAGACATCGGAACGTCATCCAGTTACGTTTTGATAGCCTGCACACAAAGATGCCAAAATCCCTGAGATCTCTCAGAAATTTGAGAGGATGTCTCTTTGTACATTGGTGACCAGAACATAGCTGGATTGTTTTTGAGTATCTTCCACCTTCCCCAAGCTGATACATGTCCATGTTGAGGAATAAGGGAGCAATCAAGAATCACTCAGCTATATTCTGATGGCCAATGCTAAACAATGGATTAAAAAACAACACAGTCTATCTTGAACAGGAAAGGAGCTAACCACATATTCTTAATGATGAAGATCAATCAGTGAGAAGCTAAAGCTGAAAAAGCCCTGTTCTTCATGCCCACTAATAAAATTGTTCTTCATGCCAACTAATAAAATGGTTGCTTACAATAGGCAAATGAGCAGCTGATCTTGAAGTTCAGGCAATTTTATATGACTCTTCAAGAAACTTGAGATCCATTAAACACAGCCAAAGCACTATATTCCATTTTGAGTGCCTTGGCTGCATCCATGGCAGTAGAATTCCCTAGCTTAGATGTATAAAAGCCCTTCCTGTATTGCCAATGCCAGAATTCCATAGGATATTGCTACACATGTTGGAGTAGATGCATAGCCCTGCAGTTGTGTTTTGCCTTCTGGTCTCACATAGGTAATCTATGTATAATCGCAGTCACCAGTCCTAACTAATAAATCCTTTTTCTGTTGTGGGCAAAATGTCATTTTCCTGTTTTGTGCTTTTCTTCAAGAAATCCGTGCAGACACAGGAACAAGAAAGACATCTTCCCTACACAATTGCCATGGGCTCTAGATATAGAAAAGCAAAATGTGTAAAAAAGAACCATGTGATCTATAAGACTACCTAGGGATTGATCTTAAAATTAGGAAGGTATGGAAAACTGAGCACTAGGGAGCACCTAGCCATAATATTATCATTCAGTGTGAAGGATTCAAATCCTCGCGAGTGTAAGTACCACTGTAAACAGCACAACATGGTTTTATTTTATTGCATCTGGCTTTGAGAGGATACAAACCACCTGGAGGAAATGTGACCAGAATTCTTTTCTACAGCAAGAATCCAACAGAGCAAAGAATAAGGCACTTGAAGAAATGCAAAGATTCATTGATATTGATCCAAGTTAAGCCTATACAGAAGCAAAGCACTAGAGCCATTAGCTGTTATTATGTGGGGATTTAGAAGAGTAAAAGCAAATGAATGACACAGAACATTAACAAAAATCAGTTGAGGATGAATTAGATGGGAGGCAATTGAGCAGGGATTTCTACCTTAAATACGTTATACATGCAAATGAACAGCACCATCAGCTGCAATGGACTTAGATAATTATTTTAGATAGTTGCATATCTGGGTTCAAAGCTAGAAAAGTTCCTTCACTGTGATTCACAAGATAAAATTTTAAAAGGGCAACCATCAAATACAACATTCAACAATAACCAGCTAGAAACACTTCAAAATTAGTGGTAAAATAGCAGCTGTGGTAAAAATTGCAACTTAAGAGCACAAAACAGAACCGTTTTCTATTACATCTAGATATAAATGACCACTTTGGAATCCTCTAAAGCAGTGGTTTTCATCTTTTGGCCCTTTAAAAAATGGACTTCAACTTTCAGAAGTCTAGCCAGCAGGGTCAGTGGTAAAAGAGATGACGTCCAAAATATCTATAAGGTTAAAAATTGAGAAACACTGCTTTAAATATTTCTTTAAAGGACTCCTTTAGAATCTTAATTTGTCAGAACACACAAGACAATGGTGAGACTTCTAGTTTGCTTATCAGAAACTCTTGAGTTTTTGTCCAAACTAAAAGCTATCCAGTTTGTTGAACCCTATCTTCAAAGTAAGCTCAGCATCTTGGATAGCGCACATTCTGAGTAAAACAAAAGCTGATTCACTATCCCATTGACATTTATTTTATTTATCGTAGCAGAAGTGTACCGAAGGTACAGTTGTAATGAATTTTAAAAGCACAAAGTTTAAAAACGGCATTATATTAAATGTCTTTTGACCAGTAGCTAGTTACTTGGAGTGCCTCTGGCATTGCTATAAGAATCCTATTGACATGGAAGCTATCAACCAACAACAACCAGACAAAACACTGAGACGATCCTGTTGTTTTCTTTTTAATGGCCTTTGCTAGCAAGTCTGAAAGCAGGTCCTGTTCACATATGTGTATTACAAATGATACACTATTAGCATGTTAGCCTGAAAGCATGCTACTAAGCCATTCCTGATAGCAATGGCATTTGAACCAAACGGCTAAACAAGGAAAGATATTAGGCTTTTTATTTTATATCACTATACCCGATATTTAACTCAGCCTGTTCTTCAGATCTTCAATACTTTGGACAAAACAGTCAAATAATAGGGTTTGTAGATTTTCGGGCTGTATGGTCATGTTTTAGAAGCATTCTCTCCTGACATTTCACCTGAATCTGTGGCAGGCATCCTCAGAGCTTGTGAGATCTGTTGGAAACTAGTAAAGTGTTAGTCTTGACTTTTAAGGCATTACATGGTCTGGGGCCGTATTATCCCACCAGATCTCTACGCTCCGAAGAGCAAAACCTCCTGGTCGTTCCTGGTCCCAGGACATATTGCCTGACTGCAACCCATCGCCAGGCTTTTTCGATTGCTGCTCCAGTACTTTGGAATGCGTTGCCTGCCGACGTCTGCGGTATTCAGAGCCTCATTCCGTTCCGGAGAGCCTGCAAGACTCTGTTGTTCCAGCAGGCTTTCGGGGTCGGGTGAGCTGCAGTTGTTCTTGTGTATCGCCATCTTGTACTATTTTTTGTCGCCGCAGCGTTCTTTTAATGCGCGGCTTACTGTGATATTTTGATCTGTTGTTTTAATTGTGTTTTTTAAAAACTTTTAGCTGTGTTTTGGCTGTTTTTATGACTATGTTGTGAGCCGGCCCGAGCCATTGGAAGGGGCAGCAAACAAATATGAATAAATAAATAAATAAATAAATAAATAGTAAAGCTCTGGCCATGAAAGTCTTTGACAATACAGTCAAATAATATTTCTGGGTAGAATATGGCATGAGGGTATGTATGCAGGATGTTGCTCTTTTACAGTGTCAAAATGAGGAGAGGTTTGATGAGATATGGTTAGTTCTTTGCTCTGGTGTGGAGGCATCCCACACATGAAAGTATTTGGCATAGACATCAGATAGCATAAGAATTGAAAGTAGTGCTTCCTGCGGCATTATTCACAACACCTTCACAATTAATGTTCCAGTTACATTTATGAAATCAGGTGCCATATTGCTTTTCATCCAAGCAGTATTTTTAAGGACTTAAAAAAATTCAGTGATTCCAGCCATGAAAGTTTTTGACAACACAAAAAAATCAGTTAAAAAGATTTTAAAGGATTTTTAAGCTTTCAAGACAACAAAGGTAGTAGACATTTTTAAACCAATGGTAATGTCCCTCTCTTGTTCAGGGACTTGGGTGAGTATGACCTTTAGCTGAACATCTGCTGAAGATATTTTTCATGAAATAGGGCAATAGGTTATTATTCAAAAAAGATTCTCAAACTATAGAACTCTGAGCACCACTTTACTTTCCACAGATCAATGGGCTAACTAATGGTAGGAGCCTCAACTGCTCTTTTTCTATCATGTGTTCATTCTACAGACTGCATGGCACAAATCCATTGAAATTATTTTAAATGTGAGTGCTGAAGAGCCTCCAAAGGGATATGCCACCCACCATATAAGTCAGAGAATTATTTTGGAAGGTATACTTTGGTAGCAAACGTGCATAACTTTTTTCTGCTAACAACACATGGAATTGAACATGATGAGAGCTGTGATTATTTTAAGAATAGTTTTGGAATCATAAAAGCATCTGCATATCATAAGACACTCATTTTTTTTCTTACATCAAAGCCTGGTTGAATTCCAGTATTGCTCACTTTCTTCCATTTCCACATGAGGTGGAGCATAATATGTCAAGAATCTTACTGGATCCTGTGGTATTCCAGTACCACAGGATCAGCAAAGTTTTAAGCTTAACCTGGAAGCAAGAACCGCTTTTAAGAGAGTTAATGTGATATACAATGCAGATTTTCCCAAATCTGTGGGGACACACATTCCTGTCTTTTGTCCCATCACAACCTCAAGTGACTGGCTTGATCTTGAAGGAGCTGGGGGTGGCGACGGCCGACAGGAAGCTCTGGCGTGGGCTGGTCCATGAGGTCATGGAGAGTTGGAAGTGACTGAATGAATAACAACAACAAACCTCAAATCTAACAAATTTATGTATTTATTGCATCAGGAAGGAACCAAGGGTACAGTTGTGATGTATTTAAAAACACAAAGTTTTAAAATTTGGCATTATATTAAATGTCCTTTAACCAGAAGCTGTCCACTTGAAGTGTCTCTGGTGTTGCTATAAGGAGGTCCCCCATTGTGCATGTGGCAGGGCTCAGACTGCATTGTAATAGGTGTTCTGTGGTTTGCTCTTCTCCACACTCAAATGTTGTGGACTCCACTTCGTGGTCCCATTTCTTAAGGTTGGCTCTGCATCTAGTGGTGTCAGAGTGCAGTCTATTCACTGCCTTCCAAGTCGCTCAGTCTTCTGTGTGCCCAGGAGGGAGTCTCTCATTTGGTATCAGCCATGGGTTGAGGTTCTGGGTTTTAGCCTGCAACTTTCATACTCTTGCTTGCTGAGGTGTTCCTGCAAGTAGAAAACTATTTCTTGATTTAAGGTGTTGGCGTGCTGGCTGATATCCGATCAGGGGGTGGACCGGAGATGTCACTACCTTGGTCCTTTCATTATTGGCTGTTACTTCCCAGCAGATGCTAGGTGGTGTAATACTGGCTAAACAGTCTAATTTCTCTAGTGGTGTAAGGTGCAGACATCCTTTGAAATTCCGGCATGTCTCATTAAGAGCCACATCCACTATTCTAACAAATGATTGTTGTTGAGTTTTATTTGTTGTTGCGTCTTGAAACATTAAGCAAAACTCGGAAAATATTCTAATTTAAAGCCAGAATAGAGAGCTTTATATGTAGACTATCCTACCTTATTTATTTATTATTTATGATATTTATATCCCACCTTTCATAGCCTGAAGGTGACTCAAGGCGGATTACAGTTGGCAGCAATTTGATGCCCTAGTAAACATAAAACACAGTTAAAAACATTAAGCATATAATATAAAACCATACAAAAACCAATAAAAACATAAATCATAAGCTTCTCCTTACTAAAATCATTTTCCAGTCGCATCGTCAAGCCGTTCCGTAGTTCCATATTGCCTATTACGCTGCATTTGCGAAAGCTTGCATCACCCATCTTCATCTTGAACACTTTATAAAAATTCCATTTGCAGTCAATAGGATTTTTGAAGTACTCACACATGACAGAATAAAAACTTCAAGAAGTATATCACTTTATGTCTTTCTGAAATGAAGGTACCATTATGTTCTAGAAACAACATGTACGTGTAAAAAGAAAGAAATCAATATATATATTTTTTGAGAACAGATTCTATTGCAAAATATCCTTAGGTGCTAGATTGAAATTGTCAACATATTAATGGAGGATAAATGAAGGCAGCCATTTATTTTAAAAATAGCTTTATGCCAGCTTCTCTCGTGACACACTGAATGGGATCAGCAGAAGTGGCAGGGTGCTAATTACTCTAGTAATGTGATCCATTTTTCCAAATGGTGCAAACATCAATAATTCATCTGAAGTGGCTGCTAAAAAATTTAATGTCTGACAATCAAAGCCTGGCAAATCCAGAGGATAATCTTTTGTGCCTACTAGTTGGCATTCAGAGACTCCCTTTTCATGATAAAATATAAATGCATTGCTCCTACTTGAGGCAGTTTAGATTATAAAAATGGCAGATGTATAATGTGTCTAGCTTTGATTGTTTGAGGTAGTAAGGCAGAACCCAGCAGAGAGAAATGCAGATGTTGCATATTCAATGACTAAAGCTTGAATGATACTCCTGATAGGAACAGTCCAATTATGCAAATAGGTAGAGGCAATGAAAAGATTTGAAAAATATGGTCAAAGTTAGTCATTGCAGTCACTGATTGTTATTTGAAAAATCTCCTTTTCTAGGGGAGCATCTTGATATACTCACACCGCCATTTCTTGCAAAGAATTTTAATTCCTAGCAAAGCAGAAAACAATCCCACATCCAAAATGTCACACATGTTTATATGGATTCTTGACATTTTGTGATAATGTCAACAGGAACACAACATTATTTTATATCATAGTGCTAAAAGATGAGTACAAGTTTATGAAACTTTGTGTGTGGTCAGGATTCATCTTTTCACCCCATCCAGCCTCTGTGTTAGACATTTTGTCTACAACATACACACTTCAACATTTATAAGCTCTGAATGTACAGTTTGTGCCTTTCACTCCCAAGGGAACATTCTGTGCTATAGAGTCTGGATGATGACATAGTACTTTGGAGATTGACACATTGCCTGGAGAGTGGCTCATTGATGATAGGCCTAGTAGACATGAGTCAAATCCACATTTATATTTGCACATGCAAAAACCATCTCCATAGAGTCCACGAGAAATGTAATTCATCATTATTTGTAAATATTAGATGAAACATTTACAACTTGTGGACCAATTAGGCAAACATGGCCCATTAGTCATAAATTGTAGCCTATAAGAAGGTAGTTCTTACTGTTTCTGCAAATTATGAAGCAGAAAAAGTATAGGGTTTTTTCTTCGTGTCAGTAGCAGCTTAAGAAACTGCAAGTAACTTCTGGTGTGAGAGAATTGGCTGTCTGCAAGGATGTTTCCCAGGGGACGCCCAGATGTTTTGATGTTTTACCATCCAAGTAGGAGGCATGGGGAGCTGGAGCTGATAGAGGGAGCTAATCCATGCTCTCCCGTGAATCAAACCTGCAACCTGTTGTCTTCAGTCCTGCTGCGCCACCGGGGGGGGGGGGGGGGCTCCAGTATAGGAGGTATATCAAACCAATAAAGGGCAGCTGCCATGGTTGCACATGTGTAATCAATCACATCAATGAATTAGATTAATATAGGATGCTTCTACACAGCCATTTAAACCAAGTCAGCTAGTGAAGTAAAGACAATTGGTTCACTACGGAGCACCTTCACAAACACCCCAGGAATGAGTTGGAGGCTGGAATGATGTCACAAATGTCCACTGATTATGTATTGATTTGAATACGGGATTTTCCCCCCCCGGGATAAACAATAAACCAAGACAGGGCATATGAAATGGAGATAAAGGAGCAGACAGTGAGTGTTCCCATGGGAATGCTGTGTTTTCTGGGAGGTAGCCAAGCTGTATTTCCAAGTTTTTCAAATGCATTAACGCTATCCCTATCCTGATGAGCACTCCACATTTCTTGGTCAATTCCAGCCCTGCATGTGATTTGCTGATAAACCAGAGGAATAAAGAGAGCAGACAACAGAAGTGGAATGCACTAAGAGCAACTTTATTGTTACCAATCTAAATGTTTCTTGGTGGTTAATCAAATTTGCAGGAGAAAATTTGATACGGGAGCAGCTGAGGCAGTCGGTCACCCCTGACTCAAACCCCCTGCCTCCCCTTGGGTGAAACAACAAAGCTCCTGAGAACAATCCCTGATCAACATGGTTGCTCAAAGGTCCAGCTCAAATACTGGAAGGCTAGCTACAGGGTGTAAGTCCCAGAGCTGTTTTGATTCCTGGTGGGGGCAAAGACCCAGGAACCAGCCTCAAGAACAAAAGAGTTTTCCCAACCCCTAAATCACCTGAGAGTTCAATATTCCCATCCAACACCAAATGTGCCAGTAGGTGGATAAACAAATCATAGCTCCTCCAACACTCCTTTAAGAAACCTGTTTAAATTGACAATGTTTTAGGCCAATTGTCCATATCTCCATAACAGTATAGGGAAGGCAAAAAAAGTAAAAGAAGGGAAAAATTCTTACCTGGACTTGAAGTGGCTACTATAAGTTACACTGATAAAGGAGGTGGGAGGATGGGCCAAAAAGATTCAAAGATAGGGGCCTATGGCTGTCTCATATAAGCAAACTAGGCCACACCCAATTACACTGTAGCAGATAACCATACTCCCACAAGGCAGGCTGCTCGTGCAGACGCAGTAGAAGGGAAAACAGACAACAGGATTTTCTCAGAAAGCTCAGTTTACTTTGTTTCACAGCTGTGAGTCCATCCTTCAGCACAACATGGTGCTTCCAGGGGGCGGCCCCTCCCCTCTTGTAAGGCACATATTTATACAAGCATCAGGGTTCAACTTATGGTTGCCCAAAATCTTATTATTGGTTAAAAGTTATGTCGCAGCTAGAATTGCAGCCTATCACAATGTAACACGGACTGTCCACGCTTCATTGTTGGAGATATAGTGTTTCTTTATCTCTTTGCATTCCTGCACATGCTCAGTTTGACTCCCTTCTCTGTTCTGCTGTCTCTGGGCAGATTATTGCTAACTCTGCTATGCCTATGCCTGGGTAGCATTTTCTCCTGACGTTTCTTCTGTAACTCAATGAGTCTCCTTCAACACCATGGTCCGACTAAGAAAATTATGTTCTAGTTTCACCCTTGGATGACAGCAAATTCATTTCCAACACTTCCACCGTTTACAGTGTGGTAAATGGACATACACTGATCAGCTGCAGTGGATTTTGTGGCTTAGTCTAGAATTTCTAGTGAGCTTTTTTTAATACACTGTTTTGGGCTTGATGGGTGCATTGTATTGCACACAGTCTGGAACTGTCCATAGCATTCACTACAATACACAACCCAGTCAAAACTTGTTAGGTAATATTCAGTTATTTGTGAGTCAACTCCAGCTTATATGATCCACAAACAACAAATGTGATCTTAGCAATGAATAACTATGTTTTTACCAGGTTGTTATGATGATTTGTACTTCATCTAAACATTGACTGTATCCGTTTCCTAGCGCATCTAAATTGTATCAACAACCATGAAAGTTCTACCACTTCTACCACTTTTGGTGCTCCATCATATATATTTTCCCTAAAATCCCTTGTAAACGTCATCCTTCCCTCATCTACAGTAGTACTAAAATATATATGTAAAAATAAAAAACTTTAAAAGTATTCAAAATCCACTCCTCGAATATATATTAAATGCAGCATTGTGTATGTTGCAATTTGTCATACTATCTCTCCTACTGTCTTTTGGATTATTTTGTTTCTCACAAATCTTCAAACCCCAGAAATAACTTCACATTATCTTTTTCTAGTTATAAAAAGTTACCAGTCATTTCAAAATATATCTATTGATTTCTCTTTCATAAAACTTGATGGTTTGTCCAGTTTTCTATGCATAGAATTGTCTTGCTGCTAGAAATATGTAGTGTAATATTTAAGAATACCATTTGTTGTTTTGTTCATTTGATAATCCCAGTAAAACAAAGTTGGGTCAAGTTCTTGCATCAGACTTCATATCATATTCCAATCATTTTTAGCTTTCTCACAAGTCCACCACACAGCAATCTATTTGTAACCTTTGATGCCTAATGCAAAAACTTCCCCAATGCAGTTGGCAAGCTCCAGGAGGGATAACCAATGTGATGTGTAGGGAAATAATTCAGATGATGGAAATGGATCTTTTCTGAGCATCATTGAGTGCACCCTCATTTCTCCATCACTATGTGATGTAGTCTTGGCCTTTGTATGTCTGTTTAGAAACTGAGTTCGATTCACTAAGGACATATCCAGCATAATCCTGTCTTAGACCAACAGAAGAAAAGTTTTGTTTCTACTAAAGACTGCACAGCAGAAGGTTCAGATGCATTTTGCCATAAGTTACAATCATGTAATATCTTTCCATTCTTCTGGTAGTACATTATAGTCTCGCTTATCCAACACAATTCTGCAGGATCTGCATTAGCTTCCAATTGAATGCCGGATCGCCTTCAAGATGTTAGTTCTTACTTTTAAGGCCTTGTATGGTCTGGGGCCAGTGTACTTACGGGATCGCCTGATTCCATATAACCCCCCGAGATCACTTCGTTCAGAAGACTCGAATCTTCTAACCATTCCCAGTGTGAAATCCTTTCAGCTAACTTCAACTAGACAGCGAGCTTTTTCTATCATTGCTTCTACACCGTGGAACGCACTGCCTTCAGAGATACGTGCTCTGCGAGATCTGAACACATTTTGCAGAGCTTGCAAGACATACCTATTTAGGCAGGCGTTTGATTGCTAGTGATTCCCGTTAGTTTTATTGTGTTACTGAATTTTTACAGTATTTTACTGTAGTTTACTGTTTTAATGCTTGTCCATTTGTGTTTTACTTTTAAGTTGTAAACCGCCTCGAGCCTTTGGGAGTGGCGGTATACAAATCCAATAAAATAAATAAATGAACGGGCTGGATAATCCAACAAAACATTGGATAAGTGAAAATGTTGGATAATAAGGAGGGATTGAGGAACAGCCTATTAAAGTCAAATTGCATTATGATTTTACAAATTCAATCAATCAATCAATTTTTATTACTTGCTTAGTTGCCCTCCACCAGCGGTGCTCTGGGCGACTTACAACATAAAACCAATAAAACACTTTAAAAATACAATTAAAACAACTAATCAAATGCTCTGCCAAAGAGCCAAGTCTTCAATGCGACAGTAAAGCATCTCAGTTTGCGCATGGCTCAGATGTTGGGTGGCAGAGAGTTCCACAGTTTTGGGGCGGAGGCTGAGAAAGCTCTCCGCCTAGTGACTTCCAGGTGGATTTCTCTAGGGCCCGGTATATGGAAGAGATTCTCTTGGGAAGATCGAGGTGACCACTCGGGTTGATAGGGGGAGAAGCAGTCCCTAAAGTATGTCGGCCCCTGGCCGTACAAGGCCTTAAAGGTCAATACCAGCACTTTGTAGGAGATCCGGAATTTGATCGGTAACCAATGCAGCTGACACAGGATAGGTGTTATATGACATCCCACAGGGGTTCCTGTAAGGAGCCTGGCAGCTGCATTTTGAACTATACGAAGTTTCCGGGTCACTGACAAAGGAAGGCCAACATATAGAGCATTAAAGTAGTCCAGTCTGGAGGCGACTGAGGCATGATAAACTGTGGCTAAGGCCTCCCTGGAAAGATAGGGCGCCAGCCGCCTAGCCTGGCAAAGATGGGGAAATGCCTGTTTGCTGACAGCAGAGACCTGGGCCTCCATCGTCAGCAAAATGACACCTAGGCTTTTCACGGTGGCAGATGGAACAAGAGGCAGATGGAACAAATTAAATACCAAAATATGTTTTACAACAAATAGACAAAAAAGCAGTTCAATACACAGTAACTTTTTGTAGTAATTTAGCATCAAAACATCTCAATGCACTGGAACAGCTGTGGATTCGGATGGGAGCAGAGTGCATTGGATAATACAGAACGTTGGATGAATGAAGGTTGGATAAGCAAGACTCTACTGTATATATATTGGGGGGGGGGAATCGTATATCTCAGCTATAATTTCCAGTGTTATCAGAATGTAATACTTTTTCTTGTTTTATTCCTTTATTCATTCATTCATTTCGAATATTTACACTCCACTCTTCACCCACAAAACTCTCAGAGCAGCTTAGAAAGTGTTAAGTTGACAGTTACATGCTCTTAGGCATATGATCCAAATAAGACACAGCACACAAGGAAAAGAGAATGGGAGTGTGGGAAGGGATTAAGTCCAGCAGATACTGTTGGTTCTTTTCTCCTTGTCTTTCTGGCCTAGATTTGAGGATGCTAATATTAGAAACATATCAACTGCATTGGTCATAAGTAGCTAATAAACAAAATATTCAGACACATAAGAAGCTATGCAGAACATCACTTCCCTCCAATTTACTCAGTATCCCAAAGCATTATGGAAAACTAGTCAGCTGGCATTCTTTCCCACTGATCGGTTATCTCTAAAATAAAATGTGCATTTATATAGAAGTATATCAAAGTACATTGCCACATCAACTTGTAATTTAACAAATTATTATATGGGGGCTTTACGTTGATCCTTTATCTTGGGGCCAATGCATCAGCTATGGTGAGATTTGCAGCCTCAAAATATCTTGAAGGACATACTTGCCCATCCTGATATATAGGATATTAAATACTGAAATATAAGAAAGATGCAAAATATGAAACCTATTGCTGAAAATAAACATTTTTGGAACTCAGGGAAAAATTTCATCCAAATAAAATTCCAGCTCAACTATCTATCTATATAATAAAAGTCAGTGTTTGCGGCAGTGCAGAGGTGCGGTGGTGCGGAGGGAGGAATATGTGCCAGCTTTTCGATTGGTTGCCACTGTGAGATTATTTGCATAAATAACACTGATTGGCCAGCCTCAGAACTCCGACACTCTAAGGCACCAGATTATTTGCATACAGGACTCTGATTGGCCAGCCTCAGAACTCCAACACTCTAAGGCACCAGACAGAGGGCATTGGTTGCCACTGAGAGACAATTTGCATAAAGGACTCTGATTGGCCAGCAAAACATTATGCCACTGAATGCTTCAGTTAGCCAAAAGACAGGGGTTTTTTCCCATTGGAAATGGAATGTTCACTTTCTGGGAGGTGCGGAGGTGCCATGGAATATGTGACAGTGTTTCAATAGGTTGCCACTATGGGATTATTTGCATAAATGACTCTGATTGGCCACCCTCAAAATTCCAACATTCTACGGCCCCAGACAGAGGGGATTGGTTGCCACTGAAATGGCATTTGCATAAAGGACTCCGATTGGCCATCCACATTCCAACATTCTAGGGTGACTCAGAGGGAAAAGGAAAGGCCCCAGGCAGTCAGACACTGAGGCCCACAGCAGTGACGGATCAGGACCAAACTTGGCTGGCACATAGGGCCCAATGGCCCTCTTCACAACGCGACCCTCACCCAATGACTACTACAGACCAAAATTAGCACGCAGAGCCCCCTCAACCCACTGTGCTGTTTGGAGGGGAATGGACCATGGCCAATGGGACTTGCAGTACCTTCACTAAGTTCCTTACACCACTGCAAGCCACATAAACATCTAATAGGAACCAAGCTTGGCACACAATGCCTTCCTCAAATAACCCAGGCACCACCGGGTCCCCAAGCTAGTTTGGTTTATTTATAGCAAATTCCCAGGCGGAATATAAATTCTTAACTACTCAAACACAGTTTTAATAAAGATCAAAGTCACAGAAAGAAATGTAAACCTGAAACTCCTAAGTTCTTAGATCATGAGTGTTTTAATCTCCTTGTTCCCGCAAAGATAAGAGCACTTAATTGTTTTGCTGGTCTCTTGTGTATTTCTTCATTATAAGTTAAGGCTGAGCCCTAAAGACAGTATCATATTCAGGAATTTAATTTATTTTACTGCAATAACATGTGTGAGAGAGTTGAATGATGATGTGCTCAAACCCATCACCTCAAAATTTGTAAAAGTTTATTTGGTGTTCCTCTCTTTTTCAAAAGCACTGAAGATACATTTCCAAATATTTCGTGTCAGGAGCGACTTGAGAAACTGCAAGTCGCTTCTGGTGTGAGAGAATTGGCCATCTGCAAGGACGCCAGGGGATGCCCGGTTGTTTTGATGTTTTATCATCTTTGTGGGAAGCTTCTCATATGGGAAGCTAGAGCTGAGACTGAAGCTCATCCCACTCCCGGGATTCAAACTGCCACCCTGTCGGTCAGGAGTCCTGCCGGCACCACTGGTGTTAGGGAGGGAATGGAAAACCTCAAACCTGCTCCATTAAAATAAATGGTGATACCAATTCTCATTTTAGAAGACACAAGATGATAATAATAATAATAATGCTTTATTTACAACTAAGTAAAACCGTGTTGGCAATCATTCAACGTTGAAGGTACAAATAACGAAAGTGCTTCCATTTTATTATTTATTTATTTCATTTACTGAATTTATATACCACTTTTCTCACCCCTGGGGGAACTCAAAGCAGTGTACATCAATTAATGGCAAGATTCAATGCCAACATATATACAAACCAAACCATAATAACTAAAATGATAACATATAACTATAAATGAAACCATTAAAATCATAATAAACATAGAACATAAAAAGGCATTAAACAGTTAAAACATAGAATTAAAAACATTTTAATATAAGATTAGAATCACATAATCTAGAATTGTAATCCGAAGCCATTCCAATCGTCAACTGCATTTATTTCCTATTCATTTCTTGTACTGCGTTACTTTACTGCCTGGAGGCTTGGTACCATAGCCATGTCTTTGCATATTTTTTTCTGAAGGTCAGGAGGGAGAGCACTGATCTAATTTCACTGGGGTGGGAGTTCCAGACTAGAAAAACAGTGGGCTACACCGTACAGAATACGTAAGAGCGAACAGGGTAACAATAACATCAAATACGATTAGAAAAATAATTATTCATTTGTAGCATCAATAGACATAGAGTCAATAAACATTTCAATAATAAGGTGCTTACAATAGCATTATTCACATACATAGAAATTATACACAGAGCAAGGAATGTTGCTCATACGAGACCTTCCACACGCATAGAGCCGCCACTCCCATTAATACATAAATCCATTAGAGGGGCAAATGCCCATAAGTGTCCCAGAAGGAGTATCCTTGAAATGAATGGGGTGGGAGATGGAGACTGGCTCACGAAGATGCTGGGGTGGAGAAATAGTCCAGTGGAAGGCAGGGAAGGATGATAGGAAGCCTGAATTGGGAGAATGGCAGTTAGATATCCCGCTAATGGCACACGGAAGCGCCTGTGTTATACACCAAGCTGCGCACAATGGCATATCGCTAAGGGTTCTAGTCAATGTAGTTGCTGGTGTAGTGGCGAATGCCAGTGGGAGTCCATCCGGGGGAAATGGTCCGTCCTCCATGTAACTTGGAAGATACTATATGATTGCTCATCTGAGTGCGAGGACGCCACTTTGTAATTAATTATTTACACAGCCTCTGAGGAAGTCTTTGACGACACGGCCCGTAGCCAGCCTCTGGATATAGCTCACGCCGCCAGGCAACTCTCACGGAACGCCCCACTGGGGCTCCGTTCGAGGGGACTGTGTTCCCTGGAACACAGCCCTTTCCTGCCTCCAGGTTGGACTCCCGCTGGCATTCGCCACTACACCAGGAACTACATTGACCAGAACCCTTAGCGACACGCCATTGTGCGCAGCTTGGTGTATAACACAGGCACTTCCGTGCGCCATTAGCGGGATATCTAACTGCCATTCTCCCAATTCGGGCTTCCTATCATCCTTCCCTGCCCCTCTAATGGATTTATGTATTAATGGGAGTGGCGGCTCTACGTGTGTGGAAGGTCTCGTATGAACAACATTACTTGCTCTGTGTATAATTTCTATGTATGTGAATAATGCTATTGTAAGCACATTATTGAAATGTTTATTGACTCTATGTCTATTGATGCTACAAATGAATAATTATTTTTCTAATCGTATTTGATGTTATTGTTACCCTGTTCGCTCTTACGTGGGAGTTCCAGAGCCAAGGAGCCACCACTGAGAAGGCCCTGTCTCTCATCCCTTCCAACCCCGCCTTCGTAAGAGGTGGAACTGAGAGCAGGCCTCCTCAGAAGGTCTTAATCTCTGATGTGGTTCATAGGAGGATATGTGTTCAGATAGGTAAGCTGCTTTTAAAAAGCAGATACTGTGAATGAATATGTGCTGGAATCTTTTTTTAATGTAAAACAGAAAATATTTTATGGATTTAATTCCAATTACATGACTAAATTATTAATACCATTTGGGGGGAAGGGAACAGTTTTGGATATAGGTATGACCTTTTCCATTGTCAGCTGTTCAAATTCAGGTAAAGTGACTAACTTATGAACTAAACAGCAGCTATGTACTAAAACCTTTAGAGCTAAATCATTCCCACATATTTACATTGAAAACCCAATCTAGTGTTTTTACATTGCACTTGTTCCTACATTCAGATAAGAGCTATGAGATAATATTCCTACCATCATTTGAAGTTCTCTGCCTGCAGAAAAACAAATCATTTTTGAAATTTCCCTGTGCAATGACTGATTAAGACAGTAGTCATAAGGTCAGATAGATGATGTGGAAAGATTAGTTGGATGACATAAAGAGATTGGTTTATCTGTGGTGAGGATGATCCTTTGTCAAAGGTTTCAGAGGAAGGAATGGGCAAAAACACATCTGAGATTCTCTTTCCCAAAGAAAACGCTATGAAATTTAAGGGATTGGCGTAGATTGACAGGAAATCTGAAGGCGTTATCTCCCTTCTCCCCCTCTCTCTCACACACACAAAACAATTGTTTATGTTCCTGAATGCAGTTTTGCCCTAAATCTTTTTGTTGTTGGTTGGAAAAGAGTTTCACACTATCCTCAATATTTGCATTTCTCCCATCATTTGAAATGTAGTTTAGTGATGTTCGTATGTTTCCCTCCATCCTATTTTCACAGCCTTCATGTACTTAATACCTACTTTTGTTTCCTCCTTCCCCAGAATCCACATATCCCCTTCTTTCACATATTTATTTTTAAATTGTTATAATCAATATATTATTAAATATAACTAGAAATGAAAGGGAAAATGTTCAATTGGAAAGAAAATGAGTGAACTAAGGCCATTGGAAAACTTCGATTGCACTTCTAGTATCATTGACCTGAGGATGTAGTTTTCCTTCAGTCATCACCTTGATTCATTCCTTCATTTCCGATCTTGGCAAAATGTCAGATAATATTTGCAATGCTTCTACCCCACCCTACTCACACACGCCCCCTAGGGGGGATGGGACTCAGAGCGGCTAACAAGGCAGCAATTCGATGCTTAAACATACAATATAAATCCTAAAAGCATATATCATTAAAATAACAGTTAAAAACAAGCAAATATTCAACACTCAAATTAAAATTAAAAACAGTGTTCCTCCATAAATCTATGTTATTAAACAGTTATCCATATTCTCGACAATCATTTAGCCGTTCCTATTCCAGTCCAAAGTGCTGCATTCTGCTACTGTGCAAAGGCCTGGTCCCATAGCCAGGATTTTACTTTTTTCCTAAATGCTAGGAGGGATGGGGTCGATCGTATTTTGCTAGGTAGCGCATTCCACAGGCGAGGAGCCACAGCCGAGAAGGCCCTGTCTCTCGTCCCCACCAGCCACATTTGAGATGCCGGCGGGAATGAGAGCAGGGCCTCCCCAGATGATCTTAAGTTACACGGTGGGATGTAGAGGCAGATGCGTTTGGACAAGTAAGTTGGGCCAGAACCGTATAGAGCAGGACTGCCCACGAAGTCGATCATGATCGACCAGTCGATCGCGAGTCCAAAGAAGGTCGATCACAGCCGGATGGGGCGTTTCTGCCCTGCGCACACATGCACATTCCCTGCGCGCGCACCATCCGTGCGGCACACGTTTTGCGCAGCAGACCGTCCATGGTTGCTTCCGGATGAGAGAGAAGTGATAACATATAAGTTCTTTCAGCACAATATTGTTTGATGTTCAACACAAAGATATAGGGTAGTGAAAGTCACTTATGCCTCAATTTTCCAAATGGTATGGGGATATTATCCCCATATCATTTGGAAAATTGAGGTGTAAGTGACTTTCACTACCCTATATCTTTGTGTTGAACGTTAAACAATATTGTGCTGAACGAACTTATATGTGCTGACCTTATATATTGTGTGGAATGACAAATATTATAGCGAAATTGAATTGTGCTTTCAAGATTTTGTGTTGATTCTATTACTTAGCATTACGTATGCATAGCTCCTCTTGGGGTCTCCGGAGGCCCAGCCTTGTGCTCCGCCCTGCCTCTCTCTCGTCTGGAAGCAAGCGTGCAGGCTCCGCTGCCGGCGAGAGAGAGAGGCAGGGCGGAGTGCCCTGCTTCTCTCTCGTCTGAAAGCAACTGTGGACGGTGCGCTGCGCAAATGGTGTGCCGCGCGAATGGTGCGGAAGGTAGATCTTTTTGACTTGGTTGTTTTGAAAGAAGCTCGCATGCTAAAAAAGTGTGGGCACCCCTGGTATAAACCTTTATAGGTCAAAACCAGCACTTTGAATTGAGCTCGGAAGTGGACAGGCAGCCAGTGAAGCTGACACAACAATTATAAGTGATTGCTTGGTAGTTTCCCTGTCTTGCACATTTAATTTTAAAATGCGTTACCACTTTTGCACTGTAACAGGAAAGCAAACAAGCAAACAAGTAAGAAGGCAAGCACAAATATTCTATCTGGCAACCAGAAATGTCATGAGGGAACTAGATTAGTGTAAAACTACTATGACAAAGGTCATACCTCCATTTCAAACGTCATCAATAGGACCTTGTAAAAGTACAATAGATAATTTATATAGATGTGTGACATTTTCCCCAACCTGTATCAGAAACAGGAAAACCCATGTAGTGGGTTTTAAAAATTGTGGTTGATACTGAAATTCACATGAACATTTTGTGGCAATCATTAAAACTACTCCAACCCACAGCTGTTACTCCTGGTTTTTGGACCCTGTACCTATGAATCTTGGCCTGATGCAGAGAAGTTAAGAGTACAGTAGTGAAGTCAGAGTGGGGGAACGAGAAAGTTAGGAATGAGAGTCCGGCTGAGTGATTTCAAGATTGCTCACAGATGCCTATCAGCCTTTGAAAGTGAAGGTAATGCAACTGCAGACAAGATCACAAACGTGACCTATTTAGGATACACAAAAGCTCTATACCTCTGTCAAAAACCGATTTTTGCTGAAATCTTTCAGCATTTTGGTAAGGCAAAAAGCTTGAAATAGTACATTTCAAGCATGACATTCATAATAACTTCAGATGACTCCCAGAAAAGCCTGTCTCAAAAGATCTCAAGCCAATGATCGCAGCTGAGTGCCTCTCTGAATCACTCAAATACTTTTTTCTCTCCTTCATTGATTAACTATTACTGTGATTTTACATCTGCCCATCTCTGCTCTTCATCACCAGCTCAAGTGAGAAATGTAAGAATTTTAATATTTCCCATTCTTACCAACAGCAGGTTATCACTAGTCTATGTTACTAATATTAAAAGACAGAGGATGTTTAGATGCCTCTGTGGTGCATATCCCACATTATTTGTCTAGAGCAGTGTTTCCCAAGCTTTTTTGAGCACACTTTTAACATTTAAAAATCTGGGGGCACACCACCAACCAAAATGACACAAAATGACACTCTAACACAGTAAAGAACGGCTGGGTGATGGTGGCCTGCTGGGAGCAGATGCTGGGAGTGCCAAAGCCGGGGAGGGGGCGGAGCCAGGCCGTGCCATGTCCCGCCCCTCCCCTGGCTTCAGCTCTCCCAGCAGCTTCTCCAGCCTTGAGGGGGGGCCGTGTCAAGCCAGCGGTGGCAGAGTCAGCACAATGCTGGCTTGGCACTGCCCCCTCAAGGCTGGAGCAGCTGCTGGAGTGCCGAAGCCAGGAGAAAGGGCGGAGCCAGACCGCACCATGCCCCGCCCCCTCCCCTGGCTTCAGCTCTCCCAGAAGCTTCTCCAGCCTTGAGGGGTCAGTGCCAAGCAAGCATTATTCTGATTCTGCCACCGCTATCTTGGCACTGACCCTCAAGGCTGGAGCTTCTGGGAGAGCTGAAGCCGGGGAGGGGTGGGGCATGGCACGGTCTGGCTCCGCCCTCTCTCCTGACTTCGGCACTCCCAGCAGCTGCTCCAGCCTTGAGGGGGCAGTGCCAATCCAGCATTGTGCTGACTCTGCCACCGCTGGCTTGGCACTGTCCCACCAAGGCTGGAGAAGCTTCTGGGAGAGATGAAGCCAGGGGAGGGGCAGGGCATGGCACAGCCTGGCTCCACCCCTCCCGGCTTTGGCACTCCCAGCAGCTGCTCCCAGTGCCAAGCCATAATGCTGGCTTAGCACTGCCCCCTCAAGGCTGGAGCAGCTGCTGGGAGTGCCGAAGCCGGGGAGGGCGGAGCCAGGCTGCACCATTCCCGCCCCCCCCCCGGCTTCAGATCTCCCAGCAGCTTCTCCAGCCTGGGGGGCAGTGCCAAGCTAGTGGTGGCACTGTCAGCACAATGCTGGCTTGGCACTGTCCCCTCAAGGCTGGAGCAGCTGCTGGGAGTGCCAAAGCTGGGGGAGGGGCGGAGGCAGACCACGCCATTCTCCGCCCCCTCCCCCAGCTTCAGCTCTCCCACAGCTGAAGCTGAAGCCGCGCGGAGGAGGAGCATGAGAGGTGGATGGGCTTCAGTGGGTGGGGCTCCTCCGCACGGCTTCAGCGAGTGAGGGGTGGGAGTCATGGCAGATTGGAGGCTGGCTGGGGAAATGGCCAAAGGAGGCGGCGCCCTGGCCCCTTCTTCTTTTTCTTCGCTGCCGCCCGGCCCTTCCTCCTCCTCCCCCAAGCAGCAGGAGTTCAGCAGGAGGAGGGGGGAAGGAAGGGGGGCAGAGAGCTTTTCTTGTGGCATAGCAGGAGGTCTGTCACGGCACACTGGTGTGCCGCGTCACCGCGGTTGGGAAACACTGGTCTAGAGATGAAAAATGCCATCAAGGCCAGTATCAAATAAAATCAGTATCTTTACAGGGAACATATGTGTGAACATGTTTGTTTGGTTTCTTGGTTTTTCTTCCAACAGCAAATGTCATAACCCAATCTTGTATGGCAAGGCTAGTTTCTCATATTCTGGGCCATTTTTTATCATGATGGTAGTCATGCAAAGAACTACTAATTATTTGTGACTCCCTCTAAATTACTAACTATGAATAGCTCTTCCACATTTCAGTCATGGTACTTCCCTATCTGAATATGCCAATTATGAAACCTTCTGAGTATAAACCATGTACTCTACTGCTTAACTATGGCTATCCACTCTCCAGAGCAGCAATTCTCAAAGTGTGCTCCATTGAGCCCTTGAGGATCCACAAAGCATCCTGAAGGGTCCGTGATTCCATTCTCCTTCCTCCTTGAAGTTTTCCCTCCTCTTTCCTGCTCCTCCCCCTGCCTGTCTCCCACACCCCCAAAAGTCCATTTTCCTTGCCAACAGATACCCCCTGGAGTTTCTCTTATTACTATTATTATTGTTACAAAGGTTGGGGTGGCCATCTGTTGGGGGCGCTTTGGTTGTGCTTTTCCTACATGGCAGAAGTGAAGGCGAGCCCCAGAAAGAGCCCATCTGCATCCTAATTGGTTTGACCTGGAGCAGGGAGTTCCAACGTTCCTGCACATGTGGTCTGCCATCTCTAGCACCAAAGACTGGGATTTGGCATCAAAAGGCCTCCTGCCATTTCTACCTCTCTGTTTTCTTGCCCCACTTAACCTGAAACCATGGACTCTTTGTGCATGGAGTTGCATGCGGACAGGCCAACTGGGGCAAGCCCTGAGTGGTTTGAGAGACACAGTTTTCCAAGGACTGTGTGTTTGGACTCTCCTCTGGCTATTAGCAAAAAGGACTTTTCTCTTATAGTTTTCCCAAGGACACAGATGGACTTTCCCCAAAGCATATGGATTTGATGCTTTTCAAGATTATATGGACTTTCTTTCCACCCCTTGCATATGAAGTAATTATGAGATATTGGTGATATTCCCCTGAAACCCTCCTATGTAATTTTTCTGCATATTTTCCCCCTTCCCATGTGTAAAATAATATGAAATGCTACATGTTTGTGAAAGACTCAGCTGTTGTTTTGAGATCAGGATGAAACCACATTCCTGGCTGCACTCTTAATCCAATCATTGGAGCAATTTGCATGACAGAGGACTCTTTCTGGTTTTGGAGAAGGTTGTCTCCCTTTTCCCCATTTTTGAAAGACTCCTTTTGTTTCATAAATACTGGACCCTCTGACATTAGCCTCGTCCCGCGTTTATAGAACGTATGGCATAACTATATTTCATATTTCATAACCAGCTGTCACTGTTGGCCTCGGAAACCAACACACAGCTACAGTTATTTCATTTGTTTACCATCCAGAAGACTGAAAACTCTCATGGGAAATCTACATATGGCCCTTTGTCAACAAGGAAGGGTTGTTAAGGACAAATTCCTGTTTTTCACCAAGAACAAAGAACTTGCTTTGGCCCGAAAAGTCAAAGCCTCGGATCTTCATTAACATACGGACATAATCTAATCAAGAAAACTCCAGCTGCTTGTTTTGAACAAACATTCCTGCCCCTCACTTCCCATTCGCTAAAGCGAATGCGGCGCTGTTTCACGATTGGTTCCCGCTACAGCTTCCAAGGTTCCAACCAATCATCATGAAGCCTACAGCATGCAGGCGTGGGAAAGTTTGAATTTGACAGTTCTGTAAAGTGTATAAAATGGCATATATTTAAATGTAACTTTATGACTGCTTTGTGACAAGGAAACTGCAGTGGTCATCCTTCTCAGCTGACAAGAATAAAAACTTCAGTGGCATCTTCTTCCGAACTTCTTTGGTTAGATCATTTGGGAAAGGGATTTTTAGTTTGCTTTTAAAACTTCACCAGAGGTTCTGCTGAAATCCTCATTTTAGGGGTACTTCTGGGCCTCTGCCCCCTATGGGCCAGGCTATCCTAAAATGTTCGGCAACAGAAGGGGATTGGACTGGATGGCCTCTTGTGTCTTCCACTGAAATACTGTTATGTTTATGCTGGCTAAAATTGTTCTTAATTTTAAATATTGTATTGTTCTTTCTTACCTTTTTGGACACTACAAATAAGATATTGTAGTGTGCATAGGAATTGTTTCATTTTTTCCAAACAGTTTACAGATACTCTCTATCCATCTGTCACTGGTCCAACTCATTTGTCAAATTTTAAAACATAATGTCTCAAAAAGTCTGCCCATTATATATTAATTATATTATATATAACATAACATATAAACATTTATTGAGGCTCCATGAGAAACGTTTACTTCAAAAAGGGCTCCATGGCTGGAAAAGTTTGAGAACCTCTGCTCTAGAGACATACATACAGTTTGGCCCATGGATTAAGGGTTTATGAAATATTATGCGTACCATGGGTACATGGTTAAGTGCATAACATTTAAATCGGCCTTTAGGCTGCATCACAAGTCATCCTTTCTTACTCTGCTTCTTGGAATTTATTACATTGCTTTATATTCGATGGCATAAATTGTTCAAGCACCAACAATTCATATCAAAAAGATTAATTTTCCTCACTTATTTTATTAATAAGAGTAAGAATTAAAAGAAAAGATGTTGTATGCATATGCCAGTGAAAGAAGAAGCCCACTTTCTATCTCTCTCTCAAGAATATATGCTTATTTATTTAGATTCCAAAAAAACATCCAAAAGCTAAGGTACATTTAAATAACAATTTGAACTCTCTTTCACAGAAATGGATTTAATCCCTCTCCTTACAGACTTAATTATATATTTAAACAACCCAGGATTTAAAGCAGTGAATAATTACAGCAAATCAAGATGGTATTACACACCGTGACAGCTTCAAAGCAATGATGGATGAGTGTTAAGTGAGAAAACTGTCACCTGGTTTCTGTTGTTCTAAAGACATTCCCTAGTAAATAAATCATAGAGAAGATTAGTTTTTCGAAAACATAGCAATATGGTTTGGAGGTGTGATCGTCGTGTCTTTAATTCAAGTGTCAGCAGACTCTACTAAAAAGAAGAAAGAGAGAGAAAAACAGAGTTGGTAGTGGCGGTTATGCGGTTATGTTTCATGGAAATGCAAAAGTAGACAGGGTTACAGTGGATGGTGTTATAGTTACAGTGGGACCTCTGAAGAGAAGGATCCAAGACCAACAGCCATAGTTCTATCCACAGAGTGGCAAAACAAGGGCTTCCTCTCCCCTCAAATAAGAATTCTGGCCCATGAAATATTACTCTAGCCCCCAGAGTTTTAGCATTGCAAAAAGTGAGATATTGAAAAATGTTCACATCTATTTTACTTGCCATGTTTGCATTTCCTTGGTAACTTTGGCCCTTTTCTTTGGATACCTAAAGTCTCTTCCTAAATGTGCTACTGAATCATCCCCTTCCTTTCCCCAGGCCATGCGGGCATCTTTGCTGTCATCTCAGGAGCTCAGTGGTCTTTGTTGCTCTTTGTTCATTCTGTTGGAGCATGCATGGAATCTGTGAATGTCTCTGTGTGTCAACTGCAAAATAAAGTGCATGGAGCCAATTAGTTGGGCAATGCATGGGGTGATATCTGAGTCTGGAACTTTTGGATACTATTGCAATATTGTTCAGGCTCAATCTATTTAGGTGCAAAGAGAGAGAGTTGGAAGAGAGGAGGGGAGAGAGACAGACTGATTTTCTTCTTGGCTGCTGGAAAGAATGTGTGGCGACCCCACGGGGCTGGTATTACATCTGTATTTTGTATTTGGTTGCCTTCATCTGCAAGATTTTTGTTCCATTGTCCAGCCATGTGGGCTTGATGGGAGGAGTTGTGTTTTGGCTCCAAACCTGATGTCACCGCCCCTAACTCCTCCTCTTCCGGAGTTTACCTGAGAAGCAGGACTTCCTCTCTGGCCGCATTCCAAGCATAGAACATGGACGAAGCAGGTGGAAATCTGGAGCCATCACTCAGACTACGCACCTTCGTTCATGTATAGCCTATCCAACGCTTTCAAACCAAGATTACATTAATAGGAAGGCCAGCCCTTCACCCAAAGACTAATCTCTGGGTACCTGCGGACTTCGTGTGCCAGAGGACCATTTGAGGAGCTACAGGAAACCTGGAATAGAAGAAAGATACCTTCACTCTGCAACAGAGGCAAGTGAACGCAATCCCTTTTCTTAAAGGACTTTGCTAGCAACCAACAGCAAGCCTTTTGGGCCACCAGCATTTTTACTGGTTGTTGTTAAATAAACTTTTTTTGAGTCCTGAACTCATTGCTTAGAGAACCTCCAGGTCTCTTGTATAGGGGAAGGCTAGAACATGAACCCCAGGGCCTATAGAGCTCGTCCATCCTTTTAAAGTCCCTTTCTTTGGCCCTGTCAGGACGCCACAGAAGGCTTCTTCATATGGACAAAGAAATACCATTTTAAGTCACTCTGAAAGAACATTTAGTGCGTTGATGCAACTGATCACATTGTACATAGGTTGTTCTGAACTCAGAAGAGTAAACTACTTGGGTTTTTTTTACTGTTCACCCGCAAGGCATATTTTCTTTACCTGGCAAGGCAGTGTGTGGGCTGATACAACGTGAACGATACGGGGTTTATTTTACATTCCACCACACATTCCACTTTCATTGTCTGGTCTAAATACTCCAACTTCTGCTAATGCAGAGTAAAACTGTGTTAACCAGGTTTTCACTGCATTGTGGACCAGAAGTCCCTGGACATTGTATGAATATTCAGGAGTGACCTTTGGCCCAATTTAGACCAGTGTAGACAAGTCTTATGGTGAGTTTACTTAAAGCAAAGATGGGCAGCTATGGAAGACTAGTTTCCCCCAGAAATCTTAGAGCAACTGCACTCCCTGAGTAACACACATACCCTCAAAATGAAGAAGAAAACAACCTGAAACAACCTGCACCGGGAAGTGGCACAGCTGGCTAAGTGTCAGCTGCATAAGATCTCTCTGACCAGTAGGTCATGAGTTCGAGGCCTGCTCGGGTCGAGGTGGGTGCTCGACCTTTAAGTGTAGCCTGCTGTCATCCTTTGCAGCCCGAAAGACGGTTGCATCTGTCAAGTAGGAGATAAAGGTACCACATTAAGTGGGGAGGCAAATTTTGACTGAATTATGAGGCCATTAAAGAACTCCAGGAACACTGAGGTATGCGGACGGAACAACTAGGGACGTTGGGAACGCTGAGCGATGAGGAGTGCGTCAGCTCCTCCTGGTGGCCAGAGTTTGTCTCTGTTTATCTATATTTTCATCTAACGGCAGGGATTATCTGCTAAGTACTGTATGTGTACCTGTAATCCGCTCTGAGCCCCCTTCGGGGTGAGAAGAGCGGAATATAAATAAAGTAATTAAATATAAATAAAGTAATTAAATAACTTCATAACCCTCAATGGGTGTGGGACCAATTTTGTTGTTGTTGTTGTTATGTTTATGTTTATTTATACTCCCTACAAGAGTACTCAAAGAGGCTTACATTAAAAACATTTCAAGAAAATTATATATATATATATATATATATATATATATATATATATACATATATATACACACACACACACACACACACACAACAAGATTCAATATTATTGGTAGGTATTTTAAAAAAATTAATTAAATTAAAATCCACAAAAACTTATTCAAAACTAAAAACCACATCATCCCCTGACTTGATCTTTAAAACCTTATTTAAAAGTCTCCCTGAATAAAAAGGTTTTAGCCTTTTTTAGGCTCAAGACACTTCCAATTCCCCTCCCTTTTTTATTTAAAAAAGGCCTACAATGAGGGCCAAAAATGTGGCGCCATCATTTCCCTAATGGTCATTTGGAAGCAGATTCTTCAAACATCTCTGGGAGATTGCAACTCATGGGCTGCATTTTACCAAACCCTGAAATAAAGAGTCTACAGACTGCATTGAGGGAAATGTATACCACTAAATTTCAGTTCAGATGGGAGATTGCTGTAGGGGAGCGAGAGCATGGAAAGGGCTGTCTTTCCTCATCCCTTTTTTGAAAGGAGCAAAGTTGAAAACCACATAATAAAAGTATCTGTTGCTAACTTATCAAAATACTGAGTGAGCATCCACAAGCCGCAATAAGAAGCTACAGCTTGGCAGTTTCTTTCTCTAAATCACAAAATGTTACTAGATCAGCACTATTTTTATATTTATATACACTGCTTGCCTGAGGTTATTAGTTTGGCTGAGACAAAAAGACAGCTGTCAGACACAAATGGAAGCCGGGGAGATGGAAAAGACTAGTTCTTTATCACATTGTGTTATCTCTACTTCCTTTGCTTTTCTTCCAAGTTCAGCAGTATTTTGTTCTATTTATTTACAAGTGTCATCTATATAAAAACAGGAGGAAAAAAGGGGGGAGTCTAATTGACTGAGGATGAAACCTTACACTTGAAACATCTATTTGGCTATACTGATTGACTTAGAAACAAATGAATTGGACCTGAATCCTGATAAAAAGAAACTCCTGTGGACTGGTAGTTCCCATGTCTAAAAATTAGATGTCATCTCCCTTGGATATTTATTTATTTATTTATTTATTTCAGACATTTATATCCCATCCTATCTCGACCTCTGCAGAGGAAGTCAGGGCGGCTGACAACAAAAAGCATAAATATACATCTTAAGTAAAAAGAGTATAAAACATTATAAAAACATCATAAAAACAGTAAAGCATTAGAATAAATGCCATAATTAAATTGCCGTCCTAAACATAGTCCGTTCGAGTCCATCAGAGTCCATTAAACCATATCTCTACCATCATGTCGGTCTAGTCTGCAAAGGCCTGATCTCACAGCCAGTATTTCATCTTTTTCTGGAAGGCCAGGAGAGAAGGAGCGAATCTGATTTCACTTGGAAGGGAGTTCCGTAGCCAAGGGGCCACCACAGAGAAGGCCCTGTCTCTTGTCCCCACCAACTGCGATTACGATGGTGGAGGGACAGTGAGCAGGGCCTCCCCGGATGACCTTAAAGTCCTAGGTAGTTTGTAGCGGGAGATATGTTCAGACAGGTAAATGGGCAGAACCATTAAGGGCTTTATAGGCCAATGTCAGCACTTTGAATTGTGCTCAGAAGCTAATAGGCAGCCAGTGGAGCTGGTGTAGCAAGGGCATTGTGCACTCTCGATATCCCACTCCTGTGTGTAACCTGGCTGCTGAGCGTTGGACTAGCTGAAGCTTCTGAACAGTCTTCAGAGGCAACCCTACATAGAGTGTGGCTAAGATAGGTTTTCACTCCTTCTGAAGGAGCAGGTCTGTAGCTTGTTTCTAGTCACTGAAGGCCCACATGGACCTCATGGTTCAGAATGCTTGGGGTTAGCTTGAACTGGTCTGCCAGCTGTACAGAGATAACCAGACCGCAATAGCACATGCACTTGTACCCACTCAATGCAATGCACTTTACAGGGGAACAACCCTTAAAGATGACTTGGTGGCTGCAGCTAGCACAGTATGCAGTAGCTTTGACTGCTAACAGGAACAGCTTGTAGAAACCACATAAAACCAAGTTCTAAAGGAATTGGACTGACTGCTAGTGTGGGACCTCAACAGTAGAGAAAGTGCCAATTTCTATATAAACCTGCCCTAGAACTGAGGTGATCAAACTGCATTTATTTTATACTGCAGATGCATCCTAATTACCTCATCACAAAGGGATAAAATCAGTGGCATGCACAGATTTTAGCCCAGGTCACCCACTGAGTCGGCCGTCACCGATCTGATGATACCAGCATGGCTGTGTGGGGGAATGAGGGTGGAGTCAGCATATGCTGCCTCCAGGGCTATACGGGAGAGCTCCCGTGTTGCCATAGAATCCATGGGAGGAAGCCACGTGCACCACCCCCATCTGATCACTCTCACCTAGAACCGGGTGACATGGGGTGTGGTGCACTAGATTCCTCATGACCCCCGATGAAGCAAAGTGATGTTGCACTAGCCCCACCCAGCCACCCCAGATTGTCCAGGTCCTTTTTAAAACCCTGACCTTAACAGTTAGTCTTGACACAAAGAAAAAGGTGGGATTGGTTTTGCTGTATATGTGTTGTGTTGATAAAAAATGTGCTTATGTTTTTGCTTACTTTGTATGTTCTTGTGTTTTTACAATTTGGAAACCGCCCTGAGTCCTCTTGGGAAGATAGAGCAGTATATAAATAAAGTTTTATTATTATAATATTATTATTATGTTTGTGGCTGTGTGACAAAAGTCATAACACATGAAACAACAAATTCAAACTACAGGAAAAAAAGATTCCACCTACAGATTAGACAATATTTTCCTGCTGCTAAGAGCTTCAACAGTGTGATAGAATCTCATTCTTTGGAAGATTTTAAACAGTGACTGGATGGCCATCTGTCAGAAGTGCATTAATTGTGTATTCTTGGATGGCCCTTGTGATTTCTTCTCTATGATTTTATGATCTTTCCCATGCCTGCTTTGCCTCCTGTTACTCAGCTGGAGAGGTTTTCTGAGCTCAGCTAAGTAAGTTTAGGGATCATTTCTGTAGTTGAACAATTTAGGACAGCCTGGCCCATAGGGGACAGAGGCCCAGAAGTACCCCTAAAATGAGGATTTCAGCAGAACCCCTGGTGAGTTTTTTAAAACAAACTAAAAATCCCTTTCCCAAATGATCTAACCAAAGAAGTCCGGAAGAAGATGCCACTGAGGTTTTTATTCTCGTCAGCTGAGGAGGATGACAACTGCAGATATCCTTGTCACAAAGCAGTCATAAAGTTACATTGAAATTACATGCCATTTTATAAGGTTACAGATTCAAATTTCCCACCCCCAGACCAACTTTGTGTTGATTGGATGGAATCACTGGGACAGCTAGAGTTTGATCCAATAGTGAAAAAGTGCCACTTCTGTTCTGGCGAATGGAGAGCGAGGAGCAGAAATGTGTTCAAAACAAAGCAGCTGGAGTTTCCCTGAGTAGATTTATCCATATGTTAATGAATCCAAGCCCCTGACCTTTCGGGTCAGAGAAAAGTCTTGTTCTTCTGTGGGAAATGGGAACTGTCCTTAATGACTCCTTCCTTTTGACAAAAGGCCAATACAGATCTTTCCATGAGAGTTTCAGTTCTTTGAATGGTAAATAAATGAAAAAGCTGTAGCCATGTGCCAGTTTCCAAGGCTGGCAGGGGTGACCATTTATGAAATATAGAAATATTTATGCCATTTATCCTTCATTGGGAAGAGGGAACGAAACTTCGAGGCTCTTCCCCCTGAGAGATGAGGGGTCTTCGTTGAGAAAACAAAAACAGCCTTTTGTTTTCTACACCAGAAAAGCCCTATTATCATGTAAATGAGGCTAGTGGAGGGATGATTGAATTACAAGTTTTGCAGCTGGCAAGCCTCAAGGTAGCTGGCTAAAGGTAAACAGTGGCACTTTCATATTTTTAAAATTTCATACATGGGGAAAACATGAGGGGATATACATTGGGGTCTATGGGGGAAAATATACCATCCCGATCACCCCTGCCTACCCACCAAAAAGATACACAGTTTATTAGATTCATAAAAGATAGCCCAAGAGAAGGGGTCCTAGACAGAAAGGAAAAAAGTCTTTGGGAATTCGCAAAAGTCCATAAGAGTAATGCAAAAGGAAAATAACTGTGTGAATTAAGAAAGTGTGGGTTACAGGGGCATTGTCATGTGGGACCATGGGGCCATGGAAAAAGCCTTAGGTTCCCATGTGGGGGACAGATAGGGGATTATGGGATCACTTCCAGCCTGGTGTTCTTGGGAAAACTATGAATCCGTTGGTTTTAAAACTGTCTTCTACAGAGCCCAAGAGAAGGGGGGTCACCTCCCATATCAATACAACTCCCTTTCCCACAAAGCTTGTGAGCTTCCCTAGCTGTGCCCAGCATCAGTAGCTTGAGAACTATACATGATTCCAAACGTTCTTTAAAAGTACTGTTTTCTCACAGATCTGAGCTATGATTATTTTTAGCTGAAAAATTGATGTCACTTTGAGGAATAGTTTAAAGCTCATTGGACAATGGAGAACTTTTCGACAACAGCAACAAACAATGCTCCAAAAATGCATCAACATCATTAGCCAAGAAAAAAGGCATGGAAAACAGATGAGATTTTCCAAAACGTTTGCCAAAAATGCTCCCGAAACACCAAACCACTTCTGAACTAAGCAAAGGTAAGCTTTTCTATTACAAGTGTGGGCACCATTAATTCTAGAAATATTTTCATTAACCTAGTGTATTTTTGCATCCATTTTTTTCTGGCAATTCCAAGCTGTCCATTCTGTCAAATTATCTCAAAGCAACATACAAGGACAATGCAACAATCGGAAACAGCAGTGCTAAGACTATTAAAAATAAAAGTCAAAAAGATGGTTCTTCCCCAAGCATCCCCTCCCGGACCCCCCACCTCTTTTCCTCCCACCCCCCGACCCCCCCCCCCTCTATCCTAATCCCAGCAGCCTCTTCTCTCTATCTCTCCTGTTCCTACTGTCCTTTACCTGGAATTGTTCCCCCACTTTTATTGTCTATGGAAAAACTCCAATAAATATATTTCAAAAAAAAACTTTCCAGAGAAGGCGACTCCATCACAGTCCCATCATATTCCACTGTTGAATAACTCTTATTATTCTTCCTAATATTTAGGTTGAACTACAGAAAATGGGATTCTACCTAAACATCAAAACATCCCATGATTTGCCATTCTCAAATATCTCAAGAAGCCTCCAAGCTTCCCTTTGGGTCTCCGTCTTACCTAGACATTCAAGGCTATCTTTGGCTTCTCTCTTCTGTCTCGAAACAGGGGTTTGGCTAAAGGGGGGGGGGCTGCAGGAAGGAGCAGAAGACCACATAAGGTTCAACAACAGTCTTGGGTTTACTGTGCTTCTGAGGATACGCAAAGACATTCACATGCAACAGACTTGTAAGACATATCAACATTATTATTCCCTTGTTGCAGTGTTTGCCGTGTGGCATGACCCCTGGATCAGGCTGGCTTATCGCCCCCCTTGGTTGTTAGGGGGGATAATGCCTAGGCCCCCTGGGGTGCAGAGTTTCAGCGGACAGGGATTGGGTCGCTCGCACCCCAGGCTTGCAAACGCCTTTGGACCCATGCGTGGCCGCCAACCCTTATGTTCCTGTTTTCAATAAATGAGTTGTGGCCATTTTCATCACAAAAAAAAGATGGTTCTTAAGAGCCTCCAAAAACATACTAGATCGAGCAGCCATTTTGTCTAGGAGATAACAATTTGACAGGTAGAGTCCCCATTAATCCTGTTATTCCTTTTTTTCTGCTGCTTTAAAATGTCTCTGTTTTTCTCCCTCCCACTATGTGCTTTAGTCTTCAGTACAGTATACTTCAGTTGCTGCAACTTCAGTCCAAAGTACAAAAGTTCTGGTAACTCCAGAAAAGTTAGTTTCCTAAACTCTGAGATTGAATTAAATAAGTATTTCTCTCTATGTGCATTTTCAGGAGCAATACATGGGGATACAGTATTCTAAAAACATTTTCTCCTTATTTTTTTTCTAACATTAAACCCCCATGTTTCTGATTGCTTTTCAAATTCCACCTCTTCTTTCCTCCACCCACACTCCACCTCTGGCTGAGAACTACTGCTAGCTTCAAATCAGGTTTCACACTTGCTCTCTCCATACAGATTTTTTTTCCTCTTGGGAACATTCTCTCCTCCACCCTCCGCCCTTGCGCATACTGAGCTACATCTCAATCAGCAGACAATCCGTGGAGGAGATTCAGTTTGAATGCTGGCTTCATCTAGTCACACTCAATTGAGCATAGATGCCTGTGATCATTAAAGGGCACAGCTTTTCTCTTGACACTTTTATGGAAGAGGTCCAGAATCACTCAGTGCTTGAATTTCATATTTTTCCAAACCTGGAGTGCACACTGTGAAGCAAGATGACCTTTTCTCTTTATTTCCCACAAAATGAAGGCTTAGAATGACACCGGGAACACACACATCTCTATCGAGCTTACAGAATAAAATGTAACTGGAAGAGTCATGGTAGATGAAATGCTGTTTACTAAAAGGTAAGCATCAACTGACTTTTATTTAGAGTTCTAGATATTAATAGTGCAGTCTGACATTTCATTTAAGCAGCTTTAGAGCATGGGTAAAGTACAAACCAACAAAAATACATCAAACTGAATGAAGAAAATTAAAATCCAAACTTGGACAATAAGTTTATTACAGCCAGTCCAGCTGACTGGCACAAGCTGGGGATCACAACCGGACACAATGAAGACATTTGCCCTTGCGCTTTGCTACTCTGCTGCTGAGTATGCATGCTCAGTGTGGAACACATCTCACCACACTAAAACAGTGGATGTGGCCCTTAATGCGACATGCTACATTATCACAGGATGTCTACACCTCACACCACTG
The DNA here is from genome assembly GCA_030556195.1 of Anolis apletophallus. Taxonomy (NCBI): domain Eukaryota; kingdom Metazoa; phylum Chordata; class Lepidosauria; order Squamata; family Anolidae; genus Anolis; species Anolis apletophallus. Next base: position 47,210,090 of record JARBWK010000012.1, on the reverse strand, counting down.
GAGAAATTATACTGTTTAGCCTGTATTGCATCACCTGACATCCACTGGGAAGTAGCAACCAATAATGAAAGGACCAAGGCAGTGCCATCTTCAGCCCATCCTCTATTTGGATATCAAGAAATAGCTTTCTAAGATATACAGAGATACTGGCAAAAACACCTCAGCAAGCAAGAGTAAAAAAGTGGCAGGCAAAAACCGGATCCTCAACCCATGGCTGATACTGAATGAAAGACTCTCCCCTAGGCACACAGAAGACTGGGTGACTTTGAAGGCACTGAACAGACTGTCTTTTGGCACCACGAGATGCAGAGCCAACCTTAAGTAATGGGGCCACAAAGTTGAGTCCATGACATGCAACTGTGGCGAAAAACAAACCATAGACTTCCTTTTACAATGCAGTCTGAGCTCTGACATATACACAATGGAGGATCTCCTTATAGCAACACCAGAAGCACTCCAATTGGCCAGCTACTGGTCAAAGGACATTTAATATAATGCCAAGTTTTTAAACTTTGTGTTTTTTAAATACATTACAAGGGTACCCTTGGTTTGCTTCTGGTATGATAAATAAATAATTGCTATAGGTACATGCACATTGAGTTCTTTTGAACCTTTCAACAAGCTATTTATTACAAAAATGTAGAGAATTGGGGGGAAACAGAAAAACTTTAAATTCGGGCCACATGAATTCTGCACCCTGAAATTAAACTCAGGTCCAAAATGGAGATTGCAGAATGAATGAATTGCTCTATGGGTATGAGATTACTCCTAGCAATGCATGCTGAGAGAAAATACTTGATGCCTAGTCTCCATGCCTGAAAAAAAAGGAAGATTTGTAGCTTCATCATTGCCTTGGGTTCTCAAGTCCACAAGGAGACGAATCGTGGAAGGCATGTCAATCTGAGCAGAGTTAGAAATAAAGCTTTGGAAGAGGAATGGGGAATGTGTAGCCCTTCAGATATTATTGTATAATGATCCTCCATCATTGGTCAACATAAGAACATAAGAAGAGCCATGCTGAATCTACATTGTAGTCAAAAATGTCCATGCCTTCTCCTTAATCACCTCCCACAGAAGATGGAGTGATTAAAAGCACCGGGAATGTGGCACAACTGGCTAAGTGTCAGCTGCATAAGATCTCTCTGACCAGTAGGTCATGAGTTCGAGGCCTGTCGATCAAGGTGGGTGCTCGACCTTTATGCCAAGCATAGTAGCTGCTGCATGAGCTCGGCCTTTGCCCAGCCGGAAAGACAGTTGCATCTGTCAACAGTAGGAGATAAAGGTACCACATTAAGAGAAGTGTCCATTTATTACCACCCTTGGGAGGCAAATTTTGACTGAATTATGAGGCCATTACAGAACTCCAGGAATGCTGAGGAATGCCTGGAAGAAACAACAAGGGACACTTTGGGAACGCTGAGAGATTAGGAGTGAGTGTCAGCTCCCCTGGTGGCCAGAGTTTGCCTCTGTTCGTCTATATGTGTGTATGTGGAAACGGCAGGGATTGTCTGCTAAGTATGTGTACCTGTAATCCGCTCTGAGTCCCCTTCGGGGTGAGAAGAGCGGAATATAAATAAAGTAAATAAATAAATAAATGTTTCCCCACTCAAAGCAGGCTCGCTGACTGCCCATTGGCCACTCAAAATCAGCATAAAAGTACAACTGAAGTTTTGGCACAGGAAATTGTAGCAGGAGGTCATGGATGGATTTTGTGCATGTTAATAAAAATGCTTTCCAAACCATCTCCCACTTGAGAAGAGGGATGATACAATTCGAGAAGCTCCAGGCATTATTATAATTGTGATTTATGTCCTCATATGATATTATTCTAAGAAGCACAAACCAGTGTTCCAATATTCCTTGGAATTACATTTTCTTCTAAGCATTCACCAGTGTCCTGGAAACCCATGACTGTTCAGAGAAGGAAAGTTATTTTTTGTATAGAGTAAATGGAAATGGAAACATACAATTAACACAGATAAGAAGAGATAATGACATGCAATTCCTCCTTCCTCACAGAAATAGTGCCTCAGGTAGCTTTATTTTGACATCTGCAGAACTCCTAAGCATTGCAAGTATATGAATACATGAGTGACTGAACTAATTAGCAAGAACTTGATGCAAAGAAATGAAGCAAATGGATTAGCAGCTCTCACGATAAAAATAAAAAAGATGTTAATGGAACACAGCATAGTTAACACTCTGTGAAATATCACTGAATGCATTTCCTGCTTGTTCCTTTCCCCACTTTTGAAAAACATGCATGCCTTTGAATGCTAAAATTCATTCCCTTACACTGCAAAAAGAAATGAAAAGAAAGCTCCCAAATCCTTCATAAATATACCTCGGTCTGGCAGAATAAAAGAGTGCACAATCCACCCAAACCACAGAACAAATTAATAAATGATATGGCTGTTTTGCTGTAAGATTATGGGCTGTGAGAGGAATATTTATGATCTTTAGTAAAATGCTCAAATGGAGTAATCTGTAGAAACAGAAGACTGGGGAACTGTAAGGGCTGGCGCATTTGTATCTGTTTCCATCCACAAATGTAGTCACTTGACCACATTTATACAGTCTATGGAGGAGAATTGGAAATGATGGAAGAGGCTGCCAAATCCCATTCATTGCCATCAGGCTACAAATGATACCTTTAAAGTGGGTGAAAGACTAATTAATCTTATAAAATGCTCATGATCTACAGGACTAGGTTTCAGATCCAAAAAGGCTGAGACTATAGACAAAGCAAGGCACAGTTTTCATAGCTACTTTATATTAACTCTATGAGATAATGTTTAAGGTGTGACAGTTCGAATAAAGAACCTAAACTAGCACCTACAAGCATGAAGTGTAAAACAAATAGCAATTATAGTCGGCTGCTTTACAAAAATGACCAACTCTGCATGGATGAGATAGAACAGGGCAATTTTGGTGATGACAGCTTCAATCCTCATAGCCTCAACATTAATTGGTTATTTCCCATCACATCCACTAAAATGTATGGTGACCCTATGCATCAGAGGTCTTCAAAAGCCACAGCCAGTCATTATCAGCCCTGCTCAGATCACATGAACTCAGCACGGTGGATTCTCTTCACACGATCTCTTCACACGGGGCTAAAATCAGCGGCATGCACCAATTTAGCACAGATCACACATGGAGCTAGCTCCCATTAAACAATGCTGGTGCAACTTTGTGGGTGAAGGAGGGTGGATCTAGCACATGCTGCCCCCATGGAAACACAGGAGAACTCCCATGTTGCCATTGGAATCCATGAGGGGAAGCCACATGCACCACACTTCCCTATATCTGATCACCCTCAGCTGGAGGTGGGCAATGTGGGGCATGGGGAGCTGTGTTCCCTACACTCCTTGATGAAGCAAAGCACCTCCAGCAGCCGTGTGACAAGGTCTCCAACTATAATGCTGTCTTCTTCTATTCCTGCTGTTTTACACTTTACTAACACTGGTGTAATGTCATGTATCATGCCCTGCAGTAGATGATGGTTGGTGGTGGCAGACCTAGCAGTTGGTGATGGAAGGGTTAATGTAAGTCTTAGTTCTAAAGGGCTGAGTAATTTGTAAGTAACAGATTACAAATTAAATCAATTAAGGGTGGAGTCATGCAAGGGATAGGTTGCAGCTGGGTGTTACTGGATTTAAGGAGCTAACCTTGGGGCTGATATTTGGGAGAAAAGTATTTGTCTTATTTTGGTGGTAGATGCTGCTGAGTTTCCCCCAGGTTTCTGGATTTTCGGTGTCCTGACCGGTCTCCTGAACTCTTGGAACCCCGGAACCTTGAGTCTTTGGACTGTCTTTCAACTATGGTACTGATTCTCAAAGTGGGCGGTACCACCCCCTGGTGGGCGGTGAGGCGATCCAAGGTGGCGGTGGGAGGCTCAGGGGAATTTGGGGGGCAGTGAATCCCTTTAAGGGGGCGGTGAATGATTGGCCATTTAGGAGGGGTTGTGCGGCCCTCTTCTTTGGCCCTGCCCCCTTTGCTTTAACCTGCATATTAGATATTTGGATTAGAATTTGTAAGAGTAGCAAAATTATTTATGAAGTAGCAACGAAAATATGGTTGGGGGTCACCACAACATGAGGAACCTTATTTCATGGCATTAGAAAGGTTGAGAACCACTGCATTAATACATATATATTTCTGTTTAATTGCTGTTAAATTAAATAATAATAATTTCTAGGGGGGGGGGATGAGTAAAAAAATTTCTGGAAAGGGGGTGGTAGGCCAAAAAAGTTTGGGAACCACTGGCATAGACTCTTGAGCCCTGGACTTTGCTCATTGAACTCTCGGCATTTGGCCACTGGACTGGACCCTTTGACTACAGTGTAGCGTTTGCTATCAGTTTTTGTTTTATATTATGTGGCTGAGTGCTATCTTTATATTTTATATTTTGGATTATGAAAACAGCCAGAAAGTAAGTGCTGCTTTAATTAAACTGTTTGATACAAACTGGGTGTTTGTTTGATTCACCTCTGCCTGAATACCGGCAGAGCCTTGGCATCATGACATGTAATACCAATCAGTAAAGCCATTTCATGGTGTGTCCAGTTCAATATGGAGTCTTTTCATGCTATTTGGGGAAGAGGGAAAAAGTTTGAGAACCCCTGGCTTAGACTATTACTAAAAGCCATTCTGATAGAATTTCAGAAGTTCACTGAATAAATCCTTCCTACTTTTTCCTCAAGCAAGGAATAGTCATATGGAAAGGGATGGGGGGAGTCCTGTTTAATAAATTATTAAAAGTATATTGCTTGAGATGTTTTGGATAGATAATTTTCAGTGCAATTAAAATTACTTTGTGATGTTACTTTATGGATTCTAGGCTATTGCAAATGAGATATATGTATATGTAATATATGAATATAAAATAACACCTACAAAGAGTTACTAGCTGTAGCTTATACCCCGTTACTAGCTGCAACTTATCACATATAGTTATCACTTATTCTACAACTCCCTGACAACTATAAAAGGAAGCAAATGTCTTCTGCAATGGAAAAGAACTCTACATTTTTATGACTGCATTCATTGCACCTCGGTGTACTAACTCATAATGTCTAAAAGTTTCTGTTGCAGTATATTAGTAAATTATGACTGTTTACCTTATGAGCAAGAGAAGAAACATTAGATCATAAATATAAGAAAAACCTTAGGCAAATAATGAAAAAGAAAGGGATTTATATGCAAAACAATAAAATATCAATGCGTCTTTCTCTTTGTCTGACCAGCATACAATTTAACAAACAAAAAAGTGTGCTACTAAATAAAAGGGAGAATATTTTATTCCTCATTCAGCACTATTCAGAGTTTTAGTTACAAAGTCAGAGTTACAATATTTTCTCATAGAAGTTATTTAATACTTTGCTCAAGAATATCAAATGCAATAGGTGTTTATTATTGATCCAATTCATTATTCTTTTTACCAATAATCATATGCAAAGTCATGACATTTGTTTTAAAACACTTTGACAACTATAACTTGAGGCAGATGGAGTGAATTATGCTTGATTATATAATCCAAAGACACTACATCTTACCAATGCTCCTATCCTCAATACTATTGTCTAAAATAAAATGACAACTTTGTCGTAAATACGTTTCTTCTCTTGCTCATAAGGTAAACAGTCATAATTTACTAATATACTGCAAAAGAAACTTTTAGACACTATGGTGCAACGAATGCAGTCATAAAAATTTCACTTCATTTTCCTGTTTTTAAATATTGCAATAACATTTATCCTGATTCTTAAAACAGAACCCCATGTAAGCACAGATGAATGAAAAGCTAAAAGTAAAATTTCTGTTTTCCATTTTTTAATCTAATTTTGATAGTTTTGCTTCAATCAAACTAAAATCATAGTAACATTTTACTCTTATACTACTATTATTGTTATATCTATGTGTGATGCATAAAAACTAAAATCTATATAAGGCTTTTTGAATAAGGAAGAATTTGTGATTAAATGGTAGGCAAATATGTGAATTACTTCGACTTGCATGTGGACAGAATTTAAACCGAGCTAATAGTTGCTTTGCCGAATAAAGCTTCTGCATATTTTAGAAAAGAATGAAGTGATCTGATAAAAAAGTTCCAACTTTTCACTATTATTCTGTTGAATTTATACAATATTTGTTTGTACTGAACATACTAGTAATGAAAACTTGACAATAGACTCCTCTTTCATCCTTTCAAATGGAGGAAAATACCGTATATAACATTCTGAGCTATTTAATTTCTTTTTTTTTAAAAAAACCCCAGTACTCCAGAATGGGTTTTATCTTCATTTCTGAAGGTAATGATTATAATTTTCTCTGGGTTTTAGGTCAAAATTTTTATCCTAGTTGACAAGTTAGAGCTTCATAGTAGTTTTCACCTATTGAGAAAATGCATAAATTATAAGCTGTAATTGTTTGCTTCTAAACCCTGGTTTACTTTATTTAAAACATTGTTTGGATTGATCAATGTGACTAGGCTTATCATATGGGTGCAATACTTTGGTCAGTAACCCAGTATTCCAGAGTAACTCTAATGGAGTGGGTGACAAAAATCCACATACTCCTAGCAGTAAAATCAGCAACACATTAGCCACAAGTAGAGAGTCCTTCAATCCCCAATAGCAGGTAGCAGTCACAAGGTGGGCGGTTGGTGGTGGGGGAATCTTAGATAGAAATTGCATGGCATTTCTAATCATAGAAAAAATACTATTTGATGAACACGTGATATATTGATAGCACTTGGGTAATGACTGTAAATGTCATGATACAATATCCAAAGAAGTGTGTTAATGGCTGTAAGCGTTATTGTAAAAGGGATTGCATCAGCCAAAGTCCCTTACTGATGACCTATCAGCAGGTGGCTATATAAGGAGAATGAAAGAATCCATCTTTCTCTCTCCTGTGTGACTCAGTATGAATATCTGCCTATGTTGTATGTGACTATCTGATGATGCAAAACAGAGCAAACAATCAGAGGGCTCTTCCACACAGCCCTCTATCCCAGAATATCAAGGCAGAAAATCCCACATTATCTGTGTGTGGACTCATATAACCCAGTTCAAAGCAGATATTGTGGGATTTTCTGCCTTGATATTCTGGGATATAGGGTTGTGTGGAAGAGTCCTCTGATTGTTTGTTTTGCTTGCTTCTGGGACACTTCTTATCCAGCTTGCAGTGGTTCAGGGAGATCATGATTTGGAAACTATACATTTGGAAACTTCAAGACCAGCATTCCATGACAGAGGCATGTTTCCAGCCAATGTTCTCTGCTAATTTACTACTATGTCTACAGCATTCCGCCTTTTATTTTGTATGACAGAGGCATGTTTCCAGTTAGCAAGTCTCTCTAAATAAATAAATAAATAATAATTTGCAGCATTGACCCGTGGGCTTTCCAGTATGAATCTGGAATTTCTAATAGAAACTAAATTTCTTGCCCTGACCTGACAGAAAAACCTAGAGTATTATTGCTGGATATTGTAAGCCGACTTGAGTCCCCTGTGCAATGAGAAAGGCAGGGTATAAATGAAGTAAATAAATAAATGCATATTTGCTGATACATTATAATTAGGGGTGTGTGGATGTGGGGTGTGGGTGTGGGGTTTCCTTCTTTCAGAGTATGAGCTTTGGTTTCCTAAAGTATAATTCTAACTGGTGAAGATGTCTAGGGGCCAGTTCAGTTCAGCTGGAATTGTGCTAAACAAAATTCACTATGAAATATTGAAAATTACCCAGGACTACTCTCTCTGATTTACCTTTTGCCAGCATTAGGGTTATACTCCTTGGCTGGAGGAGATTTGGAATGGATCTGGTATAGCTCAGCTCTTTAATCCTCTCTTTGACATTTCTATTGGCAGATCATAATCAGCAGCAATTCTGCTGGTAGATCCTTCTGTTCATACATTTCTAATACCTCTAATGTGCTAGCATTAAGTCATTCATATTGCAACTAGGAATGAAAAGGCCTACTTTTTGTTTCCTTTGCAAGTAATAGTTTGTTACAATACGTTCAAATAATGGGCATCCATACCAAGTCTTCATCAGAACAGTTAAAAAAATCCTGAATCATTTATAAAGAGGAGGAAAGAGATCTAATCTTTATTTGCTTTATTAGTTCTGTTTTTCTGTCAGTGGCAGAAGATATAGCTACAACTGTTAGCCGTAGGGCACTCTCAAAACCTGCTTGTCTTTATCAGTTCACATGATGAAAAAGTATCAATAAATGTGTTAAACCACTTCAGGCTCAGCCTGAAAAATGGCATAACAATCCCAATAATGCATGCAGGATCAAATATTTCAAGAGGAGTGACAGGTGGTATAAATGTCCCAAGGCGAGAACTCGTAGAGGCACAGCAGTACCTGATAAAACATTTCCCATCAAAGCACTTCTAAATAGTTCTAAATGCAATGCTACATCTTTGGCCATAGGGTCAACCCACTAACAGCAAAATCAAAATCAGCCTGATGGATCCCACAAATGTCTCTCCAGGTTAGCATTCCTCTTTCCAGAATGAATGTGTTTTCCTGCATTTTTCCATTTCTACAAAATCCTTTCTGAAGTGCAGCAGCAACAATGCAAAGTATACTAATGCTGATTACATCATATCATGTTATGTAGAAATGCAAAATAATATCAACAACTTTGTTTTCATTTTTTCCCTAATGATCTCTAACATGGGATTCATCTCTTTCATGTTTGTTACGTGATGTTTTCACTGAGCTGTCCACCATGACCTTTCAATAAACTTTTCCTGTCACTCACTGCCAGGTTAGAAACCATCAATGTATATGTGATATGAGAGTAAAGTCGTCCAAGTCTACATCATTTTATTCTTAGAATGCACTGCCTTTGTCATGTATTAGTCATTCATTCAGTTTGGAGACATCTTTCAGACGACTCTTTTAAATCATGTTTATTTTATCATCTTCGAGCCTTTCCACGCTGCCCTTTTATCTCAAAATCTGATCCCAGATTATTTGCTTTAAATTGCAATATATGAGTCCCCACTGCCAGATAACCTGGGATAAACAGATAATCTGGGATCAGATCTGGGATAAATGGGTAGTGTGGAAAGGCCCTTAAATAATCCGATCTCACCAGAAATGATGACTACCACACTGGTATATTTATGTGAAGAAGGGGGAAAAAGGAAGACGGAGCAGTGGATGACAAGAGGAAAGAAGGGAGGAAGGGAAGGGAAAAAGAGAAGGATGGAAGGAAGAGTGGGATAAAGAAGAAAAGAAAGGAAAGAAAGAAAAGAAAGGAAGGGAAAGGTAGAAAGGACAGAAAGATGGTTAAAAAGGGTGGTTGGGTGGGCACACAGAAGAGGCAGTGTGAGCACATGGTGGCCTCCCTGTCTGGCCCAAGATGCCACTGACATTGCCTCTGCCTCTGCTCCCAGTGTACACACCCTTCATCTCCCTCACCCCTATCCACACACCCCCCACCCCCCAGAAAGTGCTCGCCTTCTGGGATGGGTGTCCAGATGTTCTTCTGGGACTGGCCCAGAAGAACATCTGGAGACTCAACACCCCTCCCCTAAAGCCCTAAAACCTCTTTTAAAAGTAAGAAAAAACTTACCTGGCCTCCAGTAGAGTATTGCCTGAGCTCTCCCGGTACATAGGAATGACGTGCCAGGAGAGCGGGGGGGAGAGCAATTTTACACACACACATACACTGCTCTCCTGGCACGTCATTTCTACATGCCAGAAGAGCTCCAACAACACTCTACTGGCGGCCAGGTAAGTTTTCCTTACTTTAAAAGGGGGTTTTAGGGCTTTGGGGTAGGAAGTTGGGATTCCCACAGTTTTCTGGACCAATTTAGTCGGGAAAACTGGGGAAATCTTGTTTGGCCTCCAGTCCAGACACTGGAAATAGTGGGTTTATCCCGCATCTTCCAAGAAGGCATGGAATAATTTCCCACAAACTGGGGTTTTCCTGGTTTGTGACAAATTATTTGCAGGTTGCCCAGAATGTCATCTGGACAGCCCCCTTTTTATTGCAGAAGTTTTCGCAATAAAGGGGCTGTCTGGATGTGCCCTCAGGGCCTTTCCACACAGTCCTATATCCCATAATATCAAGGCAGAAATCCCACATTATCTGAGTGTCTACTCAGATAACCCAGTTCAAAGCAGATATTGCAGGATTTTCTGCCTTGATATTGTGGGATATAGGGCTGTGTGGCCTAGATCCCAGTATAGGTTTTTGCCTCCCGGTGGACAATGAAAACAGAAGAGGACATCTTCTGCCTCTAGGGCAGGGGTGCTCACACTTTTTCAGCATGTGAGCTACTCTTAAAGCAACCAAGTCCAAAAGATCTACCTGCCCCCGCCGCCGCACTCCCGCCGCCGCATGCTCTTTCCACCGTGCATGCTCCTGCTGCTGTTTTCCGCCCGCACAGCACTTCTTCCACCTGCAGGGCATTGCAGGAAGAAGAAAGCACAAGGCAAGGCATCCAGAGGGAGCGCTCCGCCCTGCCTGTCTCACCGGCAACGGAGGCTGCACAGCTGCTTCTGGACGAGAGAGAGGCAGGGCGCTCCCTCCAGAGGCCCGGCCTCATGCTTCCTTCTTCCTGCAATGCCCTGCGGGTGAAAGAAGCACCGCAAAAACGGAAGCCAGCAGCAGGAGCGCGCGTGCACGCAGGGTGTGCGCACGCATGGCAGGAGCACCCCATCCGGCTGGTGAGACCTGAAGATCACCTGGAAGATGGCCGAAGATCTACTAGTAGCTCCTGAGCTACCTAATGAGCACCCCTGCTCTAGGGCCTATGAAAGTGGCTTTTGCAAAATGGACGTGAAAGCTTTGGGCCCTGAAGGCAGAGAAAAGCCTTCCCATACACAAAAACCTGAAAGTCTTTGAGAATGAGTTCTGGACTCAAGATGGTAAACAAAACAGGATTTTATTGATTTACATCCAGTAAAACTGACGGTCCAGATGCTTAAATAGTTGATAAGGGCGGCAAAGGGTCCTTTGTGAAAAAGGTGATGCAATCACTTGCCTCTGTTGCAGAGTGGTGGCACTTTCTTTGATTCCAGGTTCCTTTGTGGCCTTCAATGGTACCTTGGCTCGCGAAGTCCGTTGGTTCCCCAAAGATTGCAATCTCTGTGTGAAGGGAGACCTTCCTATTTACTGTAATCTTTGGCTGAAAGCTTCAGGTTGGCTTTGTAGGTAAACAAAGGTGCTTTGTCTCAGCATGAATGGATTTCCATCCACGTCCATGCGGCTTCTTTGCTGGAATGGCCAAAGAGAGGAAGTCCTGCCCCTCAGATGACCTCAGAAAGGGGAGGTGTTAGGGTGGTGATGTCACCTTGGCACCAAACACAGTCCCTCCCACCAAATCCACATGGTGGAGGACAAAGGACTGCAGGTAAAGGTTAAACAGGTACATAGCGCAGTACCAAACAGGCCCAGTAGGGGCTGGAACAGGACATCTTAAGTCAGCAAGAATTCCCACCATATTATAAATAACAATATTATCACCTGTAGCATATTATTTCTGAAGGTAAAAAAAATCACAATGCGGACCTTTTGAATAATGATGTAAATTCTCATCTATCAAGTTATTTTTACATGGTACTTATCCCCATTATTTTGGGAGACAAAATGTTTAGGGACTATATTCAAATCCGCCCCCCCCCCCAAGAAACTGTAAACGCAACTGAAAGCAACAAGTAACTTCATGATTTACTCTTGATAATTACGTGGCATTATCAATAATATTTCCTTTGGGTTTACTTTTCATCAACATCTCAAGGATTGATGGACCACACCCCTTACTGTTGAGAAAGAGACCTGTTAGCTGAACTGACATTCAATTTAAGAACAACTGAGAAACTGACAAGAAACTTTCATAACTGTCCTGTCAGTGGGAGATTTAACGTTTTCCCTGGAAATAACCCCATTTTGTAGCCCATAATTTTACCACCTATTGCCAGGACAATAGTCTTTCCTGTAGTTATACAACAAGCAAGATGTTCACCACGCTTTTAGCAAATGTCAGCTGTATGAATAAGCACTTGTTTGTTACATATCCCTGATTTCAGAGTTCCATAAAATTTCCACAAGTCTGTGCTTGCTCTTTTGATCACTGAGGTCAGCCAACATAACATGATGTCTCAAAATGATACAAGTCTAGAATCACACAATCTGTGGTCCTGTCCTACATATTTAAAAAATGCTCTGGACAGAATCCAAAAATGAACTTAATTCAAGCTAAAATAACAGAATTCTGGGTAATTGGGAAGGCAGCTTCACAAATTGCAATGCGAATAAAAATGGAAGAAAGCTCTGCTGTACTCTCACTGCAATATATTTGTCATGTTCACGTTATATCTTTGTGTTATTTTTCCCCTTCGTGCAAGACCCATATAGTAAAGGTAAAGGTTTCCCCTGACATTAAGTCTAATCATGTCCAGCTCTAGGGGGTGGTGCTCATCTCAATTTCTAAGTTGAAGTGCCAGTATTGTCTGTGGACGCCTCCAGGGTAATTTATTTATTTATTTATTATTCGGTCTTATATGCCGCCACTCCCCGAGGGCTCGGAGCGGCTTACAACACAGAAAATAGATAACATAGTCAAATGACTCCCAAAATACAATTAACAATCACACAGTATATGAAAAGTTAAAATCCACATTCAAATGCTAGCCAGAACATGTGGTCAGTATGACTGCATGGAGTGCTGTTACTTTCCCACAGAAGCGGTACCTATTGATCTACCCACATTTGCATGTTTCCAAACTGATAGGTTGACAGAAGCTGGGGCTAACAGCAGGAGCTTACCCTGCTCCCTGGATTCGAACCACCAACCTTTTGGTCAGCAAGTTCAGCAGCTCAGTGGTTTAACCTGCTGTGCCCCCAGGGAGCCCTCAAGAACCATATTATTTATTTATACACCACCACCATCTCCCATTGGGACTCAGGGCAGGTCACAAAATAGTACACAAAAATGCCATGCATATAATACAGAAAGTAAAATACATCAACATGAAAACAATAATATATTATATAAACCAGGTATATACATTGGATAAACAATCTTTATTTAAAATAGAATCCGTTAAAAGATCCAAGTAAGATCCATATACTTATATGTCCTGTCATGTACTCTCCATGTGAAAAGATTTCATGTAGTGCTTGGAGAATGTTGCCATGCTACTGATAGTACTTATGTTATCGTTGATCCAAGCTTGCCTTGTCACCTGAAATCCCCCAAATGAGGACATTTGAAGAGGAAGCTTAACATGGGAGCTGCTATTCACAAACAGGGACTTGACTGGGATATGTGGCTTGAGGTGGATCCACTCCTCCAATCACTTCTTACTCTTTCGCATAAGGCACGAGGGAGGTTTATGTGAAGCATATAAAGACAGCAGCTGAAATAAATTGAAGTATGACCTTCCATGTGCTTTAGTGCTTCTTCAGTGGCAATTTGAAGTGAACACCTTGACTTCCAAGTCATCTCCATTTCTGATTTTCAAACTAGTTGTCTTGATCTTGACAAGTTGATCAGCTCATTGCTCCTCCCTCCCTTTTATATACCATGCAGCTACTTGATTACATTAAATTCCTGGTGGAAAGAATAAATACTAGTTTCAGGCAATATAAAAAGAAACAAATGGATATCTTTCTGTGCAGCCTAATAAAGTTGCCAGAAGACAAATGGTCAATGAACAAAGACCCTTAAGCTCACTGATTCATAACAATGGCCTATAAAACATCCAGTAAATAGTCTTGTTACTTTATTCATAAATATTCTTATTATTGAAAGATAATAGGAATTGAAATTGAAATATGTTCAACAGTCATATACTTCCACCTACACTGATTCCTGACTAATGGGTTGTGTTATATTAAAATCAATAATAATAAACCATCTATATGGTGCTTGTGAATGAGCCAAGCACTTTACATGCATTATTTTGTAATACTTAGAGTACTTAGTATTTAAATACTAAACTTCTTGATATGCTAGTACAGGACAGGATCATCCTAGTGAAGGGACAACGAATGAAAATGGGAGGGGGATAGTGAGTGCCATCCCATGCTGTCAGGCCACTCGTGCTTGATGAATGTGGGATGGCCATGTAAATAGTTGTGTCCAGTTCCATCATGGAACTGGCCCAAATGTTAACACTAGCCCAAAACCACAATTTGCTTTGGATTCTTGGAGATAATTCAGAGCAACTCATAACGTTTCTTAATTTAATTCAAGACTGTATTAAGTGGCTTTAGCTGCATTAGCCTGGGTTGACTGTGTGTGGTTTAGCCACCATGGAACCAATTTACCTGGGTGGGGAAAATATTGTTAGGCACAACTAGGGAAGAGTGTAAGAAATCTGAAATTTGATTGCTCACATTTTGATAAAGTTAAAGATAGCTTCTTGGAGCCACAAAACTGAATCAAAATTATACTGATAAGACAAGGTATTTAAGGTTTTTTTTTCTAATTCCTGCCATTTTTCTGTTCTGAAGCAGCGCCCACACGTGGCATTTGTATGGTAGGTTTAAACATGAATAATATTTGCATGTGATGTCCTGCAGAACATAAAGTAGTTCAAAGTGCAATTCAGACTGAGACTCTGGTGATAGAAAAAGGAAAATGTACTACAAACAAAGGATATGTAAATATACATACACACATACTTCACACACACTTAAGGAAATATTTATTTATTTCATGTATGCAACAACAAAAAATCATATAGTTATGTATGTTTAAAAACAATAATTTTGGATTTGGAAAGATTTGTCATTTACAAGAAACTTTGCCCGTGGGATGCCCAAGTATATTTTCTGTATTCACTCAGTCTTCGAGGAGGCTCTTTCCGTGTCTTACTCAACTTCCAAATATGCCTGCCCTGTTTGGCATAAGTCTGCCCACACAAAGCAGGTGAATATAGCATTGAACAAAACATGCAGAATAATCACAGGATGCCTTAAACCTACACCTGTTGATAGACTCAAATCAAGGTTTTATGAGAACTACCACTCCTCTTGGCGTCCTCTCAGCAGCAGCAAGGGTATCCCTCTGGGCAGCAAAACCAGGAAATCCCAACTGGATGGCCCCCCGCAAGGGTCTTCCTCCAGGGGCAAACAAAGAAAGGGCAACTTGGAAATCCCTGAACAGACTCAGAAGTGGAGTGGGCAGATCAAAAGACAACCTGGCAAAATGGCACTACCTAAAAGAATCCCACACCTTGTGTGACTGTGGAGCAGAACAGACAACTCCATATCTGTATGCTTGTCCACTATGCCCTGCCTCATGTACAGAGGCGGAATTGTTGGAGGCTGAGACAATGCCATTGCTGTTGCCTGTTTTTGGTCAAAAGATATTTAGCTGCCTACACACCTTCTATTTTTATCAGTTTAATACTAATTTATGCAATGCTTTTCATACAAAATAAATAAATAATATAGTTTATTTACAGCCACTGTGAGTTACCATCAAGTTTCCTTCTCAGTATTTATATGTATCTATCGAGCCAGAAGCTTGATCTTCAGATTGGAATTATTCCAGGGAACTTATTTTTACCTTCTGTCATTAGAGGACTTTTAATGTCAGCATCAAGTACTATTGAAAATTTAATGGTTGTAATGCAGCTCCTTCTTTGCTGAGTAACTTCAATTTTTGAATTTTTGTGCAATTAAATTTCCCCTAACTTCCCATAGTTTGATGGTGATGACTTTAAGAATGATAGAATCCAGAGACAGTGAATAAAATGCCCTGAAAATAAGCCCCATGTGTGTTTGGTTATACATCCTGGGTAGCTCAATTATTCTACTTTTCCAACAGCGAGCAGAATTTGTGGAGAGAAATAAAAATTGCTAGTGGATAATGAATGTGATGCCTGGTGATCCTCTAGCACCACTTTATAATAATACTATGCTCAATTAGGGTCACCTTGCGATATAATAAATGTTACATAGATCAAGAAGGTACATTGTAGAATGAACCAGAAGCTGGAACTAGGTCTATTTTGGAAAAGGGGAAACTGAAATGAAATAGGATACACAAAACCATGAAGGTAAAAGGAAGGGCAAATGTTTTGAAACCAGCCTAGCTATTTCTTGCTTTCTGAATTCATTGACTTAATTCACATAAATTGCTGGCGGTCTATTGGGGTGCATGGTTTTGGCTTTTCTTGCAGCCAAATAACTCACAGATGAGTTATAACCTGACAACATTTGCATTTGTTTGACTTCTCCAAGCCTGGCAAATATCCCAGTGCAAAAGAATTTGTTAATTATAATAAATGGCCCATGATTTATTAGCAAGCACCTGCATATATTGCCTCTGAAGGGATCTGTGGAATAAGGATGAGTGTTGAGAAAGGAGGGTGACTTGAACCGAAGGACAGAATTTTGTCTGCTCTTCATATCAAAGCTAACAGGCTATTTCTCTTCCTCATAGAGAAACGTGGATAAAAGCACAGTTATTTGGGACTTCAAACTACTCAAAATTTCAGAGTTAATAATTATTATTAATAATGATAACAACTTTTTTTTCTACGCTGCCTCCATTTCCCCGAAGGGACTTGGGGCAGCTTACAAAGGGACAAGCCCAAGAAGTACGGGTTAAAAAAGAGCACAGAAAATACAGTCAACAACAAGAAATCAATAAAACATAATCGGGCAACATCATAAAAGCAATATCATGGCTGAACAACAAATGCGGGGTTTGGGCTCATGATTCCTATGTACAATGATTCCTACGTAGAGCCGAGGAAAAGTGCGATAATCCGATAAGCAGGAGCTTAGATGAGGTCAGGAAAATTCTAGAAATATGTGTTTTGGGGTTGTTGTTTTTTTATAAATTATATCAGAAGCAAACCGAGGTTACAGTTGTAATGTATTTTAAAAACACAAAGTTTAAAAAACTCGGCATTATATTAAATGTTGACTACTTGGAGTGCCTCTGGTGTTGCTTTAAGAAGAACCCCCGTTCTGCATGTGGCAGGGCTCAGGCTGCATTGTAATAGGTGGTCTGTGGTTTGCTCTTCTCCACACTCACATGTTGTGGACTCCACTTTGTGGCCCCCTTTCTTAAGCTTGGCTCTGCATCTTGTGGTCCAGAGTGCAGTCTATTCAGTGTATTCCAAGTTGCCCAGTCTTCTGTGTGCCCAGGGGGAGTCTCATTCTGTATCAGCCATGGGTTGAGGTTCTGGGTTTTAGCCTGCCACTTTTGGAATTTCGCTTGCTGAGGCATTCCTGCAAGTATCTCTGTAGATCTTAGAAAACTATTTCTTGATTTAAGGTGATAGCGTGCTGGCCAATATCCAAACAGGGGATAAGTACATTTTTGAATATAAAATGTATTTAGAAATGAGTATATTGTAATTGTTAAAATTCAGATTTCAATACATATTTAAACATGACTTCATCTCTTTTAAAATGCAAATTAATAGGCTAATGGGATGGACGGACCACAAATTAAGCATGCAGAAGTGATATGTTCAACAAACAAAAGTAATCGATCAATCTTTATTTATTGTGAGGCAGTGGGAAGTCAAAGAATGTGATCTCCACTCAACATTATTGAGCATCTTCTCTTTTATTTTGTACAAAACCTGGCTTGTCCCTTCTTTCGGGGCCTGCTTCCTATTCCCTTTTGTACAACTCAGGATACAATCTGAAAATTGTAAGAGCAAATCTTTCTCCCTGTCTTTTTCTTCTCTTTGAACAGACTGAGCAAGAGTTCTCTAGAGTAAAACAAATTCAACACAAATTCAGAAGATATAATATTTGAAGCAGATTTCCTCAAATCATTTCAAATGACACCTCGTATAATTAGGTTAACACTTCTGTTGAAACTAGTGTTTAGGCTTGTTATAATGTCACACAAACAGTGCAGAGTTCCAGAAAACATCAATTATTGCTTTACATTGCTCTCTTTCATGAACAGTTTGGGCCACGCTAATTAGCTTCTTCAAGCTTTATAAGAAGGATGCCAAATGAGTGGATTTTACATTCAAAAATGGCATTCCAAAACTGATACTGGGTGCCCTGTTAAAGTGGCTAGCTGCTACAAGATCTGAATTGTTTTGACAATTTTTACAAACCCTGAAGAAAAAATAAGATATGAAAATTGTTTGGATGGGGGAGCCATAAGAGTATTTGTTCAATGATAATGGATCTGGAAGAGTTTTGGGCAATATTTTAAGGTAGGATGTTTCCTTTGAGATAACAACACTCACTGCAGGTTTGGCCACGAATAATTGTTTTGAAAAAGAAATCTTATTACAAATTACAAATATGAATATGGCAACTATCTTTTGTGTAAATGACAGAAAGTAAAGTATTTGCAGCTGGATAGCGTAGAAAATCCTATCCGTTAGGGAATAATAGATAAGAACAATACATTTCACTACGTTAACAGATAAGAACAATACTTCTTTTCTGTAATATAAATAAATTCTCCTAACATAACTTAGCTCAAATGGTCTTTGACTCCTTACCTATAATGCAAACATTTGTAGTAATGTCCCATTCCTCTATAGTTTCAGTTCAATGTGGCAATTCATATTTCCCCAAACTGTAATTTCTATCAAACTTAACAGATATCCCCAAATTTAGATAGGACTGTAGTCCACAACATATGGGGGAGGAGCACAAATTGTCCACACAATCTCTTGATTTATACTTGTGTCTAAGCCTTCCTTCCATATACATATACACATACACACACAAATATAGAGCTTTAACATGTCCCCTGTGGACAAGGATTGGCCTTTCACTTTCCTTGATTCGATGTGGGGCTCTGCAAAAAGAACATGTTGGTGTGTCTTCATGTGGATCTCGTGGAGAAAATACGGTGTGTCTACACTATGGAATGAATGCAGTCTGACCGCTAACTACTATGGCTCAAGGCTACGTTATCCTGATATTTTTAAGTTGGTGAAGCACCAGCACCCTTTGACAGAGCTACAACTCCCATGATTCCACTTCATTGAGACACAACAGTTAAAAATGACATTCATTCTGCAATATAGGTGTACCCTCAGCTATCTCTTCTCAGATCTCTATCATGAATGTACATACAATGTGGGAGAAGAGCTGGCACAGATGGTTGGATCTAACCGTGTGGTCCTGTTGCATCTTTTATATATGTATAATCGCATATGAAATTGGCTCTTGCAATGTAGTTTATTGACATAGGCATAAATGCTGGAATGTGCATAGACTATAAATGTTATGCCACAGGTCTCCATTGCTGGACTTAATTAACAGCAGATAGAACATTGTAATATTATTTGCTAATTGTGATATTTAGTAATTTTTGGAAAATTACGAACTGGACACACTGCATAAATGTTTGTTTGTTAATTTTTATTTCATTACACTTTTAAATATTATTATTTATTTACAGTATTTCTACCCCACCCCTCTCAACCCCCTCCCCTGGGGGGGAGGGACGGACTCAGAGCCACTAACAGAGACAGCAATTCGATGCCTAATACATAAAACTCCATAAAAATATACAAAATAGAAATAAAGGCATTAATTTTTTAAAAATCCAACAATCAATTAAAATAACAATTCAAACAATGTTCAATTCACACATCCAATTGCTAAAACAGTAAAACCGTCTCCTCATCTCTGTCATCAAGCCAGTCCATTCCAGTTAAAGTGCTGCTATGTCATTGTGCAAAGGCCTGGTCCCACAACCAAGATTTTACCTTTTTCCTAAATGCTAGGAGGGATGGAGTCGATCATATCTCGCTTGGCACTGCATTCCACAGGTGCGGAGCCACAATCGAGAAGGCCCTGTCTCTCGTCCCCGCCAGCCACATTTGAGATGCTGGCCGAAGCGAGAGCAGGGCCTCCCCGGATGATCTTAAGGAGCGAGGTGGGACGTAGAGGCAGATGCATTCAGACAAGTAAGCTGGGCCAGAACTGTATAGAGCTTTATAGGTCAAAACCAGCGAGATATATATATATATATATATATATATATATATATATATCCAGACCAGGAATGTAAATATTGGGCAAAGAATATGGAGGGGAGGTGTTGAGTTCATAGGAAGGAAATCCCACCCACCACACAATTAATCATACCTCAAGAAGAATTAAAAAAACGGATACAACCCTTGCAAAATGCGACCAGCGTTTAGCCTGCAATCTATGGATGACCTCTATTGTTTAGTGTGTTCTATAGTATTAAAACACTAATGAATACCTGTCTATACCAAAAGCCTTTGGTTATTCAATGTACAAATGTTGAGCAGACCTTGCTTGAAAACCACTAGGGTCTTTGTGAGGCAAAAGATATGTGTCTTGGGTCCAATGCAGAATATGTCAGAAGAGAAATTGAAAATATGAGCAATGACCTACAAAGAACCCCATCATAGAAGAGACAAGACAACAAACGTAAGCAAGCACGACAAGACAGCAGTTCCCAGAAGCCTTGGCATATTGCCCTGACAATTGTTATGATGAATTTCTTTTTTTCTAAATGCGTTTAGAATGCAGATCATTTGATGAACTTAGGTCTGACACATAGGAAAGCAAAAAAGGAACTCAGAAGACATACTTTGAAAAACACTGTGAAGTATTTGGCTCAAGTAAGATGCTTACTTTTTCCGTGTATTCAGATCATCGATCCATCTTTCTCATATTTGACATTGCTGGATGTATATGCAGCAGTCCTATTGTTCTCCCAATGATAGGCTAAGACCTTTTTTATTCAGGGGAATATTTGATACCTTTCAGTTGAAATGGAGGCTTTAAATGTGTGTGGGCTATGCTTCTTTCATCCATGTGGAATATGCTATGGATGAAACTACCTTTAAATATAATGTGCTTTAATATCTTATTTTATTATTTTTTATCCACACATATATTTAATTTTACTATAAACGTCTTCAGAACCCAGGGACACAAAGTCAGATAAATAAATATCCAAATTCTGAAGAAGAGGTAAATTTGTGCAACTTAGCATATTTACAGGACTCTAATACTACTTCAAGGAGCTAGGAAGTCTCTTAGGTAATATCCTCTCAAGGGCCTTTAAACCCATGTTCTGTAGACGTCATCTCCTTTCCATTGATATCTAGACTGTCCCTTCCTTTGGGCACAAAATATACTACTTTCCACCAAGATAGGACAAGATATCAGGATATTTTTGCTCCTTCTCATTTTTATCATTATTTTCTCTCTCAGAGAGGTTATATAAACAAGCAAAAAAAAAAAGCAAGAAAGAGAACCAGGATCTTGGAATTAGCCAGGTTCCGCCCATTTTTTTCTGCATGAGGAAGAGCAGTTAATGGCTACCCCTTCAACCCAGTAAAATTACATAATGCTCAACTTGTGTCAATTGTTTAGAACCTAAAGTAGAATGCAGCCACTGCAAGCAACAGGTCCACTGATTCTCCCATTGATTACTCAACAGGAAACTGCCATTTCCTCCCCCTTCCCTTCAGAAATCTTTGTTGTGATTGCTTAGATGTAAAATCCCAATGGTATTTCCTCCTTGCAATCGAGATTGATTGTACATGTGGGGTGGGACATCAGTCTGCTACATCCCTATTGAGAAAAAAAGAGAACCTGTTACTCAAAGTGGGTGCTGCACAGTAAGTCACGACTGGGAGGCTTTTATGATCTCTATGCATTCCTAAAGCATTGAATATGTAAGGATCATGAATATGAATTAATTATGAATGTGTGATTCTAAGTTACATATTTGTTAACTGTGATTATGCGTTCTGGTCAAGGTCTTCATATCTATGGCAGCTATAACTCATTGGAATGTCATGTTAGATGTTTGGGTTGTTCTCCGAGTTGCAATGCCCAGTTCCAAACAAGGGCTTCTAGAATGTTTCTTATAAATCAGGGCTGTCCAACTGGCGGCCCGGAGGCCATATATGCCCCCCCCCGTACCCTCCTGCAAGATACCTGCTTTTTAAGATTTCAATTTTTTTAATTATTTTTTGAATATTTTTTGAATATTTTTTGTTATTTATTATTATTTTTCGCGGCCGGGGGGGGGTGAGGGGCGGGGCGGGGCATGGAGGAGGAGCAAGCTCCCTTCCTCCTCTGCCTCCTACTTCGCTCCCTCCCCTCCTCCGCCGCCGCCTCCCACGCAGGCCCAGCCGCAGCCGGCCATCCCTGGCCGCTGCAGCCTTACCTTTCGCGGCGCTCAAGCTGCGCCTCCCAGAAGAGTAAAAAGCGGCGAGGAGGAAGGTTGAAGCCTGGAATATAATGTAAACACTGGGATTTAAAGGGAAAGTAGGAAGGAAGGGTGTAATCCAAGGTGAAAGGATTACCCCCTCCCTTGCTACTTCCCCTTTAAATCCCAGTGTTTACATTATTCCTAGTTTCAGGTCATCCTCACTGTTTTTTTACTCTTCCGGGAGGCGCAGCGGGATCTATCTGCATTTGCCATCCGCTTGGGAGAACCAGCAACCTGGGCTTCTCTCCAGCTTCCTCCCGCTCCAGCTTCCTCCCACCCATCCATCCATCCACCCTTTCGCCCTCCCTCCCTGTGACAACCCCTTGTTGACCGGCACCAGACTCGACAATCTTTCGGAATCCAAACCGCTAACCCTAAATGCAAGGGGGCCTCGAAGTTACCTCAGCAACTTCTGTCTTATGGCAGGGTAAACTATCTCCCCCACTAACCATTGAATTGCAGAGACTTTAAATTTCTCAGTAACCACTTGACCACACTGCCACCATTTGTCTGTCTGACCACTGACCTTGAGGGCCACCACCAATAAAAGAACTAACAGGTGTTTTTCTTTTAAGATGTAAATAATTTATTATGACACAAATGGGTACAAATCTTGATTGGTTTTATACTTCCTCAGAGGCACAAACTTATTCTGTTACACAAAACACAAATGGGGTTATACTATAGGGTTCCCACTAACCCTCTATAGACCTCTGGACTCTTCCATCTTTAACTAGGGTCTCTACACCCATAAAACTGGACTGCTCTCTTGCAGACCTTAAGACTAACTAAAGACTGAACTGTTCTCTTACAGTCCTTAAGACCAACTAACTCAAAACAAACTCCTCCCCCCTCTCATGGCAGTTGGCTTCCAACCGCTCTTCACCAACTGTAAAATTCATACCTTGAACATTCTAAAAGGCTCTGGCCCTGGTTGCTATGGCGACAGCTCTTCAGAGCTTCTGCCAAGCCTCCCTTCTGTCTCACCCACATCAACAATTCATAGGATATTCCTTTGAACTACACAAAACAACATACATTTAACATATGTTATACAACATTTACACACAAATAATCGACATCATTACACTCCCTCCCTTTATGTTATTATTATATTTAATTGTATATTTATGCCCCTGAAGTGTTCCATCCATCCCTCCCTCTCCCCTTATTTAAATAATATAATATTTAATTGTATATTTATGCCCCTGAAGTGTTCCATCCATCCATCCATCCCTCTCCCCTTATTTAAATAATATAATATTTAATTGTATATTTATGCCCCTGAAGTGTTCCATCCATCCATCCCTCTCCCCTTATTTAAATAATATAATATTTAATTGTATATTTATGCCCCTGAAGTGTTCCATCCATCCATCCCTCTCCCCTTATTTAAATAATATAATATTTAATTGTATATTTATGCCCCTGAAGTGTTCCATCCATCCATCCCTCTCCCCTTATTTAAATAATATAATATTTAATTGCATATTTATGCCCCTGAAGTGTTCCATCCATCCTTCCCTCTCCCCTTATTTAAATGATATAATATTTAATTGTATATTTATGCCCCTGAAGTGTTCCATTTATCCCTCCCTCTCCCCTTATTTAAATAATATAATATTTAATTGTATATTTATGCCCCTGAAGTGTTCCATCCATCCTCCCTCTCCCTTATTTAAATAATATAATATTTAATTGTATATTTATGCCCCTGAAGTGTTCCATCCATCCCTCCCTCTCCCCTTATTTAAATAATATAATATTTAATTGTATATTTATGCCCCTGAAGTGTTCCATCCATCCCTCCCTCTCCCCTTATTTAAATAATATAATATTTAATTGTATATTTATGCCCCTGAAGTGTTCCATCCATCCACCCCTCCCCTTATTTAAATAATATAATATTTAATTGCATATTTATGCCCCTGAAGTGTTCCATCCATCCCTCCCTCTCCCCTTATTTAAATAATATAATATTTAATTGTATATTTATGCCCCTGAAGTGTTCCATCCATCCTTCCCTCTCCCCTTATTTAAATAATATAATATTTAATTGTATATTTATGCCCCTGAAGTGTTCCATCCATCCATCCCTCTCCCCTTATTTAAATAATATATTTAATTGCATATTTATGCCCCTGAAGTGTTCCATCCATCCATCCCTCTCCCCTTATTTAAATAATATAATATTTAATTGCATATTTATGCCCCTGAAGTGTTCCATCCATCCATCCCTCTCCCCTTATTTAGATAATACAATATTTAATTGTATATTTATGCCCCTGAAGTGTTCCATCCATCCATCCCTCTCCCCTTATTTAAATAATATATTTAATTGCATATTTATGCCCCTGAAGTGTTCCATCCATCCATCCCTCTCCCCTTATTTAAATAATATAATATTTAATTGTATATTTATGCCCCTGAAGTGTTCCATCCATCCCTCCCTCTCCCCTTATTTAAATAATACAATATTTAATTGTATATTTATGCCCCTGAAGTGTTCCATCCATCCCTCCCTCTCCCCTTATTTAAATAATATAATATTTAATTGTATATTTATGCCCCGGAAGTGTTCCATCCATCCATCCCTCTCCCCTTATTTAAATAATATATTTAATTGCATATTTATGCCCCTGAAGTGTTCCATCCATCCCTCCCTCTCCCCTTATTTAAATAATATAATATTTAATTGTATATTTATGCCCCTGAAGTGTTCCATCCATCCCTCCCTCTCCCCTTATTTAAATAATATAATATTTAATTGTATATTTATGCCCCTGAAGTGTTCCATCCATCCCTCCCTCTCCCCTTATTTAAATAATATAATATTTAATTGTATATTTATGCCCCGGAAGTGTTCCATCCATCTATCCCTCTCCCCTTATTTAAATAATATATTTATTTGCATATTTATGCCCCTGAAGTGTTCCATCCATCCCTCCCTCTCCCCTTATTTAAATAATATAATATTTAATTGTATATTTATGCCCCTGAAGTGTTCCATCCATCCATCCCTCTCCCCTTATTTAAATAATATAATATTTAATTGTATATTTATGCCCCTGAAGTGTTCCATCCATCCCTCCCTCTCCCCTTATTTAAATAGTATAATATTTAATTGTATATTTATGCCCCTGAAGTGTTCCATCCATCCATCCCTCTCCCCTTATTTAAAAAATATAATATTTAATTGTATATTTATGCCCCGGAAGTGTTCCATCCATCCCTCCCTCTCCCCTTATTTAAATAATATAATATTTAATTGTATATTTATGCCCCTGAAGTGTTCCATCCATCCATCCCTCTCCCCTTATTTAAATAATATAATATTTAATTGCATATTTATGCCCCTGAAGTGTTCCATCCATCCATCCCTCCCCCCTTATGTTAACATTAAATATATGGAATTGTTTATTGATGCCCCCCATGTGTGGCATTCCCTCCCTCCCCCTTATGTTAATAATAAATATATGGAATTGGAGCCCGGGGAGGGGGCGGAGCCGGGGGAGGGGGCGGGGCCAGACCAGGGGTGGAGCCGGGGGCAGAGCCAGACCCTTAGGCCTCCCAGGTGATCACTGACCGGAACTCAGGCCCCCGGTCCGGTAGAAGTTGGACAGCCCTGTTATAAATCATTAGGAAATCATGGCAGCTCTTTCAAAATCGGAGGTAGTGTTTTTCATTTTTATGTATGATCCCATGCTTTGTTTCAAACTACAATTTTAACAAGGGGAATTTGGAATCAGAAAGGGACCCTGCCATGACTCATTGGAATGTTTTGTTGCCATCTGATTTGCAGGCATTAGATAAATGAGTGTGTATGTTTAGAATTGGGGCTAAATCTAATTATTAGTCTCAACTAGAATAGACTATTTCAGTGAGACTGTCAAGAAGCGATGACTCTAAAAAGTCCTGATACATTCAATGTGTCTACTCTAGTTTATTTATTTATTTACTATTCCAATTTCTATACCGCCCCTCCTCGAAGGCTCGAAGTAGTTTACAATATCCAAACCCATACACAACAGTAAACAATACATTTAAGATAGTTAAAATAGAATTGAATATCATGGATGGCTGAGATCGAAAGCCTGCCGAAAAGGAGTTGTTTTGTAAGCCCTCTAAAAGGAAGGCAACTCTCTAATTGCTCGCACTTTGTCAGGCAAGGCATTCCAAAGATTCAGTGCCACAACTGAGAAGGCTCTTTGCCTAGTTGATGATAAATGGTAAGTCCGGACATTAGGGACTTCGAGGAGGCTTTGATCTTCTGACCGTAGTGATCTCTTGGGAGAATAGGGGGTAAGACTGGCCCTCAGGTACACTGGCGTTAGACCATACAAGGCCTTAAAGGTTAGAACCAACAGTTTGAACACGATCCGGTACTCTATTGGAAGCCAGTGCAATTGCTACAACATTGGAGTAATATGACATCTTGCCGGAGAAATTGGATTTTATCCTTGTGGCCAAAAAGCCCTCTGGAGAATGGGCTTCCTGAAGTGACATGTAATCTTTGGACAGGCCTGTAGTCATTTGATAAGCAAACAAACAACACCAATAGTGCCAAATTCTACACTCTTTTTACAGATTTTGATAGCATGAGAACACCCATAGTATGGCATGAAAGCTATCACAGGCTTCCATGAGACTACCCAACAGTGTTGCCACTGAGAGAGAGAGTGCAAATTAGTATCTGTAACTGGTGGGATATTGTGACACCTGCTTTCTTCTTCAGCATTATCTCTTCTCTGTAATTGAAATCATTCCAGATTATCTTTTCCTATTACTGATTAGCCAGCAGGTAGTTGACCATTTCAGCAGGAGGCAAACTGATTCCATTTTGCTTCTAATGCTCTAAAGGGAAAGTGTTTTTCCCTTTGGCTCACAAAGTCACTTTTAGAACAGAAAAGGGCAGAAGCAACATACAGCCTCACCATATTACACATTCACTTCAAGAAAATAAAGAGAGAATTCTTTAATACAGACAGAAATATTCATAACAAAGCCCACACAAAATGGGACATTAGAATTCTTGCTAACACACTTTGGTATTAGAAGAACTTAAACTGCTGTGCTACTTTCCTCCCGCACCTCTGATTGCTTTATTTTGCAGTCTTCACTGCACATGGTGCCTTGTGAATTATTGCAATCACTTTATTTAAAATAATAAAGTTGGTTTATCAGGTAAAAGCAGATGCTAATGCTAGATTCAGTAATTATCACACAAAATGGATCCATACATATGTATGACTTTATCAGGTAATAACAGGTACTGAATATTTATCCCTCAAGCCACAATGACTGCACATTACAAATTTATGACTCTTCTACATCTTCCGTACAGTTAGTTTTTTTCCCCAGCAGTCTCAAATGGACCAATCTCATCTCACTCTACTGCGGCTATAATGGGTACTTTTTATTACCTGGAGGTTATATAATCATAAGTAATCATGGAGTTGTGGTGCCCCCTAAAATGTACTCTGTGTATCAGTATGTGCATATCCATAATACTGCATCATGTGCTGCTAGAGAACTGTATTATGTCAGGAGGTTAATAAACATAAATTAAATCCACTGAACAAATATAAAGCATTTGCAAGAAGCTTCCTGGGTCACCTTGAGGTGTAACACTTTAAACATCTCATAAATTTTATCCAGGATGTTGGTTGGTATTAAAATCCCCCAAACTCAGTGTGAAATGCAAAGCCGCCTGTTCACAGTCTCTATAGGATTACTTAGCTTTTGCAGAATGTTAAAGATAGCTCTGTGTCAAGAATTGGGGGAGAATAAACTTATAAAATATTGAACCTCGACTGAATGCCTGTAAATATTAATAGCTCCACATTGCTACATTAGCAGAGATGGGCAGAAAGATTGTTATGAGAAGAAAACCTAGCTTCACTCGAAGGTAGTTATGTTGACAACAGGGAGCGATTATTAATGTTGAAGTGCTTGACATTATGTCACCCTAGTATTTTCCCATATAAATTCTGAGGTGGTAGTCATATAAATAAAAAATTAACAATCAGTTAATAACACAAAAATAAGGGCAGAATAAGGTGACTATGCGTCCTTTCAGTAAAGGCTGATGGTTTGGAGTTGTATTGTAGCTTTTTTGTATATTTTGCACATTTGCTGTGCACTATCCAAGTCTAATACCCAATTTCTCCTCAGAGGAATTTAGTATTAATTATCAGGGTTACTGACGTGGTTAAGGCAGAGTTAATAGCCCCTAGGTCTCTGCATAGTTGCTTCATTGGTCTTTGGAGCTTAGTGAACAAGATGAGAAAGATGGATGCTTTCTACAGACAGAAACTTGAGTTCTATGACACTGTCTGTATAGGACAGGAGTGCTCGCACTTTTCAGCATGTAAGCTACTTATAAAACAACCAAGTCAAAATGAGCTACCTACCTACTACAAAAATGTAAAACATATTACTATTTTCAAATTTATTAAGGATTCTTTGTATGTACAATGTATGTTAATATACCTTGCATAACTGAATAAGCCAATATTGCACAACACACATAATAAATAATGATCGGGGAGCGCAGCTCTGCAGGACTACAGTTCCCAGAACTGCGAGTAAACACACAAGAAATCTCACGAGAGTTGCTGCCATGACTTGAAATCTTGAAATTTCTTCCGCTGCGATCGATCAGTACTGCCTCCACGATCGACCAGTAGATCACGATCAACGTAATGAGCACCCCTGGTATAGGACCATGCATGACGGAAAACAACTAATTGTTACCTATAGCCCTCAGCCAGAACCATTCAAACACATATTCAACATATTGTCGAAGGAGAAATACTTCTAGAACATGGCCATACAGCCTGAAAAACTTACAACAATCCATATCATCAGCAAAATACAACCACTTCTGCAGAATAATACAGTGCTACTCACAGTTTCTGGGAATCAGCCCTTTATTGGGTTGTAGATTGCCTCCAGACCTTAACACAAACGTGTACGGCTACTCTGTCCCCGCATTTATTCTGGGGACTAATTGATAGAGACTGCCTATGTTCTATTATTAAGGGGCATTGACACCAATGGCATTGGCTATATCTAAGAGACCGTTTAATGCCACTCCACCACCAGAGATTGCCACGGTCAGCTCATGAGAATCTTCTCTATGTCCCTGGCCCTAGAGAGGTCCGTTTGGAGTCCACAAGACATAGATCCTTCTCAATCACAGCCCCAGTTTTGTGGAACTCCCTACCGCCAGACCAAAGAGCCACTCCTGATCTACATACATTTTTAGGGGCACTTAAGACATAGCTCTTCAGAAGAGCCTATGATTGTCAAGTAACAAGCTGTGACTATGTAACCTGTTAATTTTAATTGTGTCAGTCGCCCAGAGCACCTTTGGGGGAGGGCGACTCATCTGTATACCTTTATAAAGCGGAATGTTTGTATGTGTGCGGAGGGCGGACGGGCGGGAGGGCGGGAGGGCGGAAGGGCGGATATGTGGCAGCCACTTTCACAGGCCACAGCGAACAGCGCGGGCACTTTCACAGGCCACAGCGACCAGCACGGGTGATGGACCTGCACCAAACTTGGTACACATAACCCCTAACCCCCTTTACGGGGGACATGACCCATGGATTTTGGGATTTGTAGTACTTTCAAACACTTTTGTTCCCACAGACCACTGAGGCAACCAAAAACGACCAATACAGACCATACTTAGCACACACAGCCCCCATCACACACTCTACGTCCTGGTGCAGTTCGGAGGAGGGTGGATCATGGATGATGGGACTTGAAGTACCTGTACTCACTTCCCAAGTCTGCTGCAACCCTCATCCAATCACTGATCAAGACCAAACTTGCCATACATAACCCCCATGACTGCCTTCACGTCCCGGTGAGGTTTGGGGGAGGACTGACAATGGATGATGGGATTTGTAGTACTTACGCACCCCTCTGTTCCCACACACCACTGTGGCCCCCAACAAAGACTGATAAAAACCACACTTGGCACACAGAGCCCCAGTGACCCACTCTACATCCTACTGAAGTATGGAGGGGCCAGAACATGGATGATGGGTCTTGCAGTACCATCCCTCACTTTCCAAGACTGCTACAAACCTAATCCTATCACTGATCAACACCAAATCTGCCACACAGAGCCCTCATGACCCACTCTACATCCTGGTGCAGATCGAAGGAGGGTGGACCATGGATGATGGGACTTGAAGTACCTCTACTCACTTCCCAAGTCTGCTGCAACCCTCATCCAATCACTGATTGAGACCAAACTTGGCATGCATAACCCCCATGACTGCCTTCACGTCCTGGTGAGGTTTGGGGAGGACTGACAATGGATGATGGGATTTGTAGTACTTACACACCCCCTCTGTTCCCACAGACCACTGCGCCCCCAACAAACACCGATAAAGACCACACTTGGCACACAGACCCCCAGTGACCCACTCTACATCCTACTGAAGTTTGGAGGGGGCCAGAACATGGATGATGGGTCTTGCAGTACCTTCCCTCACTTTCCAAGACTGCTACAAACCTAATCCTATCACTGATCAACACCAAATCTGCCACACAGAGCCCTCATGACCCACTCTACATCCTGGTGCAGATCGAAGGAGGGTGGACCATGGATGATGGGACTTGAAGTAACTCTACTCACTTCCCAAGTCTGCTGCAACCCTCATCCAATCACTGATTGAAACCAAACTTGGCATACATAACCCCCATGCCTGCCTTCACGTCCCGGTGAGGTTTGGGGGAGGACTAACAATGGATGATGGGATTTGTAGTACTTTCACACCCCTCTGTTCCCACAGACCACTGCGGCCCCCAACAAACACCGATAAAGACCACACTTGCCACACCTTCCCTCACTTTCCAAGACTGCTACAAACCTAATCCAATGACTGATCAACACCAAACCTGGCACACAGAGCCCTCATGACCCACTCTACATCCTGGTGCAGTTTTGTGTGAGATGGACCACGGATGATGGGACTTGAAGTACCTTCACTCACTTCCTAAAAACAATGCAACCCTCATCCATTCACCAATACAGACCAAACTTAGCACACAGAGCCCCCATGACCCAATCTACATCCTACTACACTTTGGGGGATGGTGGACCAGAGATTATGGGACTTGCACTACCTTCAGTAATTTTATACCACTGCACTCCCAATAATGATGGATCAAGACCAAACTTGGCACACAGAGCCCCCATAACCCACTCTACATCCTGCTGCACTTCTCAAATGACCCGGGCACCGCCGGGTCCCCAAGCTAGTAAGAAATAAAGTTGAGTTGAATTGAGTTGAGAATATAGTCTCCAGGTGCAACATGAGTCCTGGCAGTGGGCAATTGCTTGTGGTGATGGCAGAGGGGCAATAGAGCAGTTACTGAAGGGAGGGGGGAAGGGGGTGATTCTTCCTTCTGCCCTCTTTGATCAGCCCTTTATACCAGCCAACATCACTCCAGGTGATGAGTAACTGGCAGGGACCATTATGCCCAGATACATCTGCAACATAAAGGATGGGAGGGGATGGTAAGTTTGGCTGTATGGAAGAGGGTTCAGTGCTGCTGTGTGGTCCGAACTTCCCCCCTGCCTCTACAGCAACCAGAGGGTAACTGTGTAACATCTTGGGGCTGATCCTCTGTGTGTTATGATAGATCAGCTCTGGATAATGGGTCAGTGTAGATCTCCCTTGTGTTAATTATACTTTTGGCATTGTTCAAAGGCCTGGTCCCACAACCAAGATTTTACCTTTTCCTAAATGCTAGGAGGGATGGAGTCGATCCTATCTCGCTTGGCACTGCATTCCACAGGTGCGAGCCCCACGAGAAGGCCCTGTCTCTCGTCCCCGCCAGCCACATTTGAGATGCTGGCCGAAGCGAGAGCAGGGCCTCCCCGGATGATCTTAAGGAGCGAGGTGGGACATAGAGGCAGATGCGTTCAGACAAGTAAGTTGGGCCAGAACTGTATAGAGCTTTATAGGTCAAAACCAGCGAGAAATATATATATATATATATATATATATATATATATATAAACAGACCAGGAATATAAATATTGGGCAAAAGAATATGGAGGGGAGGTGTTGAGTTCATAGGAAGGAAATCCCACCCACCACACAATTAATCATACCTCAAGAAGAATTNAAAAAACGGATACAACCCTTGCAAAATGCGACCAGCGTTTAGCCTGCAATCTATGGATGACCTCTATTGTTTAGTGTGTTCTATAGTATTAAAACACTAATGAATACCTGTCTATACCAAAAGCCATTGGTTATTCAATGTACAAATGTTGAGCAGACCTTGCTTGAAAACCACTGGGGTCTTTGTGAGGCAAAAGATATGTGTCTTGGGTCCAATGCGGAATATGTCAGAAGAGAAATTGAAAATATGAGCAATGACCTACAAAGAACCCCATCATAGAAGAGACAAGACAACAAACGTAAGCAAGCACGACAAGACAGCAGTTCCCAGAAGCCTTGGCATATTGCCCTGACAATTGTTATGATGAATTTCTTTTTTTCTAAATGCGTTTAGAATGCAGATCATTTGATGAACTTAGGTCTGACACATAGGAAAGCAAAAAAGGAACTCAGAAGACATACTTTGAAAAACACTGTGAAGTATTTGGCTCAAGTAAGATGCTTACTTTTTCCGTGCATTCAGATCATCGATCCATCTTTCTCATATTTGACATTGCTGGATGTATATGTAGCAGTCCTATTGTTCTCCCAATGATAGGCTAAGACCTTTTTATTCAGGGGAATATTTGATACCTTTCAGTTGAAATGGAGGCTTTAAATGTGTGTGGGCTATGCTTCTTTCATCCATGTGGAATATGCTATGGATGAAACTACCTTTAAATATAATGTGCTTTAATATCTTATTTTATTATTTTTTATCCACACATATATTTAATTCTACTATAAACGTCTTCAGAACCCAGGGGCACAAAGTCAAATAAAGAAATAAATATCCAGATTCTGAAGAAGAGGTAAATTTGTTCAACTTAGCATATTTACAGGACTCTAATACTACTTCCAGAAACTAGGAAGTCTCTTGGGTAACATTCTCTCAAGGGCCTTTAAGCCCATGTTCTGTAGACTTCATCTATTTTCCATTGATATCTAGACTGTCCCTTCCTTTGGGCACAAAATATACTACTTTCCCCCAAGACAGGACAAGATATCAGGACATTTTTGCTCCTTCTCATTCCTATCATTATTTCATCTCTCAGAGATGTTATATAAACAAGCAAAAGAAGAAGCAAGAACGTGAACCTGGATCCTGGAATTAGCCAGTTTCAGCCCACTTTTTTTATGCATGAGGAAGAGCAGTTAATGGCTACCCCTTCAACCCAGTAAAATTACATAATGCTCAAGTTGGGTCAATTCTTTAGAACCTAAAGTAGAATGCAGCCACTGCAAGCAACAGGTCTCTTTTCTCCTGTTGATTACTCAACAGGAAACTGACATTTACACCCCCTTCTCTTCAGGAGTCTTTGTTGTGATTGCTTAGATGCAAAATCCCTATGGCATTTCCTCCTTGCAATGGAGATTGTACGTATGGCGTGGGACATCAGTCTGATACATCCTTATTGAGAAAAGAAGAGAACTTGTTACTCAAAGTGGGTGCTGCACAGTAAGTCACGACTGGGAGGCTTTTATGATATGACCGGCTCTCCTCCCATGAACCAGCCCGAGCCCTTCGCTCCTCAGGGGAGGCCCTCCTTTCGCCCATGCCAGTCTCACAAACTCGGCTTGTGAGCACTAGGGAGAAAGCCTTCTCCTTTGTGGCCACCTGCCTTTGGAATTCCCTCCCGGGAGAGATTAGGAATGCCCCCTCATTGGAATCCTTCAGGAAACAACTGAAAACCTGGTTCTTCCACCTGGCCATCGGAGATTAGGCTCTCCAAATGCCCCCATTTCTGCGAAACCTTTCCCCCCTATGTGACCCTTTGTCTTCGACACTACTCCAGTTCTCTCCCCCGAGTTTTTTTAACATCCTATATGTTCATGTGGCTCGCTCTGTCGGTTCTGTTTTTAGATTCACCTGTACTGTTGTGCTTTCACAGATGTATTTTATTGTGTTTATTGCTTTTATTATGTTTATTGTTCTTCAATGTTGTTGATATTTTGTGATGTGTTGTTCGGGCACGGCCCCATGTAAGCCGCTCCGAGTCCCATTTGGGGAGATGGATGCAGGTTAGAAATAAAGTATTATTTTATATCTATGCATTCCTAAAGCATTGAATATGTAAGGATTATGCATATGAATTAATTATGAATGTGTGATTCTAAGTTACATATTTTAGGCATTAGAAAAAAGTTATGAAAATTGAAAGAAATCGGAAGGGATTCGTATGTATGGGACTTTCAGGTTTATACGCATCGCAGGGCCAATCCCGGAAGTGGACTTTCTTTTCCGCACTCCCTGGGCCCAAATTTTCATTAGATTTCTAAATATTTCGGAAGGCTCCCTATTATCCCCTCCAAAATAGCTTCCCAGACATTACTCACAGTCAGATGGGGCCTTTCCATGCTCGAGGCCTACTTTAACTGAAAGGCCTTTCCTCCAGGAAGTGGAAAAGGAGCCGGACCATAGAGAGATCCAGAGCAGGAGTCCTAGAGCGGCTGGAGGACTCATCAAAAAACCGGTTTAAACTGCAGGGAAAGGAGCCTAGATAGGAGGGCAGGTGAGAAGGACATGAGGAAGGCTGAAACAATGGCAGAAGGGGGTGAAAACAGCCCGGAGAGGAGCAGGAAAAGTGCAGAATCAAGGAAAAGCCATAGAGTTCAAACCTCCTAGAGAGCTATGGGAAACTGAATGGGGGGAAAGCTGCAGTGAAAAGAGCTCTGGAGAAGGTAGGCAACTATTTTATAATTAATAATAAATATATTAATAATATTTACTCCTTCTAATTTCCTGGAAGAAGGGCCCTGGGCATTTAATTCTAATAAAAATAATAAATATATTAATAATATTTACTCCTTCTAATTTCCTGGAAGAAGGGCCCTGGGCATTTAATTCTAATAAAAATAATAAATATATTAATAATATTTACTCCTTCTAATTTCCTGAAAGAAGGGCCCTGGGCATTTAATTCTAATAAAAATAATAACTATATTAATAATATTTACTCCTTCTAATTTCCTGGAAGAAGGGCCCTGGGCATTTAATTCTAATAAAAATAATAAATATATTAATAATATTTACTCCTTCTAATTTCCTGGAAGAAGGGCCCTGGGCATTTAATTCTAATAAATGCTCTGGAGAAGCAAGCCTTGACCAGAGGTGGGCAACTATTTTATTTAATAATAATAATAATATATTAGTGCATGATATGTCCCTGCAAAGAAACCCTGGGTTTTTATAATAATAATAATAATAATAATAATATATTAATGCATTATATCTCCCTGCAAGGAAACCAAGGGAAATGTTGCCCCTTGATTTGCCTGTGCTTAAAACAGTGTCAGTCCTGTTTCCCTGCTTTGCCTACTTTAGAACTAATTAAGAATTCCGTTACTAATTACGTTACATTTTAGAACTTTTTGGAAAAATGTTTGTAAGTCTTTCTATTACTAATAACCCCCCCATTTGATTTTAGAATCGTCATTTTTCGGTTCTAAACCATGCCTGACATATTTGTTAACTGTGATTACACATTCCGGTCAAGGTCTGCATATCTATGGCAGCTATTACTCATTGGAATGTCATGTTAGACGTTTGGGTTGTTCTCTCAGTTGCAAAACACAGGGTGATCTATGGACATACAAATCTAAAGAAACAAGGTTCTAGTCCTAAGTGTATATAAAAGACAGTAACACATCAAACAGGCATAAACATTACTAACCAAATATGGTATATTATATCACATCAAAAGTACATGTCATACATATGTAAGTTCAAAAACATTGGAGTGTGGTATTACTATCAAACAAGTAGGCTTTCGCGTGGATGCCTATAGTAGCTTATCAGCCAAGCAACATCACACAATACATATATTAAATCAGCAATTTCCATAAGCAATGTAGTATATATTCAAAAAGCAGCAACATATAAGTGAAAGTTATCCATCTTGGCTATTACTGTGGGATGGCCCCTGTAAAAGTTTCCTTTGGGGTAACTCATTGAGTTTGAATACATATCATCATTAGAGGTACCAGCCCCTATCTCTTCAGGTGGAACTTATTGATATTGATACAGCATTTAGCTTTGTTCATTGCCTTTGCCACTAAAAACGTCACTTCCGTTCCCCCGCAAGTGACTCTGGAACTCGTAGTTCCGGAAGAACTCTCCATAACACTGTCTGGACTCCCTATTTACCCATTATTTGTGGATTTCCCCACACATTTACCTTTTGTTTTTTGGCGGCGTCAACGGCCTTCTTCAGGATTAACCACTCACTGACGCCCACACAACATTTTAAATCGTCTGGTGCGGAACGCTACACAGTTTGTGAGTTTCCCCATCTAGGAGAGACACCAATATGCATTAGCATACTGAATGTACGTTCCTCTATTGCATTGTTTGTTTAATATTACTGTGGGATATAGCTAACTTGGCTTTATCCAACTTTGATATTTCGATTTATATACTGTATGTGATGCTGCTTTTCTAATAACATGTAATGCTGCTTATGTGATGCTGCTTTTGGAATATTGGTAACTTTCACTTATATGCTGCTGCCTTTTGAATATATACTACATTGCTTATGGAAATTGCTCATTTAATATATGTATTGTGTGATGTTGCTTGGCTGATAAGCTACTATAGGCATCCACGCGGAAGCCTACTTGTTTGACCACACTCCAATGTTTTTGAACTTACATATGTATGACATGTACTTTTGATGTGATATAATATACCATATTTGATTAGTAATTTTTTTGCCTGTTTGATGTGTTACTGTCCTTTATGTACACTTAGGACTAGAACCGTGTTTCTTTGGATTTGTTCTCTGAGTTGCAACGCCCAGTTCCAAACAAGGGCTTCTAGAATGTCTGTTATAAATCATTAGGAAATCATGGCAGCTCTTTCACAATCAGAGGTAGTGTTTTTCATTTTTATCTATGATCCCGTGATTTGTTTCAAACTAAAATTTTAACAAGGGAGCTTAGGAATCAGAACGGGAACTTGCCATGACTCATTGGAATGCTTTGTTGCCATCTGATTTGCAGGCGTTAGATAAATATGTGTGTATGTTTAGAATTGGGGCTAAATCCAATTATTAGTCTCAACTAGAATAGACTATTTCAGCGAGACTGTCAAGAAGTGCTGACTTTAAAAGTCCTGATACATTCAATGTGTCTATTCTAGTTTGTTTATTTATTATTCCAATTTCTATACCACCCCTAACCAAAGGCTTGGAGTGGTTTACAATATCCAAACCCATACACAACAGTAAACAATACATTTAAGTGAGTTAAAATAGAATTGAATATCATGGATGGCTGAGATAGAAAGCCTGCCGAAAAAGAGTTGTTTTGCAAGCCCTCCAAAAGGAAGGCAACTCTCTAATTGCTCGCACCTCCTCAGGCAAGGCATTCCAAAGATTCTGTGCCACAACTGAGAAGGCTCTTTGCCTAGTTGATGATAAATGGTAAGTCTGGACATTAGGGACTTCGAGGAGGTTTTGATCTTCTGACCGTAGTGATCTCTGGGGAGAATAGGAGGTAAGACTGGCCCTCAGGTACACTGGCCCTAGACCATACAAGGCCTTAAAGATTAGAACCAACACTTTGAACACGATCTGGTACTCTATTGGAAGCCAGTACAAATGCTACAACATTGGAGTAATATGAAATCTCGCCGGAGCAATTGGATTTTATCCTTGTGGCCAAAAAGCCCTCTGGAGAATGGGCTTCCTGAAGTGACATGTAATCTTTGGACAGGCCTGTAGTCATTTGATAAGCAAACAAACAACACCAATAGTGCCAAATTCTACACTTTTTTTTACAGATTTTGATAGCATGAGAACACCCATAGTATGGCATGAAAGCTATCACAGGCTTCCATGAGACTACCCAACAGTGTTGCCACTGAGAGAGAGAGTGCAAATGAGTATCTGTAACTAGTGGGATATTGTGACACCTGCCTTCTTCTTCAGAATTATCTCTTCTCTGTAATTGAAAGCATTCCAGATTATCTTTTCCTATTACTGATTAGCCAGCAGGTAGTTGACCATTTCAGCAGGAGGCAAACTGATTCCATTTTGCTTCTAATGCTCTAAAGAGAAAGTGCTTTTCCCTTTGGCTCACAAAGTCACTTTTAGAACAGAAAATGGCAGAGGCAACATACAGCCTCACCATATTACGCATTAACTTCAAGAAAATAAAGAGAGAATTCTCTAATACAGAGAGAAATATTCATAACAAAGCCTACACACAAAACGGGACATTAGAATTCTTGCTAACACACTTTGGTATTAGGAGAACTTAAAGTGCTGTGCTACTTTCCTCCCGCACCTCTGATTGCTTTATTTTGCAGTCTTCACTGCACATGGTGCCTTGTGAATTATTGCAATCACTTTATTTAAAATAATAAAGTTGGTTTATCAGGTAAAAGCAGATGCTAATGCTAGATTCAGTAATTATCACACAAAATGGATCCATACATATGTATGACTTTATCAGGTAATAACAGGTACTGAATATTTATCCCTCAAGCCACAATGACTGCACATTACAAATTTATGACTCTTCTACCTCTTCCATACAGTTAGTTTTTTTCCCCAGCAGTCTCAAATGGACCAATCTCATCTCACTCTACTGAGGCTATAATGGGTACTTTTTATTACCTGGAGGTTATATAATCATAAGTAATCATGGAGTTGTGGTGCCCCCTAAAATGTACTCTGTGTATCAGTATGTGCATATCCATAATACTGCATCATGTGCTGCTAGAGAACTGTATTATGTCAGGAGGTTAATAAACATAAATTAAATCCACTGAACAAATATAAAGCATTTGCAAGAAGCTTCCTGGGTCACCTTGAGGTGTAACACTTTAAACATCTCATAAATTTTATCCAGGATGTTGGTTGGTATTAAAATCCCCCAAACTCAGTGTGAAATGCAAAGCCGCCTGTTCACAGTCTCTATAGGATTACTTAGCTTTTGCAGAATGTTAAAGATAGCTCTGTGTCAAGAATTGGGGGGGGGGGGGAATAAACTTATAAAATATTGAACCTCGACTGAATGCCTGTAAATATTAATAGCTCCACATTGCTACATTAGCAGAGATGGGCAGAAAGATTGTTATGAGAAGAAAACCTAGCTTCACTTGAAGGTAGTTATGTTGACAACAGGGAGCGTATTATTAATGTTGAAGTGCTTGACATTATGTCACCCTAGTATTTTCCCATATAAATTCTGAGGTGGTAGTCATATAAATAAAAAATTAACAATCAGTTAATAGCACAAAAATAAGGACAGAATAAGGTGACTATGCGTCCTTTCAGTAAAGGCTGATGGTTTGGAGTTGTATTGAAGCTTTTTTGTATATTTTGCACATTTGCTGTGCACTATCCAAGTCGAATACCCAATTTCTCCTCAGAGGAATTTAGTATTAATTATCAGGGTTACTGACTTGGTTAAGGCAGAGTTAATAGCCCCTAGGTCTCTGTATAGTTGCTTCATTGGTCTTTGGAGCTTAGTGAACAAGATGAGAAAGATGGATGCTTTCTACAGACAGAAACTTGAGTTCTATGACACTGTCTGTATAGGACAGGAGTGCTCGCACTTTTCAGCATGTAAGCTACTTATAAAACAACTAAGTCAAAATGATCTACCTACCTACTACAAAAATGTAAAACATATTACTATTTTCAAATTTATTAAGGATTCTTTGTATGTACGATGTATGTTAATATACCTTGCATAACTGAATAAGCCAATATTGCACAACACACATAATAAATAATGATCGGGGAGCGCAGCTCTGCAGGTCTACAGTTCCCAGAACTGCGAGTAAACACACAAGAAATCTCGCGAGAGTTGCTTCCATGACTTGAAATCTTGAAATTTCTTCCGCTGCGATCGATCAGTACTGCCTCCACGATCGACCAGTAGATCACGATCAACGTAATGAGCACCCCTGGTATAGGACAATGCATGACGGAAAACAACTAATTGTTACCTATAGCCCTCAGCCAGAACCATTCAAACACATATTCAACATATTGTCGAAGGAGAGAATACTTCTAGAACATGGCCATACAGCCTGAAAAACTTACAACAATCCATATCATCAGCAAAATACAACCACTTCTGCAGAATAATACAGTGCTACTCACAGTTTCTGGGAATCAGCCCTTTATTGGGTTGTAGATTGCCTCCAGACCTTAACACAAACGTGTACGGCTACTCTGTCCCCGCATTTATTCTGGGGACTAATTGATAGAGACTGCCTATGTTCTATTATTAAGGGCATTGACACCAATGGCTATATCTAAGAGACCGTTTAATGCCACTCCACCACCAGAGATTGCCACGGTCAGCTCATGAGAATCTTCTCTATGTCCCTGGCCCTAGAGAGGTCCGTTTGGAGTCCACAAGACATAGATCCTTCTCAATCACAGCCCCAATTTTGTGGAACTCCCTACCGCCAGACCAAAGAGCCACTCCTGATCTACATACATTTTTAGGGGCACTTAAGACATGGCTCTTCAGAAGAGCCTATGATTGTCAAGTAACAAGCTGTGACTATGTAACCTGTTAATTTTAATTGTGTCAGTCGCCCAGAGCACCTTTGGGGGAGGGCGACTCATAAGAAATAAAGTTGAGTTGAATTGAGTTGAGAATATAGTCTCCAGGTGCAACATGAGTCCTGGCAGTGGGCAATTGCTTGTGGTGATGCCAGAGGGGCAATAGAGCAGTTACTGAAGGGAGGGGGGAAGGGGGTGATTCTTCCTTCTGCCCTCTTTGATCAGCCCTTTATACCAGCCAACATCACTCCAGGTGATGAGTAACTGGCAGGGACCATTATGCCCAGATACATCTGCAACATAAAGGATGGGAGGGGATCAGGGGCGGCCTCACCTCTCCCGGAGGGGTAGGCAAACCTGATTTTGGCGCCCCCCCCCTCCGCGGCTCCTGGACACTCCCGCGCCGACGCGCCGGGCGCCGCACAGCCGCGCATGCGCGGTGGCATCCCGAGCGGCCGTGCAAGTGCGTCCCGCGGTGGCGTGCACGCTGCGGCACCCAGCCCAGCCACGCATGCGCGGTTGTGTCCCGCCCAGCCGCTAGCGAGGGCATCCCGGCGGCGCGCGCACGCCAGCGGCAGCGGCGGCGCGGCTGCCTCGCGGAGGCGCAGCAGCAGGGTGGGCCGGGCCGCCGGGCCGGCCGCGCGGCAGCGCCCCTTGGCGACGCCCGCCCAGGAACCGTCGCTCTAGGCGGCCGCGTAGTCGGCGGAATGGGCGGGGCCGGCGCTGGAGGGGATGGTAAGTTTGGCTGTATGGAAGAGGGTTCAGTGCTGCTGTGTGGTCCGAACTTCCCCCCTGCCTCTACAGCAACCAGAGGGTAACTGTGTAACATCTTGGGGCTGATCCTCTGTGTGTTATGATAGATCAGCTCTGGATAATGGGTCAGTGTAGATCTGCCTTGTGTTAATTATACTTTTGGAATGGTGGGGGGAAAATTTAAAGACTACATAATTGGAAGCCGAAGATGGAGAAGCCAAGTCTTTCTGCCATTCCAGGATTGGGAGCAGACTGTGGCACAGAGCATGAACTGTTAATCTCAAAAACAAAGTGAAACTAAAGAAAAACACTAAAAATTGGGCCAAAATACAACCTGAAGAGCATCCCGGCAGAATGTAAAAATAATACTAAATTTAATTTATACTGTTAATTCTAATCGACTGGGAGCAAAACTCTGGAATGAAGCTAAGGATACTATTAGGGAGGAATGCAAAAAAAAGTCAATGAATTTCTTTCTTTCTTTCTTTCTTTACTGTATTCATATACCACCTTTCTCAGCCCGAAGGTGACTCAAGGTGGTTTACAATCGGCACAATTCGATGCCCCCAACAACATAAAATACAATTTAAAACATTTAGCAAATAATATAAAAACCATACAAAACCGATAAAACTCCTCAGTGTCTCCTTACTAAAATAATTTTCCAATTCACGTTGTCCAGTCATTCCATAGATCTATATTTGCCTGTTACACTGCATTTGCAAATGCTTGCCCAAAAAAACAGGTTTTAACTTTTTTACGAAATGTTAGGAGGGAGGGGGCCGATCTAATATCCCTAAGAAAAGGCGTTCCACAGCTGAGGGGGCCACCACTGAGAAGGCCCTGTCTCTCATCCCCATCTGCAAAGAAGGCGGGACCGAGAGCAGGGCCTCCCCAGATGATCTTAGAGTCCTAGATGGTTCATAAGGAGAGATACATTCAGACAGGTAAGATTGGCCAAATAAACAATAAAATCATGTAAGGACAGATAAGAAGCAAACGTTCAATGATATAAGGTCAGAACTCTGGATGATGCTGTTTAATAATTTGTGGAGAGGTGCAAGGAGACCTACTATAATAACCATTGTAGAGAAAGAGAAGATGACAAGAAAAAAGAGAAGTATTGTTGAAATGCTGTATTAAAACTTGAAAATTTTAGACTGAAGTGACAGCCTTGTTCATGAAATGTATTGTTTGGTTTTATGATCTTTTTAG
The DNA here is from genome assembly GCA_030556195.1 of Anolis apletophallus. Taxonomy (NCBI): domain Eukaryota; kingdom Metazoa; phylum Chordata; class Lepidosauria; order Squamata; family Anolidae; genus Anolis; species Anolis apletophallus. Next base: position 47,167,211 of record JARBWK010000012.1, on the reverse strand, counting down.
CAATGAAACAGGTTCAAGCTTCTTAAATTTCATCTACAGTACTTTTTTGGAGTCTAGCAACACTGTCAATGAATTAAATGATAGGGACACAGAGAGAAATGCTTCCTCCTAGATCCAAAATGGTAGAAAAGTTATTTTAAGTTCAATTTATGCACAATACTACTTTTGAATGGGAAATGGCAGCTGAGTTATTAATGCAAGAATTGGGCTAGCTGTCTCCCTACCAGGAAAAGAAAACCCATAAATAGCTTGTGTCTTGGAAAAGCTGCTAGAAACAGCAAACCTGAAGCTCAATCATTCTGGAGCATTGTATATTAGCCAGGGTAAATCACCGTCTTCCTAGGAGATGAAGAGGAGTGAGCGATGGATTCATGGTCTGTTGCACTCCTGCCATATAAATTGGCTGAAGGCCTTATGAAGGTCTTAGAAATTGTTTGCAGCCATAGTAAAAAATGAATGTAAAAAGAGGGGCAGATTTCTATTTTAGTAACGGCAATTTCCTTTCATTTTGAATTTTGTTGAATGATGATCAAAAGGAAATATCTGAATGTTGAATGTTATTTGAATTACTATGTGGCATTGTATATTCTTGAGAAGGAAAAGAAAAATGTTCAAAGTTAATGCAGATTTGGGTCTCATATAGGAGCATTACAAACCATGGCAAGATGATAGATGGCAGACATGATAGAGAGCTCCAGATAAGTGGATACCGTTGTACAAAGAGTTGGACATAAGACTGACGACTGTGCAGATTAAAAATGCAATATGAAATAGGTGGCTCATTTAGTGCTGTGGAGGCATAAGCTGTTTTGACTGGAAAGTCTTATGCTGTATCACTGAATTTTAAATCCATAGACCTAAAACACACAATCTATTAGAACTGGAAAAATATACTGCGGCTATTCCATAAAGCTTTAACCAGGTGATTTAGTAGCCTTCATATTCCATCAACATATTGGGTGAGTTGGTCTAGTGGAAAATGATCCAGAAAAATATTGGGAATCTGTCTTATACTGGTGTGCCTTCTATGATAGACACAATGATGAACATAGTAACAGAATAGTAATACACCTATCCTCTCATAAATAAACCCGATTAAGTTCAATTAGATTTACTGACATCTTAATGTGTACAGGACTGCAGCCCAAAACAGTAATGTAATTCATAATATATTGGCATACTCTAACAAGATATCTAGTTATGACCATCTCACTTCTCACCCAAAGTTCATCCTTATTCCTCACATATTTAATATTGCAAAGCTAGGTATTCAGTGAATATGTTATTCAATGTGTATTATATTTTATTGTATTATTATTTTGAAAATACTGGCACGATAACTATATTAAATGGGAAATGAAAGCATGCCCTTAATTTGGTATTTTTATGTTTAAATGATTAAATACTCAAAACATTAGACTGGCCGATGTATTGTTAAAATCTGCTTGATTTATTTCATTGGCCCTTAATAATAAGGACTCCCCCCCCCCCCCCATGCCCTTAATTTGGTATTTTTATGTTTAAATGATTAAATACTCAAAACATTAGACTGGCCGCTGTATTTTTAAAATCTGCTTGATTTATTTCATTGGCCCTTAATAATAAGGACCCCCCCCCCCCCAAGTAGCTGAGAGAGTCCTGATTGAGCCACCAAGCAAATTCAATCAGGCACCTGGGACATCAGATTAAACCCACTGCAATAATGTGTCTAGGCCCACCCCTAGACAGACAAACCATCTCATCACACTTACTGCCAGTGAAGTTCAGGCACAGAGCCCTATGCTGCACATCACATGACAGAGGATGACTTTCTTTGAAGCTCTGTACCTGAACTGTGGAGGAAGCGTCCATCCAATGGCCTCCTCCCAACATGGGAGACTTCCAGTGTTCTGTTGGCTCCAGGAGCCAGCATGGAGAGAAGCCCACAGCGACACTTTCCGCCATGTGATGTGGGGTGTGGAGTGAGGGGATTGCCCCACTGCCCTGCCATGTAAGTGCAGCATTCCTGCTTGGCCTTTTCAGGTTTTTACCTCCCATCCCCAACCCATGCAACTTCGAAACCTTCGACTTCCCCTCCGTCCAGGACAAACTTAAGCCTGGGGTTGGGGAGATAAATTTATCCTCCCAGAATTGCCCAATCTCCCTTTCCTGGGCTGTTTGGGGTCTAGGGCCCTCTCCAAGTCCCTTCATTACCCTGATCGCATGCTCTTGAGGCTCTTCCTTCTTCCTGATCCCCCTCTTCTCTTTCTGCTCCCACATCTCCTTTCCATTCCCTACAAATCACTCTCTTTCTCCATCAGCTCTATCCTCAAAATGGATTTGCACCACTCTGCCCACTGCCAGAAATTGAGTATTATTTCATGTTCTTTGGTTGTTAGTTCGATGGTTGCTCTTATATTCTGTTATAATGTTGCTTTTTTATTCTGTTTTATGCTGTTGCTTATGTATTTTAGTGTGTTATATTTTAACTATGTTGATTGGGCTCATCCCCATGTAAGCCGCTCTGAGTCCCTCCGGGGAGATGGAGGCGGGTTACAAAAATAAAGTTATTATTATTATTATTCTACCTTCATGACTGTCCTTTGCTCCCTCATTCTTCAGGTCCCTCTCATTCACCTGTATTGCAGTTTGCCAAGGAGCGGTAGAAATGGAAGTCATATTATTTTTTTCAAATAAATACTCTTTTAGTTAGATGGCCAGGGGTCCTCTACATCAGTGCTTCTCAATCTGTGGGTCTCCAGGTGTTTTGGCCTAGTACTCTCAGAAATTCCAGCCAGTTTACCAGCTGTTAGGATTTCTGGGAGTTGAAAGCCAAAACATCTGGGGACCCACAGGTTGAGAATCACTACTCTTCATGGAAACCATGCCAGACTCTATTTATGCAATCCACTTCTTTTGTTGATAAGAAATCTACTGAAAGCGGTACAATTTGAGAGTTCTCTCTCATTTAATTTAATTCTATAATTCCTCTTGACCATTTTTATTTTACGACTGTTTCTTTTCTATTAAAAGCTTTTTGTGTTAAAATTAATAAGGGCCTAACCTGGATTTGTACCTATTCCATATTCTTAATAAGTCAAGTTTCATAAAATATATTAAAAATCTACATTCACATTAACTTTATCACATCATAAATAACTATGACACCCAAACCTTAGATCATGCTCTTCTAATCCCAATGACCTCTTATTAATTAGCACAATCAAATCTTTGATACAAAACTGACATTATTAAGTAAAATACAGTTTCAAATATGGTAACCTCTTGATTTTGCCTCCTGTAGAATTTTATGTTTTACTCATAGTTTCTTCCTTTACCATATCAGTTTTGATTAATCCTTCTGTCATTGCTTAAATGGCGTATCATTACTTAAGAGCAATATACTAAAATAATAATAAAATCCTAGAATTTGGAGGAAAAAATAGTACCCAGCAGTGCAATGCTGCCCCCTTTGCACATGGGCCTGATCCTTATGACTCAGCATCTATTGTTACCTTTTCAGGGAGGCTTCTCTCATGTTCCCGCATGGGGAGCTGGAGCTGACAGAGAGAGCTCATCCATGCTCTCTTCTCAGATTCAAACCTATGACCTGTCGGTCTTCAGTCCTGCTGGCATAAGGCTTTAACCTATTGTGCCACTAGGGGCAATAAAGGTTTTGTCTGCTCCAGTTCAATGTTAGCAGTTTCTTATTTTCCACTCATGTTCTCACTAGCAGTCAGTGACATTAATTGGCAGAAAAACAGTATCTGGTGTATTTGAAGTGAAACACATTTGTGGCATTGGCTATGCTGCCATTTCTAGAACAAAAAAGGGACGGGGTGGAGAAAGAAAGCTACCCGCCACAAAAGCTTTCCCAAGGGAAGTGAAAAATGAATTAGAAATAATGTAATTAAATATTTATTATGGGCTCCAATATGTGGGTTTTGCATTTTTCCACATGGGGTTTCTTTGGAGAAGAGAACTGACTGAGCCACAAGTGTTATTGTGTACTTATGAGGTCTCTGGTGTGTACTTTATGCAAAATATGTGATATATTTATGATCCATGGGTGATTTCAGTCGATTTGTCAGTGCTGAATTTGATTGCACTATATGCATGAAACAGGATGGATAAGAAAATAGGACAGACATTTCCCTGCTTTTAATGCCTAGAATTGCAATAAATAGGAGGTCATAAGCTATTTTAACAAATTACTAAAGTACATCACATGGAATTAAAGTTATATTTGTGGGTCTGCTGACATATCTGAATAATGTTCTTTTCCCCAAGAAACGTGTTCAAGGAGGAAGTTCTAAAATAATTCAATGAGATATTCTACTCAGCTGGGTTTTGGAGGAAATAAATATTTTAATGTCAATGTTATACATAATGTATAGTAGATCCAGTGCTAACATCTGACACACTTGAGATACTGACGGAGGTCTAGAAGGTCCACTGTCCACAATGACCACTGGCCTTTGCCTTTCTTCATTCATTCATTTATTTTAAATTTAATACTGAACAGAACCTGGGTAGCAAAATTTTCTAGCATCATGTCAGTTTCTGTTACATACTGCAGACCCCAGAGGCCATGCCTATGTAAATGGTTTTATAGACACCATGTTATTTTCCCACATTGCAATGCCTAGAGCAGTGTTTCCCAACTGGTGTGCCACGGCACACTAGTGTGCCATGAACGATCATCAGATGTGCCATAGGAAATTGGAACCTCCCAGCATGCTTTGTGAGTGCACACTCTGGCATGCGCAAGGAGGAAAGGAAGGAAGAGGTGCACATCACGCCTTTCCCCGAGGCCCCCCTCCCCTTATGCAAATCTTATTTACTTCCCCTTCTTAGTGCTGAGCGCAAGCGATAGTCAAAGGCCTTGGTTTAAAGATTGCTAAGATGTAGGCCAAAGGGGAGGGCAGCAGCCTGGAAGAGCGTGAGGTGAAGGAGTCCCATCACAGCTGCTGCAGGAGCCGTTGATGGCTGGCTATAGGCCGGTAAGTGCGAAGGAGGAGGAGGAGGTGGCACGAGGGCGGAGCAGGGGAGGGGGAGTCATGTGCGTGCAGGCGGAGGGAGCGAAGGGGCAGGGCCAGGCCCGCTTTGAGTGGCAGTGGTTGGCCGTGCTCTGCTGCCAGCGCTTCCTGCTTTCTGACAGGACGAGGCGAGGAAGGAGCGAGGTGGTTCCGCCCATTGCGCTCTCGCTGGCGGCATTTTGTAGCGCAGCGGAGGAACCCCAAATAAAAGAACGGGCAGGAGGTTGTGTGGTGCTGCAGGCCCCCCCCCACACACACACACACAACGGGGGGGGGTGAGAAGAAGGAAGGGGAGCAGGCCTTGTCTTGGGGTTCAGAATGTTCTTTGATTGTATGTGAACTATAAATCCCAGAAACTGTAACTCCCAAATGTCAAGGTCTATTTTCCCCAAACTCCATCTGTGCTCACATTTGCGCATATTGAGTATTCATGCCAAGTTTGGTCCTGATCCAGCATTGTTTGAGTCCACAGTGCTCTCTGGATATAGGTGAACTACAACTCCAAAACTCAAGGTCAATGCCCACCAAAGTTATAATATTTTCTCTTGGTTATGGGAGTTCTGTGTGGGAAGTTTGATTCCATTCCATCATTGGTGGAGTTCAGAATGTTCTTTGATTGCAGGTGAACTATAACTGCCAGCAACTACAACTCCCATCGAAACAGGCTCAGGTTTCACACTGAGTGTATAAATACATTGTAAAACATATTAACTATATGTATTACTGTGTTAGAGTGTCATTTTGTGTCATTTTGGTTGGTGGTGTGCCCCAGGATTTTGTAAATGTAAAAAATATGCTGTGGCTCAAAAAAGGTTGAAAAACACTGATCTAGAGCATACACATTGCAGGCATTGCATCACAGAATATAAAAACAGCACCAGGTCTGGCAAGTAAGTACCAAGTACTCAGTCCTCCAAGAGGCAGCATTCCAGCAACTACCTGATATGCCTATTTCTCCATGGTCATAGATTGGCACCCTGCTTGACAGCACCACATAATTCTTTTGCTTAGTATAGCTTCCCGGTGTTTAAAGTAAGTTTATGGGGCCTTTGCAGTCATGGTTATAGTGCCATGATTTTAAATGTGAATACAAAACAGTTACAAGGTCTTGTGTAGCTTGCCACCTCGCTACCCAGGCTATCAACCCGTAGTTCTAATTATAGTTAGAAGAAGAGCTGTCTTGTGTATATCTGAAAAGATATAAGTGCAGCCTTGGGTGAATCTCGTTGCCTCCTTTTCCATGGCAACAGTAAGAGTGCACAATAAGTTTTATTTTTTAATTCTCAGTCATAGTGGATGGAAGATTTAGAAGCCGTGCTCAACTCCACAGATGGTGCAAGTGTACCTTCTGCACGACTGGAAAACACTTCATCTTGATGTGTGGGGCCTCAGCTAGCACTGTGGGTTAACTGCCAGCTACTGTAAATCTTGTCGATCAGAAGGTCGACAGTTGACGTCGCAGGTAGGGTGAGCTCCCACCATTAGCCCTAGCTTCTGTTTACCTAGCAGTTGAAAAACAAAGCAACATAAGTAGATAAATAGGTACCACTTCAGCAGGGAGGTAAAAGGAGCCCCTGAAAAACATGCTGGCAGGAAGGCTTCCAAGGACCAGGAAGGCTTCCAAGGACAACAGCCTCCTCAGCTTGAAAATTGGAACAACAGCACCACACCATGACTGAGTAGAGCACAGCCTCCAGATGCCAAGGATGGAGAAAAGTGGGAAGCTTTCCCTCTTTCTGTCTATCTTTATTGTTAATTGTGCAACGGCATTGAATGTTTGCCATGTATGTTTCTGCAATCCACTCTGAGTCCCTCCGGGGAGATAGAGCGGAATATAAATAAAGTATATTAAAGTAAAGCAAATGCAGGTTGCAGCCAGGAAATCAGAAGACGTTTACTTCTTGGGAGGAGAGCAATGGCCAATCTTGATAAAATAGTGAAGAGTAAAGTCATCATACTGGCAAAGAAGATCCTCATAATCAAAGCAATGGTATTCCTCATAGTAACCTATGGATGCGAGAGCTGGACCATAAGGAAGGCTGAGCGAAGGTGCTGGAGGAAAATTCTGAGAGTGCCTTGGGTTGCGAGAAGATCCAACAAGTCCATACTTCAGGAAATAAGGCCCGGCTACTCATTAGAGGGAAGGATATTAGAGGCAAAGATAAAGTACTTTGGCCACATAATGAGAAGACAGGAGAGCTTACAGAAGACAATGATTCTGGGGAAAATGGAAGGAAAAAGAAAGAGGGGCTGACCAAGGGCAAGATAGATTAGGGTTGCCATATTTTGATAGAAGAAATAAGGGACATTTATGGGATTTTTTGCAAAAATAAGGGACACTTAATAAAAACTTTAAAATCAAAGTTAGATATAAATACTTGACTCACGACGCACAAGGGCTCAGAAAGAGTTAGCTGTGTGTCACTAGACTGCACAGCCCTTTCTCCCTCTGGGGGCCCTCCCTGCCCCCGTTTGTCCCACAGAGATGCCACTGAGAGGTTAGGGAGGGGAGGAGGAGGAGAGGGACTACCACAGGCCTGGGCCAACGTGGGCCCTCCCGGTGTTTTGGACGTCAACTCTCAGCATTCCAATCAGCCTTAGGCCCTTTCCTTGTTCTTTCCCTCGCTTAAGGAAAGGGCCTGAGGCTATTAGGAATGGTGGGAATTGAAGTTCAAAATACATAGCCCCTTCCTTGTGCCCATGGGGTGGGGCAGCAATGACCTAGGGGCTCACTGGCCCCGGCAAATGAAGGGAAAGTGTCCCGGGAACTCCCTCAAGTCATGGAGGGGGGGAAGAGATGAAAGAGAGGGAGAGGAAAGAGGGAAGCAAAGAGGAAGGAAAGTGAGTGGGGTGTAGGAAGGAAAAGAAACAAACAAAACTGGGAACTCTCTAAGTTGAGAGGGAAAGATGAGGGAGGGAGAAGGAAGAAAGAAGAGAGAAATGAAGGAAGGAAGTTGAGAGGGAAAGATGAGGGAGGGAGAAGGAAGAAAGGAGAAGGAGAGAAATGAAGGAAGGAAGGAGGGAAGCATGCAGAGGAAGGAAAGTGAGGGAGATGTAGGAAGGAAGGCAAACAAACAAAACCGGGAACTCTCTAAGTCGAGAGGGAAAGATGAGGGAGGGAGAAAGAAGAAAGGAGGGAGAGAGAGAAAAAGGAAGAGCGGATATAGATAGGGAAGAGAAAGGCATACAGGGGCAGCCCGGGGAAGGAGAGGATAAGGAAAGAAGGAGAGGGGCCGGAGGGAGGCCGGGGCCCAAGGCAAGGGAGAGGGGCACAGAGGCAGTCCCAGGGAAAAAAGGAGCACCCCGGCTCAGCCTCCCTCCCCAAAGCCAGGCTCCTCTCTGCCTTATGCTTTTCCTGGCGAGGGAGGGGGCAGGGTCTGTGGGGCAGGATGGGGTATGGTGGGGGTCTCTCTCTCTCTCACTCTCTCACTGAGGAGGAGAAGCTTGACCTCCCTGGCCGCCTTCTCCCAGGAGGGAGGGAAGGAAGGGCGAGCCTGCGGGTCGAGGGTGGGCACCTTTGGGGCCCCGCTGGCTCTCTTTCTTGTCTTTCTTTCCCTGGGCGCTGCGGGCTGAAGGGGAAGAAGGGCGGGGACCCGGAGGCAGGAGGCTTTGCGCTCTCCGCACACTCTGCGAGGAGGAGGAGGAGGAGCGCGGCGGCGCTGTCAGCAAGGTGAAGGAGAAGGGGGCGGAGTGGAGAAAAATGGGAAGAGGCGAGGGAGAGGGGATGCTTTGCAGCAAGGAGCTGCCTGGAAAGGGAGGAGCTTCGGACGGGGCTGCTGCTGCTGCGTACGTACACACTGAGAGCAAAAGAACTAGGGGTGTTGCAGAGCGGCACCTACATTGTAGAATGAATGGAGTTTGGCGCCGCTTTGCTGGGATATTATTGGGAGAGCTGGGTGCGGATTCTGGAAGCCTTCTCTTCGCAAAATAAGGAACAGCAGCTGTAAATACGGGACACCCAAAAAAGGGCCAGAATATGGGACGTCCTGTATAATACGGGACATATGAGAACCCTAAGGTAGATGGATGGTATCCTTGATGTGACTGGCTTGACTCTAAAGGAGCTGGGGGTGGTGACAGCCGACAGGGAGCTCTGGCCTGGGCCGGTCCATGAGGTCATGAAGAGTTGGAAGCAACTGAATGAATAAACAACAAATATTAAAGTATATTATTATTATTCACTGTCCTAGCAAATAGCATAATGTCTGAGGGGAGAGAGGCATCTCTTCCTAAAGTATAATGCCCCCCACCCCTTAGCTCAAACCACTGCTTACCATTTACAAGAGTAACCATGGTGCCAGAGAGAAAATTAGAGGGAATTTTATCATATATTGGTTGCATAACAAGCAAGACCTGCCACAAGTATGATTTCTGTACAACCATTAAAGGTCCAAGAGCTCCCTCCAGTTTTCATTCTCAGAACCCTATTTGCCAGTGCAGCTACTGCAAAGGTCAGCTGTCAGATTACTAACTGGAGCTACAGGAAAAATATCAAGCCCCTGCTGAAGCAACTCCACTGGCTTCCAACATGTTTCCGGGCTCAATTCAAGGTGCATGTTATTACCTATATGCTTCGAGTCCAACCTATCTTTGAGATGCATCTCTTTCTATGAACCTGCATGGGCTCTGAGATCAACAGGGGAAACTCTTCTCTCAGTCCCACTATCATCTCAAGCACGATTGGTGGGGACAACAGAGAGGGCCTTCTCTGTGGTGCCCCTCCCCCCTGCTCTAGAATACCCTCCCGAAAGAGATTAGATTAGCCCTCAACCTTCAATCCTTCCGTTCCAACCTGATAACATGGATGTTCGGACAGGACTTTGACACTGAGTAGGCTGATTGGGCCCACATAAAGCACCTGTGGATCGGCGGCAGTTAGTTTTATCTACTGTTGTTTTAAAATTGTATTGTTTTGATTTTACGCTAACATGTGTTGACAGGGGGTTGTTGTAATTTTATGTTACTTGTTTTATACTTTTGTACTGTTTTTTACCAGTTGTATGTTATATGTGCACCCTGGAGTGATTTATAAGCCATCCCGAGTCCCTTCGGGGAGATGGTGGCGGGTTATAAATAAAGTTTTATTATATTATTATTACTTACACTCCAATCCTTCAACTCCACAATCAGGCTGAAACAATGATTCCAGCAGGAAAGACAAGAGTCATGCAAAGCAGTTCAGTTGAGTGCCTACTCATTGAGACCATCTCTCTTGCATGAAGCAGTTTGCTGGGGGGGGGGGGGGTTAGACGTTCTAGGGCAGTGGTTCTCAACCTGGGGGTCCCCAGGTGTTTTGGCCTACAACTCCCAGAAACCCCAGCCAGTTTACCAGGTGTTAGGAATTCTGGGAGTTGAAGGCCAAAACATCTGGGGACCCCCAGGTTGAGAACCACTGTTCTAGGGGAAGAGATGTTTGTACTTAGGACATCAAAGTTCCTGCTGTTCTATACTCACCTCTGCTCCCCTTGTTGAGAAGTGGCTCAAGAGTTTTGGATGAGAATGAATGGCTATAGAGCTACCTATAGAGCTACCTACCCACCTATCTGGAAGTTCTCAACATTTTCCAGAGAGAAGCAGCAGCTTTCGAGCCAAAATCATATCCCAACTCTTCTGCAGCACCAAGTAGAGACTAATGGAGAGAAGTGACAGTGCCTCTACATATAGAACTCCTTACAATTCATTAAGTAAATATTTCCTTTCTTCGTTGTTCTTCCATCTATTTCCCACTCATTTTCAGAAAGCAAACCTTTATGAAACTTCCCACTCTAAACTTAGAATCAACTATAGCTATACAATTTTCTCTGTATTTAAAAGGTCTCTCTCAAGGCCTCTACACTAATACCATACATTGTAAGATATACTCACAATAGCAGTAAATAATCTATACATCAGAAAGAAATGTATAGATGCAGTGGCCTTTAAAGAAAGCAATGGGTAGTGGGTAAATATAGCAATTAGCAATAATATGGCCATGGGTTGGTAAATACATGGTCTTTAAACCACTTTAGCTGCCCACACACCACTAACCCTTAAATTACAAGCAATAGACATGTCATCTATCAACCAATGTGGGAGATGATAACAAAGCAAACTATATGTTTCTGATGCCTATACTGGGATAAAACCACACTTTGATATGTACCTTGATCAGTAGCTAATCTACAAGTGTTCACATCTTATAAATCATAGAATTAATTTCCTAAGTTAAAGATCTTTCTTACTTTGGACATTTTTTAATTCCTTTAAAAAATATATAAACTAATTAATTAAAATTCTTCATTTATTACAACAGAAAATCACATTGTAGCTTGGTTTTTGCCTGAAGTTGCTTCTTTATACTTTATAATGATGTATAATTGTTGCTATTATAAACCCAGAGTCTTGACATTGCACAATTATATTAGTTTGACATCGTATTTCCATCCTATGAAATCCTGGAATTTGTAGTTTGTTGTGGCAGCAGAGATTTCTGAAAATGGGTATATCACAAAAATATGCATCCTAGAGTTTGATAGCATTGAGCAAAGGCAATTAATGTGGTGCCAGACTGCGATTATTATTATTATTATTTTATTATTTACATCACACAGTCCTAAATGCTTGGGAAGTGTTCGACTTGTGATTTTGTGATATGAAATCCAGCATATGTATCTCATTTTCTGTATCATACTGTGTTTTTGTATCAGAATAATAATAATAATTATAATTATAATAATTCTGCAGTGTGGATACACCCTGGAGTGCCAAATTAGGGTGCCTAAAGTGTTCTAATGAATTAGGACATCTATAGGGCTGAATACTGTTAAGATATCCTTCTCTCACTGTATGTTTTGTGTGATCTTATTTTCTCATAATTAACAAAAAGCACCTGAGACCCACAGCTAAACATTAACAAAAGGGAATCAGTTTCTGAACATATGGTCAGATATACGTATTGGCATTACTATACAAATACTGTGTTCAACCTTAATTAAATTAATCCTGTTGCTTCCAGATAAAGGAGAAGTGAATGATTTATTTTCATTAGGCATAACCCTTTGTCTTAATGTACATGGCTTCTACATATAATCCACTCCAGCAAAAATTGTTCAAACCTTTATTAATCTTCCAATTGCATTGAAGTAATGTGGATATCACCATTACTAAAAAGGTGATATTTGCTCATGCAGTGTTAGACTTGTATTAAACAAAATCCTTTTATGTATTGAATCTTATTGTTTCTTTTTAAAAAAATTCCATTGCAACTCAGAAATCAAATTGCTTCTAAAACAAATGAAAACATACCAACATTTTTGACTTGTGTATAATCTTACTGCTCTGAAAAGTCTTTGAAATGGGTGTAATTTCTGAATGCAAAGCAAGAATTTCCCCTGGCAAGTCATTTTACAATTTTAGGAAAACAGCAAGGAATATTTGCCAATTATTTGGAGGCCTATAGAGCAATGGGTATGTTGTGTTAATGTTAATTGTATTTTAATGTATTTTAACTGCTGAATGTTTTGGTTTTTTATATTGTATTTTATCATATTTGGCATCAAATTGTGCCTTTTGTTAGGCCGTTCTGAGACACACACACACACACACACACACACACACACACCCGGGGGGTTGAGAAGAGCGGGGTAGAAATAAATATAAAATAACATTTCTAGCTCAATTCCCAATTATTTTCAAAATTTTGGAAGACAATCTATAGAGAAATTCAGATAACTTTATAAATAAAATTCAATATGAGACCCGAATACTTACTCTTGGGACTGCTAGATTTTAAACTGGAAAAAAACCACAGAAAAACTTTTTATATACTACATCACAGCCGCCATGTTTATTTATTTATTTATTATTCGATCTTATATTCCGCTCCTCCCTGCAGGCTCGGGGCGGATTAACATACAATAAAAACATGCTGCGCATACAACCAGCAGCCATACAATAAACATAAAACCTAAAAACATAAAACTAATATACAGTAAAATCAACAAGATTTCAATTTCTAGAACTCAAGGCATGGACCCCTCAGGGCAGCTCAATTAGTCGAAAGCCAGTTTGAAGAGGGCAGTTTTACAGGCCCTTCGAAATGGACCGAGCTCTGAGATCGCTCGGGTAGCATCTGGCAAGGAGTTCCACCATACTGGGGCCGCCACGGAGAAGGCTCTCTGCCTAGTTGTGGATAGATGGCAGGTGCGGATCGATGGAACCAGTAGCAAATTTTGCTCTTCTGAACGTAGTGATCTCGGGGGAACGTACGGGGCAAGGCGGTCCCTCACTGTTGACCACTGCGAGGCGCTGGAAGGAGAAGGAAGCTCCAAACCTAAACGACTGGAGAATGAAGATCCTGGATATTATGAAAATGGACTGCTTAACTATGGTACTAGCACAAAATACATCTATGAAAAGAACAGACACCAGTATTAGCATACTTGAGAGACCTTAAAATAGAATGGATAGTTAATGTGTAATGTTCAAAGGTCTAATATAGACCATATGTAATTTTTCGCATTGATTTTTAGTACAATATATATGTTAAGAGCAATAACTGCACTATAACTAATGACTTAGATAACTATTTGGGACACCTATGTATCTAGAACAGGGGTGCTCACACTTTTTCAGCATGGGAGCTACTGATTAAAAAACCAAGTCCCAAAGATCACCTACCCAGAAATGTAAAACGTATAACTATTTATTTATTTATTTATATTTATTATTCATTTTTATGTACCGCTCCTTCCAGCAGGCTCGGGCAGTTGACATAAAATGAAGTTATAAAACATCAACATTTCAATTTAATAACAACAATATAAAACAGAGCATAAAAATACATCCAACCACCCCATTTCTCCCACACTGCCATATTACCACACATATTATCAGCCAGAAAGTAAGAAGAGAGACTGTTGAACTGCAAGGCCATTTAATACTCAGCAAGGTAAACAAAGGGGCATGAATAAATACATCCAACCACCCCATTTCTCCCACACTGCCATATTACCACACATATTATCAGCCAGAAAGTAAGAAGAGAGGCTTTTGAACTGCAAGGCCATTTAATACTCAGCAAGGTAAACAAAGGGACATGCATAAATACATCCAACCACCCCATTTCTCCCACACTGCCATATTACCACACATATTATCAGCCAGAAAGTAAGAAGAGAGGCTTTGAACTGCACGGCCATTTAATACTCAGCAAGGTAAACAAAGGGGCATGCAAAAATACATCCAACCACCCCATTTCTCCCACATTTCCATATTCCCAACATATATTTCTCAAGGAACAAAGCAAGCAGAGGGCTTTGAGCTAAAAGGCCATTTTTAAACATTAAAAATAAACAAAGAGACATGCCACAGAACAATCAAGCACCCATCCCAAAGTAAAAAGACCGACCTTTGAGATGCGATAAGGAAATGACCCCAAAACGTCCTCCTTCTCCTCCGTCATTGCTCCTATTTCCACGCCGCCAGCATGTGTGCTGCCTCCAAGAGCTCATGAGAAGTCCGAGAGGCAAAATGGGCGCTTCTGCGCATGCGCGCGGGGCCAGCCATGCATCGCGTCATCCAGGCCTGCCCCCTTTGGTCTCCTACGACTCTGAGTGGCTGGAGAAGGATGGAGGGAGGAGGAGGAATCCAAAAGAGGGGGCCCATTCTGCCTCTTGGACTCTGCAGCTTTTGGAGGTGGCGCGCGAGCAGGGAGGAGCAATGACGGAGGACTTCTTTGCAGCGTGCAGGGGCGCGTGAAGAGGACAAACTGCAAAAAACCTGGTCAGGGGCTTGAAGATCACCAGGATGAAGCCCAAAGATCACCCTGGTGATCCCGATCACCATTCTGAGCACCCCTGATCTAGAACAACCATTTGAACTCACGTTAAGATCTTTATCTTTTACTTTTCCTATACCCCTCTTCTATCTCCCGACCTCCCTTTCCCTCCTCTACTCATTTTTTCTCTCTCTTCTATCTTTCCCTGATTGTTTTTATGTTTGTACTAGCTTGGGGACCCGACCCTGCCCGGGTCATTTGAGAAGTGCAGCAGGATGTAGAGTGGGTCATGGGGGCTCTGTGTGCCAAGTTTAGTCTTGATCCATCATTATTGGGAGTTGCAGTGGTATCATGTAATTACTGATGGTAGTGCAAGTCCCATCATCTCTGTGTGTCCCGTCCCCCAAAGTGTAGTAGGATGTAGATTGGGTCATGGGGGCTCTGTGTGCTAAGTTTGGTCTGTATTGGTGAATGGATGAGGGATGCATTGTTTTTCGGAAGTGAGTGAAGGTACTTCAAGTCCCATCATCCGTGGTCCATCTCACAGTAAACTGTACCAGGCTGTAGAGTGGGTCATGAGGGCTCTGTGTGCCAGATTTTGTGTTGATCAGTCATTGGATTAGGTTTGTAGCAGGATTGGGAAGTGAGGGAAGGTACTGCAAGTCCCATCATCCATGTTCTGTCCCCTCCAAACTTCAGTAGGATGTAGAGTGGGTCACTGGGGCTCTGTGTGCCAAGTGTGGACTTTCTCGGTGTTTGTTGGGGGCCACAGTGGTCTGTGGGAACAGAGGGGTGTAAAGTACTACAAATCCCATCATCCATTGTCAGTCCTCCCCAAACCTCACCAGGACGTGAAGGCAGTCATGGGGGTTATGTATGGCAAGTTTGGTCTTGATCAGTGATTGGATGAGGTTTGCAGCGGTCTTTTGAATTGAGTAGAGGCACTTCTTGTCCCATCATCCTTGGTCCTCCCTCCTGCGAACTGCACCAGGACGTAGAGTGAGTCATGGGGGCTGTGTGTGCTGAGTGTGGTCTGTATTGGTCCTTTTGGTGGCCTCAGTGGTCTGTGGGAACCAAAGTCTTGGAAAGTACTACAAATCCCATAATACGTGGGTCATGTCATAAGGGGGGGGTTATGTGTACCAAGTTTGGTGCAGGTCCATCACCCGTGCTGGTAGCTGTGGCCTGTGAAAGTGGTTGCCACATATCCGCCCTGGCCTGTGAAAGTGGCTGCCACATATCCGCCCTGGCCTGTGAAAGTATACTGGTGTAAAACAGAAAGGAGTAAAAACAAATGGAAAAGGCCTGCATGGAATGGATTCTGGGTTGCTGGCTTTGTTCCCCTCAGTGGGAAGAAATCCTGTTGTTTGAATGTAGAGGCCTGGACTCTGGGTTGCTGGCTTTTTTCCCCTCAGTGGGAAGAAATCCTGTTGTTTGAATGTAGAGGCCTGGATTCTGGGTTGCTGGCTTTTTTCCCCTCAGTGGGAAGAAATCCTGTTGTTTGAATGTAGAGGCCTGGACTCTGGGTTGCTGGCTTTTTTATCCCCTCAGTGGGAAGAAATCCTGTTGTTTGAATGTAAAGGCCTGACTTTGGGTTGCTGGCTTTTTCCCCTCAGTGGGAAGAAATCCTGTTGTTTGAATGTAGAGGCCTGATTCTGGGTTGCTGGCTTTTTTCCCCTCAGTGGGAAGAAATCCTGTTGTTTGAATGTAGAGGCCTGGATTCTGGGTTGCTGGCTTTTTTCCCCTCAGTGGGAAGAAATCCTGTTGTTTGAATGTAAAGGCCTGGATTCTGGGTTGCTGGCTTTTTCCCCACAGTGGGAAGAAATCCGGTTGTTTGAATGTAAATGCCTGGATTCTGGGTTGCTGGCTTTTTTCCCCTCAGTGGGAAGAACTCCTGTTGTTTGATGGTAGAGGCGGGGATTCTGGGTTGCTGGCTTTTTTTTCCCCCAGTGGGAAGAAATCCTGTTGTTTGAATGTAGAGGCCTGGACTCTGGGTTGCTGGCTTTTTTCCCTCAGTGGGAAGAAATCCTGTTGTTTGAATGTAAAGGCCTGACTTTGGGTTGCTGGCTTTTTCCCCTCAGTGGGAAGAAATCCTGTTGTTTGAATGTAGAGGCCTGGATTCTGGGTTGCTGGCTTTTTTCCCTCAGTGGGAAGAAATCCTGTTGTTTGAATGTAGAGGCCTGATTCTGGGTTGCTGGCTTTTTTTCCCCTCAGTGGGAAGAAATCCTGTTGTTTGAATGTAGAGGCCTGATTCTGGGTTGCTGGCTTTTTCCCCACAGTGGGAAGAAATCCTGTTGTTTGAATGTAAAGGCCTGATTCTGGGTTGCTGGCTTTTTCCCTCAGTGGGAAGAAATCCTGTTGTTTGAATGTAGAGGCCTGATTCTGGGTTGCTGGCTTTTCTCCCCTCAGTGGGAAGAAATCCTGTTGTTTGAATGTAGAGGCCTGGACTCTGGGTTGCTGGCTTTTTCCCTCAGTGGGAAGAAATCCTGCTGTTTGAATGTAAAGGCCTGATTCTGGGTTGCTGGCTTTTTCCCCCTCAGTGGGAAGAAATCCTGTTGTTTGAATGTAAAGGCCTGATTCTGGATTGCTGGCTTTTTTCCCCTCAGTGGGAAGAAATCCTGTTGTTTGAATGTAAAGGCCTGGACTCTGGGTTGCTGGCTTTTTTTCCCCTCAGTGGGAAGAAATCCTGTTGTTTGAATGTAGAGGCCTGGACTCTGGGTTGCTGGCTTTTTTCCCTCAGTGGGAAGAAATCCTGTTGTTTGAATGTAAAGGCCTGGATTCAGGGTTGCTGGCTTTTTTCCCCTCAGTGGAAAGAAATCCTGTTGTTTGAATGTAAAGGCCTGGATTCTGGGATGCTGGCTAATCAGTGGCTATCACTGCCCTCTGTCTGGTGCCTTAGAATTTTGGAGTGGCGAGGCTGTCCAATCAAAGGACTTTATGCAAATAGCTGCCCTTCCGCCCTTCCGCCCTTCCGCCCTCCGCATACACACACACATACACACATACACACATACACACATACACACATACAAACATTCCGTTTTATAAAGGTATACAGATACAGATGATGGTTTGTTGGATGTGTATAATATGTGAACATTTAATAAAAATCATTTATTTTTAAAAAAATTCCCAATTATTTCCAACAGAATATGACTGTAAGACAGGACTGAATAATTGTTCAAGATGTAATGAAGTGGAATCCCATGTGATAACAGCATTTTGGAAAGTCAGTATATGGAACCATTCCTCGAGATTGTGTTATACAAGCTACATACACTGAGGGTTTGCTCTTTGAAATACTACTCATTGCAATTCTATTTTCGATAGTGATTTTGGCTGTAATCCTGTTATTCTACTTAAATCTCACTGACCTCAACAGGATTTAAAGGGCATACTTCTTTGTAAAAGTGCTACCTCTTCTCCCTTACACCATCTGATGAAAACTCTTCCTTAAGAAGTAACTCTTAGGTCTGGTTCAGACACATACAGGAAAATTACAGTCTTTGTAAAGAAGGCATCCTCAAACTGTGGCCCTCCAGCTGCTTGGGCCTCCAACTCCCAGAAACCCTAGCCTGTTTCTTCAATGGTCAGGAATGCTAAGAGTTGAAATTCTGGAGGGCCACAATTTGAGAATGCCTGTTGTACCATATGTACCAGTTGGTGCACCATATGTGCACCAACTTTAGTCTAGATTCCAGTTCAGTACTTTGGGAAATTAATGATGCAATTTGCATAAAACAGATTCATTACGTGTAGAATTGAAATTGAGTGTTCAACCCTAGTTAATGTTGAGACATCTAAAGGAATCTTTCCTTCATATATCCTATTTTCCCATATCATTAGAATATTTGGGGATGTGGAATAAAAAGAAAAACCTAGATATTATAAGCAATATTTTTGTGGTATGAAGTTATGTGGTACTTAGTAAAAATTTACCTTACTTTAGAGATATGTTAACCTCTTCACATTTCCATTAACTCAAGAAACTGTCAAGCTGGCCATGAAACTCTATTTTCTACAGTTCTTTACCTTTTACCTCTGGTAATATCTTTGGTAGACCTTAGCAAGTTATTTGCTACAAGTAGTTTGTTCCTGCTACTATAATGTTTTTTCAAAAAATAATTCATTGGTGTCAATAGAGTTCAGGAGGTTATTCATTGTATTACTCATTGTATTTTTTATTAGTTTGTCTTAATTTTCATTGCTTTGAGAAGACCAATCTCGAATAATAACAGACTGGCATAAAACCAGAAACATTTTTGTTAAAATGCTTCTAAAATGTTTCAGTTCACCTATTCAAGGTAACTAAAAATGTATTTGTTGAATATCAGTGAAGTATCTCTATTCTCATTCATTACACTCTTATTGAAATGTGAATAATAATAATAATACTTTATATTATCTCCCCGAGGGGACTCAGGACGGATTCCAACACAAAAACGGCAAACTTTCAATGCCTTCGTAAAACACATTCTGAGATAAAATCCCAGAGAAATCCTGCACATGGAAATAACATTATTTATTATTTATTTATTTATGACATGTCCACCCCACCTTTTCCATCCTGAAGGGGGCTCATAGCAGATTACACACAGGCAACTTTCTATAGACTTTCTGTGTATATTTTAGATTTCAATATTAATGTCAAAAATGTTTTTATCTTATAATGATGTGTTGTATGTGGGCACTTGCTGCCGCTTGTTCACCGCCTCGAGTCGCCTTCGGGCTGAGAGAGGTGGTATAGACGCATAGTAAATAAATAAATAAATAAAAATACAAAGTATGATTTACATAGGATTTGTGCTACATTAGAACAGTAAAGACAAATACCACTTAAGTAAAATAAACATTAAATATTAAATAACCAGAAAAATAAAATAAAGTGTAAATACTAAACTAATCTGAGAATCTGCTATTGCAACAATATAGGACAGTGTACAATTAAAGCATTTAAATAGAGTTATAAAATACATTAAAACAATTTAAAACAATACATTCGCAATTTATCACATAATCCTCAAGCGTAATCCGGACCGTTTCATTGCACATCAATTCCATAGCTATCTATTTCTCAAGTTCCGCAAAGGCTTGGTCACAAAGCCACATTTTCACTTTTCTGTGGAAGGTCACGAGGAAGGGGGCTGATCTAAAACCTAACATCAGATTAAACCCTAACATCCGTAAATTAATCCTAGCATCAATAAATTAAACTACGAGTAGTCAAACAAAATTATATTATAAAATCTAAACAAACATTCATATTAATTTATGTCCTTAAAAAGTAAATATGGCTAAGGTGGAATACAATTGAAAAAACATTTATAGTATTGTAGTGAAATATGTCAATGAACTCCCATTTCCGAATATTAAACCGAAGTAGGTGGTCGTCAAGGGTTACTCACTTCTCAGTACTAAACTTAATGCCCTTGCTCACTGATCTCTTCCAGTCCACATTTGCTATTTTAATTTGCTGAAAACCTTTTCCTGAAACAGGATGTTTGAAACTCCCAATAATTAGCAACACACAATGTTTTGGAATGATTCCTTTTATCTCCTTTGTTTGAGTTTGGAACAATCCATTTTTTAATCCTTTGCTGATAGAGCTGATACACCGGATTGAATACTTTTCGGAAACTCCCACTGAAACAAATTCTGCCAAACTTGGCATGGTTGATTTTCATCTGAGCAGCAAGCCATCTTTATGCAGAATAAATATGACTCTTTCCCATTTTCCCCTTGTTGCTAGGCTACATCAAATCCTCTTTGGGACAGATTAAGGGTTTAGTGGCATTTTGCTGGACCTCTGTGTGTCCTATTGGGATATGATCCAACTCCCTGTCAAAGTTACACTAAAATGTTCTGCTAAATGGACCTGACTTTAAAAATAGCCATCTCTTAAAGATACAAACTGATATAGAGGAAGAATGCATGCTGTGTATAACCCCAAATGTCACAAGCTGTGCCCTCCCATGTTAAGTCTTATTGAGTTGAATAGCAAGAGCTATATCAAAGTCCTCAGCTGTGCAGAAACTCTTTTCATGTTCATGTAGATATGAACTGAAGTTTTCTCCATATTTTCCTACTCATGCTGGGGGACAGGGACTGGTGTTGTGACCACAGTGAATGCAAAAAGTTTAGGGACACAGT
Source organism: Anolis apletophallus (assembly GCA_030556195.1). Lineage (NCBI taxonomy): Eukaryota > Metazoa > Chordata > Lepidosauria > Squamata > Anolidae > Anolis > Anolis apletophallus. The sequence goes on along the minus strand of JARBWK010000012.1, from coordinate 47,146,286 downwards.
GATTGCATACACTCTGTACCCCTTGCAGCCCTTTATGTACCGTTGAGACACATATTCAAACTTTTGCCCACAGTCCTATGTCAAACAAGATAAGGGCAAAACAGCAGAGGAATGAGAACCTGAGCTCATACCCAAAGAAATTCTGTCTAGGAAATGTAAACTTGGAGAACTTAATGAGCATCAACAGGACTTCACTGTATCTCTGACCAGCTGTGACCAGCAGTGCTGTATAATTTGAAGAGGCGCGAATGGAGGGCGAAAGAGAGAAACGTGCCAAGAGGAAGGCGTGTCAAGCCAACCCCAACTGGGACTGCCTTCCACCTAGAAACCAATGCCCTCACTGCAGGAGAAGATGCAGATCAAGAATAGGGCTCCATAGTAACCTACCGACCTACCACCAGTACAACAATCTTGGAGGACCATCATCCTCGGACAACGAGGGATCGCCTAAGTAAGTAAGTTAAATATCTTCGAGAATAGTTACTGCTGTCCATCCGAACAAAACCTTGTTCCCAACAGTGTTGTTTACAATCCTGTTACCTATCTGTTGAATAGGCCATGTCTACAGAGGCTTATGACATAATCAAATCTATTAATATCTCAGATGATAAATGTTTTGGGTTCTTATGTTAAGTCTTATACCATTTGGTCTGCAGACTTGGGATTTTTCCCAAAGGAAAATTTTAGTAAGAAGGGGAAATGGAACCCAACATCCTATGTATGCACGTGCTTGTGTGAGCACATTTATGCACAAGCACAAACTTATAACTAATGAATACAAGTATGTATTAGACATAAACAAGAGAAGAAGTATACGGATGGATAGCAAATATGTTTTCCTTTCAGCACCTAAGTGGGTAAAAGGAAAGTATGTGAGACACCATCTTGTTTGTTTATATACTGCTTTCCATCTCTAATGATGTCTTTATATATATTATTTCACATATCTTGAGCGAGTTTAGAAAGGTTAGAAAATGCATGAATAGAATGTTCATGGGATGGCATAAAGTGAATATTTATGAATATTTCATGATTATGAAGATGGTTCTACAGTATAGGAAAATGATCTCTTAAAATATGAAATGTGGATAAGGAAAAGTAATATATGAAAATGACTAAGCGGAATGGTGCCAAACTACATTATTTCTATCATGTAATTGAACTCTTTAGTAAGATTATGTGGTTGCAATGCCATAGTTGTTAATCTCAAAATAATTCCCATTGAAGTCAAAGGGATTCAGTTCTTAGTAGTCATATTTAGACCTCCAGTGTAAAATATTGTTAAACAAAATGTAACTGAATTAATGGATTTTTAATGTTTCGGACAGATAAACTTTCAAAATTTGGATTACCAGTTAGGAAGAAAGTTCCATATAATGAAAAACAACCACACTCAGGGCATGGTAAATACTATACTAATATAGCATACAGGTATCAAGATTCCAAAAATATCTAACATTTGTCTACATGCCTAAGGTATCCTTCACTTTTCCCTAAGAGTCATATTTATTTGCTGGGCAAAAGAAATGTTCGCTGCATTATTTCTGGTACAATTCCAGAAAATCTGTTAGACACAATTGTTTAAATGAATCCCCCTAATATGCATTCTACTGGACTGGAAAGATGATTTACTTGAGGATACAGTTTTATTGGTAATTAAGGTTTTATACTGTTTAATTAATGGCTTATGTATTTATATATTTTATGCATTTTAATGGTTAATGTTTTTGTTATAGTTATTGTATTAATTGTTTATGGCAGTGCTTTTCAACCTTTTTTGAGCCGCGGCACATTTTTTACATTTACAAAATCCTGGGGCACACCACCAACCAAAATGACACAAAATGACACTCTAACACAGTAATACATATAGTTAATATGTTTTTAAATGTATTTATACATTCAGTGTGAAACCTGGGCCTGTTTTGATTAACACAACATAGATATCCTGGCAGGAATGGCAGAAAGACACACACGAAGGTCTTGCTCAACAGCTGGGAGTTATAGTTCACCCGCAATCAAAGAGCATTCTGATGATGGAATGGAATCAAACTTCCCACACAGAACTCCCATAACCAAGAGAAAATACTATAAGAGTTTGGTGGGCATTGACCTTGAGTTTGGGAGTTGTAGTTCACCTATATCCAGAGAGCACTGTGGAGGGGAGGGAAGAAGACATGGGGCGAGTCTGCGCAGTAGTGACCGCACGGATCACGTCATCCTTCCTCCCCCCTCCCGCAGAAGCGGCAGTGTGAGTAAAGCGAGGCAAAGCAAGCAGAGTGAGGCTGGGAAGAAGGGAGCCTGAGTGGAGAAGAAAAAGTGTTCGGCAGAAGGGGGAAGAAAGGGTATTGGAGGTTCCAATTTCCCACAGCACACCCGATGATCGATCACGGCACACTGGTTGGGAAACACTGGTTTATGTAACGGCATCGAATTGCTGCCTATATGAGCCGTCCTAAGTCCCCCTTTCAGGGTAGAGAAGAGGCAAGATATAAATTCCAGAAATAAATAAATAAATACTTCACAGAGGACAATCTCCTGTTAACTTTGAAAGAATCCAACCTTTAATGCATATAAAGGCTAAAAGTTTAAACCATCACAATCTTCTTCACTTTAATATGAGGGACACAATTTGGAGTAATGTGAAGAGCAAACATTTAGCCATTTTAAACCATTTGCATTCTGTTAAGATAAGTTATCAAGAGTTCAGTAATTGAATTTGTTTCTAATTTATCTGGAGTCTGCCTGTAGGGGACACATTAACTGCTAAGTTTGGGATTACATAAACTTTAAAATGTTTTGCCAGAGATCAAATAGCAGCATGCCACACACAAACAACATACACTAAGATAATTTTATATCTATTTTTTTATTTAAAAAATTCAAAAAGTGTTTTCCCCGATGTATGCCTATCCTTAAATGATCCTAAAATAATTGCTATTTAGAAGCAATTCTTATTTAGGAATGTAATTTGAGATGGCTTGTTTTTAAATGGGCATGAAAATCTCATTTTGTTTTTGTCATTGCATGCATTGAAGTTGTTTCTAACTTATGGCAACCCTAATGCAAATCTAGCACAATATTTTGTTCATAAGGAGTTTTCTTTGAGAGTTTATAGAATCATGGAATCATCCAATCATAGAGTTGGAAGAGGCCTTGTGGGCCATGCAGTCCCACCTCCTGCCAAGACGCAGGAAAATCCTATATGCTTCGGGTCAGGCCCGCAGCCAGGATTTTGATTCTGGGGGGAGGGGGCTGAGTTTGATTCGGGGGGAATGAGTCTGAATGAGAGAGGATCTACCCTAGCAAACCTTTGTATCATTATCCCAATACCCCCATGCAATGCATATGGGATATATTGAGCATGGTGATCAGATCATGATATGAATAAACATAACAGTTTAAATAATGTACCACTAAGGCCTTCTTGCGGACCACCCTGAGAATTTCGGGGAGGGGGCTGAAGCCCCTCAAGCCCCCACCCCCCTCAGCTACATGCCTGCTTCAGGTCTAACCTATCTTCATGATTGCATTTCTTTCTATGAACTGGCGCGGGCTCTGATATCAACAGGGGAGGCCCTTCTTTCGCTCCCACCACCATCTCAAGCATGATTGGTGGGGATAAGAGAGAGACTTCTCTGTGGTGGCCCCTCAGCTCTGGAATACCTTCCCAAAAGAGATTAAATTAGCCTCTTACCCTTCAATCCTTCCATTCCAACCTGAAAACATGGATGTTCAGACAGGCCTTTGACCTTGAGTAGGCCGACACTTGGCACCTTGTGAATTGACAGCAGTTAGTTTTATCTACCATTGTTTTAAAATTGTATTATTTTGATTTTATGCTACATGTGTTGATGGGGGTTGTTGTTATAATTTTACGTGACTTGTTATATACTTTTGTACTGCTTTTACTTGTTGTATGTTATACGTGCACCCTGAAAGGCCTTGTAAGCTGACCCGAGTCCCTTTGGGGAGATAGAGGCAGGATATGAATAATAATTGTTATTATTATTATTAAATTGAATTCAAAGCACCCCTGACAGATAGCCATCCAGCCTATGTTTCAAAGCCTCCAAACTAGGAGACTCCACCACACTCCAGGGAAGAGAGTTAGGACTTGTCCGAGGTCTCCCAGTAGAGTTCAAAGGCTGACTGGGGATTCAAACCTTGGTTTACCAATGCCCTAGTCCAGCATTCTTTATGGTTTCCAGAAATTGGAAATGACTTGAAGGCATACAACAAGAAACAACAAAAGGCCCAGAACAGACATCTGTGGAATCGCAACTCAAAGGGTTAAAGAAGATACCTCCAGCTACAACATTAAATGACTGATATGAGAGGTATGATGTCAATCAGATACCAACCAAATCAGTCAACCCTAGATCATGAAGCACATTCAACTGCATTAAAGGCTAGAGAGATCAAGGAAAATAAGGTTTGGGTTAGATATTTTGACTTAGCTTGTAGAAGATCATCTGTAATTTTTAAGGGCATTATCTGTAGAGTTTAAACAATGAAATGTAAACTGAAAGAGATCTATTAGAGAAATGGGAGAATGAAAGTCAAGACAAGATTCATAAATAGCAGATTCCAAAACTTTCAAAAGGAAAGGTGAACAGTGAAAATGAATGATAATTAAAAAGAGAAGAGAGCTCAACTGAAGGCTTATTAAGAATTGGAGAAAAAGTAACATGTTTAAACTCTGAAGGAAAGGGACAGATGAGTAATATGAAAAAGAGACGGGAGAATAGTAGAGGTCACAGTAATTAAGAAACAAGGAACAGATCAAGAGAGCATGTAAGAGGATTTGAAGATTTCAATGTTTTGGTTCATTTCTCCAACAAGATAACATATATAATAACATAACATAAATTTATTTGTGGCAGTCCAGGAGGGCTGTCCTGGTTTACCACAGCAGTGTCCTTGTTGTCCTTACTTAGGCCAGAGCACATCCGTCGCTCTGGTTGCCCGTAGTGTGAGTTCCAGAAAGTTCTGGGCCGGGGGGCCCTATGTGGCCTGGCCTCAACCGGTCTGGGCCTCCTTCCCTTGGGGCGGGGCATCCACTGCCTGGTAACCTCACCGGGTCGATGTCCTCGGTGGGGAGCCAGACTTGTCCAATGTTCGCTCTGCATGTCAGAAGGGCTGGGCCCATGCCTGGGCCTTCGCCGACGTTTCCGCTTCCTCCGGGGGCTTTGCAGCTTCCGCTGTAAGTCCCTTCCTGTTTCTGAGTCCTCCAGGGGCGGGAGCTTCTGCTGTGGGTCGCTTCCGGTTTTGGGGTCCTCCAAGGGCGGGAACTTCCACTGTGGACTGCATCCGGGGCTCCCTTCTTCCCCAGCCTGGTGCACCTGGTCTGACTGTGCGTCTTCAAGGTGAGATGAGGAGACTAGTGCACAGAGAAAAAGTAGACATCCGGTATGTTGGTAATGAGGACAGTTCATGAAAAAGAAAATCATGATAGTTTCAATTTTAGTATTAAAAGAAGTTGTAAAATCTTTGGCAGAGAATGATGGAGGGACATGTGGAGCAGAAGCCTTTACAAGGGAATTAAAGGTAAAGAAGAGATGCTGCATTAGCACGAATTGGTGAAGTATAATATTTCTATTTGGTCAAGGAGATCGCCCAAGAGAAAGAACAAAACATGAATTCATAATGAGTGTAGTCTACCCACATCCTTGTCCTCCTCTACAAAGCTGTGGGGGAGCAGGAGCAAAGATACTGAATAAAAGAAGTAAGCCAAGCCTGAGGTTTGTTAGCAGTAATATTATTTATTTTTTTACATCATTTATATTCCGTCCTTCTCACCCCACAGAGGACTCAGGGTGGCTCACAATGCACATATACAGGTAAACATTCAATGCCATTGACATACAACATATATAGACAGACAAATAAATAAATAAATAAATGATGTAAATAATAACATAATGTTAATAATAATAATACTTTATTTTCTGCCCTTCTCATCCCGAATGGGAGTCAGGGCGGATCACAGTACATATACTCAGCAAACATTCAATGCCACTTTGTATAGACAATACACAGACAGACAGAACAGAAGGAAGTGGTTTGTTTGTTTCAGCTGTTTTTGGTGCCATGGAAAGTTGGGCTTGAGTCCAGGGGGTGCTGTTGCTCTATCCTCTATGATGAAGGGCTGTTGGACTTCCTTCTTCCTTTTGGTCTCCTAGCATTTTCTGATCTTCTTTCTTTATGGCATCGTAAAACACCTCCCCCGCTTTTAGCAGTACCTAATTTTTCTAATCACAGCTAAAGCTGTTTTCGAATTGCTTAGGTAAACAGTACTATACATGTTGACAAAGGGGCAAAACTGTCAAGAATGAAGGATAAAATTGAACTGAGGAAAGAAACAGCTGAATCCAATGAACCAATAGAATTAAAGAAAGGCAGAGGGAAAAATTCCCCTGTGCCTTAGAACTAACAGAATGATGTTCTTGAAAGGAGTGAGTGACAGACTACTGAGGAGATGGATTGTGAACAAGTGCAAAAGAAACCAGGGGATGATCAGATAAAGTAAATCCAGTAATTGTAAAGCATGTGATATTATTATAATTCTTAATAAGAACAAGATCAATAAACTAGCCAATGGAATGTATAGGTGTATCAAAACAAAAGTTGAGTCCAAAAGATAAGAAAAAAAGAAAATGTAAGACTGGAATATCTTTGGAATCAGCCACGTGAATATTAAAACCATCCATAGTAAGAGTATGAATATCATGTGAGAAAAAGTCCACTGAGAATCAAAAGCAGAAATAAAAGCAGGAAAGGAGCCAGGTGGATGGTAAGACTGTACTCCGCAGGGAGAGAGGCAAAATGTCTCACAGCACACACTTCAAAAGAAGAGGAACAATGACTTGGTGGAAAGGGAGAAAAGAAAAAGCTGAAATTGAGATGGCCTCACCCATCCCCATACCCCCATGGCAACTTGAATGAGAAGGAGAGTTCTCCAAAGGAGAAAACAGCTGAAGTAGTAGTATCATAGACAGGAAGCCGGGTTTCAGTGAGAACTAGAATGTGAAAAGGTCTGTTGAGAAATAAATCATGAAAAGTGGGAATTTTGGAGTAATTGAGCAATAGCTCCATAAAGAGCAAAAGAAAAGGGGAAGCTGGGAAGAAAGAAGATAGCAGTTAGGTATCAGATTAAAAGAAATGGAAAAACAGTGGCCATTGAAAAAGAAGAAAAAAGAAAATTGAATAAAGAGTTACCAATGAAAGGACAAATAAAACAAAAAAAGGAAAACAAGTCATAAATAATATAGAACAGAGCTGACAAATAGCAGATCCTGAATTTACCTTGTCTGAGCCTTTATAGGCAGACTATATGTCTGTGAATAGCCATACAAATGCAAAATGTGTAGATATGGTGATGAGGTGTCAAGTTTGTTGAGGGACAAAGACAGGAGATAAGATGAGTTATTTATTTATTTACAAGCAAGATGAGTAGATAAATAACCATATGAATGGTGGATGAAGTTATTGGAGTGGAGTGTGATGCTGGCCAAGAACCAGAAAGGAAATGTGATAAAGTGGCCAAGGGTGCCCTCATGAGGCTGGCGAGTTCTCATTGATAACATAATTTCAGTTCAACAATACTGTAAAAGACTATTCTTCTGGAAGACTTAAACAAAACCTGTGCATGTAAATTATGAAAAAACATCTGGTTTAATTTGAGTGCTGTTTTCACAAGTATATATTGATAGGCAGAAGATATGGGATCAGTTTGCATAAGCTAAATAGCTGCATTATAAAAAAAACAAATTGAGAACCTTATTGAATATGAATATGTCTTTGAAAAGATATTTTCTTGGGTTGTTGTAGGTTTTTCGGGCTACATGGCCATGTTCTAGAAGTATTATCTCCTGATGTTTAGCCAACATCTATGGCAGGCATCCTCAGAAGTTGTGACCTTACAACCTCTGGGGATGCCTGTCATAGATGCAGTTGAAACCTACAACAACCCAGTGATTCCGGCCATGAAAGCCTTCGACAAAATATTTTATTTTCTGCTATTTTCCCTGAATTATTCTCAAGAAGCATGAGATCAATATATAAATTCTGTATTGACAATTTTGATAATTTATGGGCAATATACTGTGTTCTGGAACCTTTATGCCAATCATCAACGTTATATAGTCTCTCTCTCTCTCTCTCTCTCTCTCTCTCTCTCTATCTATATATATATATATATATATATATATTCCCAAGAACCAGAACAATTAACTAAGCTGACTTCTTTGAAATTGATATTGATCAGCTGGTTTATGGGTCATTGTAAAATAATTACATGTGAATCAACGTTTAATGAATTCCCATTTCTGAGAATGGAATGTAGTTGTTTTCTAGATGGAAGGTTGCATATCTCTAATTATTTATACTGGGTTAAGTTATACTGATTTGTTCTTTATTTTTCTCTCTCCAGAATGTTCATTTATTTTAATGAATGCATTTGGTCTGGTGATTGATTATATGCATAGTACTTAAAAGTATTAGGTTTATGTAGCTTTGTTTTTCATGTCTCCGAATTACCTTCTATTTAAAGCTAATCTATTGCACAGGGCACATTAAAGATCTTATTCAAATCTTCATTTGCACGGTTTGAGGTGTGTGCCCCCCCCCCCCCGGTTTTCTCAAGACCGGTTTGGTTTTTCAAATGTTGCAACAAATAGCTTGAATTAATGCTTCAACTGATTAAACTAAATGGAGTCCTCAAAAGTGAAACTCTGATATGTCAAAGTAATAATAAATACTAGGGCTGTTTCCAAATTTTGGATACTTCCACTGGCATAAGCCCTTCTGAATTATTTCTTTTTTCCACCCAATTATTACAATTTAGTCATGATGTATGTCAGGCTGAGAATGTCAACTCTTTGTGGTGTGAAGGTCCCAAAGCTCAGGTACTTAGCCACCTATTAAACTGCAAATGTTGAATAGAGTAGGCTTATTTATTCTCATTGAAAATAAAACCCTCTTTGTGAAGTCATTCACTGCTGATTTGGTGTGCTCCTCACTCCAAGACCCATCCACACAAAAGTTTAGAAAGTTATAAGTGTCATATTTCTTTGGCCAGAATGGTGGTCATTGGGACACAGCCATCTTTGCAGAGCTCTAAAGCCAAAAATCCAGGAACGCAGCCTTCCAGTTTCTGAACTGAGCTGTCATAATATGTGGTAACAGATTAGCAGCATTTTGATGCTCCTTTTTCTTGGGACAGTTTAGAAAATAATGATGAACTAGTTTCTTGTTTGAAACTTAATCCAGACAAGACAGAGGTACTCCTGGTCAGTCGCAAGGCCGAATAGGGCATAGGGTTACAGCCTGTGCTTGATGGGATTACACGCCCCCTGAAGGCGCAGGTTCGCAATCTGGGAGTGATCCTGGATTCATCGCTGAGCCTGGAGCCCCAGGTCTTGGCAGTGGCTGGGAGAGCTTTTGCACAGTTAAAGCTTGTGCGCCAGCTGCGCCCGTACCTTGAGAAGTCTGACTTGGCCATGGTAGTCCATGCTCTGGTTACTAGGCATGAGAAAAAAGTTATGAAAATCAAAAGAATTCGTAAGTGATTCGTATGTAATGGGACTTTCAAGTTTTTATGGGGAAAGGGCTGTCGTGCGGGCGGCCCCTTTCCTGCTAAGATATAACCCGACCCAGGCTTGGGTCGGGCTTATATCTTAGCAGGAAAGGGCTGCCGTGCGGGTGGCCCCTTTCCCGCTAAGAAATAACCCGACCCAGGCTTGGTCGGCTTTTATCTTAGCGGGTAAAGGGCTGCCGTGCGGGCGGCCCCTTCCCCGCTAAGAAATAACCCGACCCAGGCTTGGGTCGGCTTATATCTTAGTGGGGAAAGGGCTGCCGTGCGGGCGGCCCCCTTTCCCGCTAAGAAATAACCCGACCCAGGCTTGGAGTCGGCTTTTTATCTTGGGGGAAAGGGCTGCCGTGGCGGGCCCTTCCCGCTAAGAAATAACCCGACCCAAGCCTGGGTCGGCATATCTCAGCCATGAAGAGGCTGGCCGCGGCCAGCCTCTTCTTGGCCAAGATATCAGCCGACTGAAGCCCCAATCCAACCTGTGTTCCCTTAACACGGGTTGGATTGTGAGGTCGCAGGGGAAGGGTGTCATCGATGTCTCCCTTCCCCTGCCAGGTCAGAATCCAACCCGTATTAAGGGGAACACGGGTTGGATTGGGACCTCAGAGGGAGCAAGGGTGGCATCGATGCCTCCCTTAACCCCTGCGAGTTCCCAATCGGAGGAATTTCCTCCTGTTCTCCAGGCTCTCCCTCCGCTTCTGAGAGACAGCCTGGGAAACAGGAGGAAATTCCTCCGATCAAAGCGAGCTGCTTCCAAAGCGCGCTTGGAAGCAGCCCGGCCGAAGTTTCTCCCTGTTTCCCAGGCCTGGGTCGGGTTATTTCTTAGAGGGGAATCGGCCGCCTGCATGGCAGCCCTTTCCCCGCTAAGATATAAGCCGATCTAAGCCTGTCGGCTTATATCTCAGCCATGAAGACGCTGGCCGTGGCCAGCCTCTTCTTGGCTAAGATATCAGCCGACTGAAGCCCAACCTGTGTTCCCTTAACACGGGTTGGATTGTGAGCTTCGCAGGGGAAGGTGGCATCGATGTCTCCCTTCCCCTGCCAGGTCAGAATCCAACCCATATTAAGGGGAACACGGGTTGAGACCTCGCAGGAGCAAAGGGTGGCATCGATGCCTCCCTTAACCCCTGCGAGTTCCCACTGGAGGAATTTCCTCCTGTTCTCCAGGCTCTCCCTCCGCTTGAGAGACAGCCTGGGAAACAGGAGGAAATTCCTCCAATCAGCCTTCGAGCTGCTTCCAAAGCGCTTTGGAAGCAGCCCGGGCCGAAGCCTCCTCCTGTTTCCCAGGCCTGGGTCGGGTTATTTCTTACGGGAAGGGCGCCTGCACGGCAGCCCTTTTCCGCTGAGATAAGCCGACCCAAGCCTGGGTCGGATTATATCTTAGCAGGAAAGGGGCCGCCCGCACGGGGCAGCCCTTTCCCCGCTAAGATATGCCGACCCAAGCCTGGGTCGGGTTATATCTTAGCAGGAAAGGGGTCGCCCACACGGCAGCCCTTTCCCCGCTAGATATAAGCCGACAAGCCTGGGTCGGGTTATATCTTAGCAGGAAAGGGGCTGCCCGCACGGCAGCCCTTTCCTCGCTAAGATATAAGTTGACCCAAGCCTGGGTCGGGTTATATCTTAGCAGGAAAGGGGCCTCCCGCACGGCAGCCCTTTCCCTGCTAAGGTATAAGGCGACCCAAGCCTGGGTCTGGTTATATCTTAGCAGGAAAGGGCTGCCGTGCGGGAGGCCCTTTACCCACTAAGATATAAGCCGACCCAAGCCTGGGTCGGGTTATATCTTAGCAGGAAAGGGGCCAGTTGGACAGCCCTGTTCTAGTTTACCAAGAGCACGTTCCTCATACCCTCCAGGTCACTAGCACCCTTACTACATTCTTACTATTAGAATTTATTATTTAATTCTAATAAATGCTCTGGAGAAGCAAGCCTTGACTATTTTATTTAGTAATACTACTACTACTACTAATAATAATATATTAATGCTTTATATCTCCCTGCAAGGAAACCAAGGGAAATGTTGCCCCTTGATTTGCCTGTGCTTAAAACAGTGTCAATCCTGTTTCCCTGCTTTTCAGACGTTAGAACCAATTTAGAATTTCATTAGTAATTACGTTACATTCTAGAACTTTTTGGAAATTTTTTTGTAAGTCTTTCTATTACTAATTTTAAAAAATCCCCCCCATTTGATTTTAGAATCGTGATTTTTGGATTCTAAACCATGCCTTCTGATTACATCTCAAATAGACTACTGCAATGCACTCTACGTGGGGTTGCCTCTGAAGACTGTTCAGAAACTGCAATTAGTCCAACGCTCGGCAGCCAGGTTACTAACAGGAGCGCGGTACAGGAAGCATACAACTCCCTTGTTGCGCCAGCTCCACTGGCTGCCAATTAGTTTCTGAGCACAATTCAAAGTGCTGGTTTTAACCTACAAAACCCTATACGGTTCTGGCCCAGTTTACTTGTCTGAACGAATTCTCCCCTATGAACCATCAAGGACATTAAAATCCTCTGGAGAGGCCCTGCTCTCGATCCCACCATCTTCGCGTCTGGTGGGGACGACAGACAAGGCCTTCTCTGTTGTGGCCCCTTGGCTGTGGAACTCCCTCCCAAGCGATGTTAGATCTGCCCCCTCCCTGTTGTCCTTCAGGAGGTGGGTGAAGACTTGGATGTGGAACGAGGCTTTCCCAGAATAGGCTGAGATTGATTTCAATCTGAAATGAGTGACCACTTTTATAGACCAAATTGAATGTAGTTTTAATGGCAATGTGGGTTTTTGTAGCAACCCAGTTCTCTTTTGTGCCTGGGGGGCAGGGGGCAGCTCCGGGGGTCTCCCTTGCATTGGAGCCAGCCGCAGCTGATGAGGAAATGGAGGAAGGGGTTAATGAGTTAGCTGGGCCTTCCTCTCCCACTGAGAGCCTGGCTTGGGATGACGGATGGCCGGATGGTTATGAGAACTGGGAAGGTCAGACTGATTCAGAAAGTGTTGATAGTGACGATTGTTATGAGAAGCCAGGTGGTTTTGGGTCGCAGGAGAGAATCAGGGAAACATTGGAGGATGAGCCCATGGAAGCTGAAAGGGAGTCTGGCTCTCATGAAGATAGCGAACCAGGTGCTGGGAGGCAAGGATGGGACTTCGATAGGAGAGAGAGCATTGAGTCCAGCTGGAGGGGTTGGCACCGCAGCCTAGAGCGCCAGAGAAGTGCGAGGTCCCGTAGCACAGATTGGCGCCGAAGCCTAGAGCATCGGGGACCTCGCCAAGGGGATTAAGTATAGGATCCGTGGGAACGGATCATCAGTAGCTCGGCCACTTCTAATCTTCACAGAGTGAAGCGAGCAGAGGACCACGGAACCAAGTTGCCGGCTCGTGCCTTGCCAAGAAGTTTCTTGGGTCTTGTTTGAACTTTGCCTTGTTCCTTGATCCGCCTTGTTTTGCGGAGCCTCTTGCCAAGTCTTCGACCAAGCTTTTGCCAAGCCATTGTTTTGGATTACTACGGACTCTTTCTTTGGATTGAACTTTTCATTATTTTATGGACAATTACCTTTTCACCTGTTCTTTATTATTCAATAAATAGTTAGCTGATTATTGTCTCTGTGTGTGTGATTAAGGGGCCGGCCGAGTCCTTGCATCGTGACAGTTTTATGTATTTCTGTTTTTATGTATTTTAATATACTGTTTTAAGATGTTTTAAATTTGTATAGCATTGAATTTTGCTGTAAGCCGGTCTGAGTCCCTCAATGGAGGTGAGAAGGTTGAGTGCAAAAATTTTAAATAAATAAATAAAATTGTCTTTAAAAGCATTTATAATTAACATATCACTTACTTACATTCCAAGCTAAATGCAAGAGCACCTTGAAATATTTCCTGTAGAAAGTCTTTTGATTTACTTGGCATCAGAATCAGTGCAGTGCATAGCAAAGAATTGATATAAGGGACATCCAAAAGTTCACCGGGTGATCTTCACTATATGTATGTGACAACAATAAAGAGGATGTGGAAGTACATGGAGGTTTTTCACTTTGATTTGAGAAAAGACATTCATGTTTGTAACTACTGAAACTGTGGAAGAAAACTGCTCTGAGTTCCAGAATATGTTTATATTGTGATGACAGAGAATGCTCCATGAAGATGTAATAAAATATTTGAGAGACACTAATTGCTATATATGCAGCACTTGAGGGGAAACCTGCTGAACTTATTCTGAGAAAGGCGGAGATGAAAATAATCAAATAGAAACAGTAGAAGCAAGTGCTATGCAGAAATGAATGGTTAATCAATTACTTCTTTAGAATTCATTTTTCATCCCCAGTGTATTCAAGTGACTATCAAGGTAATTTTAATAAGAAAATAGTATATTACTCCCGGATGGTTGTACAAGACTAACACTGTTGTAGAATTTCTAAGGCAGTAATTTGGGATGATTTCCACATGAAATATATCGCATTACATGTATGAGTAGAAATACAGCTAAGCAAATTTTCAGGCTCAAATGTCTCCTTCTCTTCTTGCTTCCCGTATTGATCAGAGAAAGATTTGTGCGGCATTTAGTTTCATTTTCAAAGAGGCTCATTTTGTTGTCACATACAAACCAGAGACCATGGTTTGTGACAAACTCCATTTAGTTAAACCAGGAGTTTTAACAATCATGAGCCAAGGTCTAAAGCAGGGGTGCCCACACTTTTTCAGCATGCGAGCTACTTATAATAAAACCAAGTCAGAAAGATCTACCGAGAGAGAAGCAGGACGGAGCAGGGGGAGGGGGCGGGGCTTGGCACGGCCTGGCTCCACCCCCTCTGTCTTGAGCTCTACCACAGCTTCTCTAGGCTTGAGGAGCGTAGTGCCAAGCCAGTGGAGGCATAGCTAGCAATCACTGGCTTGGCACTACGCTCCTCAAGGCTGAAGAAGCCATGGTAGAGCTGTAGCTGGGGAGGGAGGGGCTTGGCGTGGCATGGCTCCGCCCCCCCTCCCCCTCTGGCTTTAACGCTACCACAGATTCTCCAGGTTTGAGGAGGGTAGTACCAAGCTAGTGGTGGCATAGCTAGCCACTACTGGCATGGCACTACCCTCCTCTATCCTGGAGAAGCTGTGGTAGCACTAAAGCCGGGGGAGGGGTGGGGCTTTGTCCAGCCTGGCTCCTCCCCCTCCCCCTCTGGCTTTAGCGCTACCACAGCTTCTCCAGGCTAGAGGAGGGTCCTGCCAAGCCAGTGGTGGCATAACTAGCCACTACTGGCTTGGCACTACCCCCCTCTAGCCTGGAGAAGCTGTGGTAGTGCTGAAGCCGAGGGGAGGGGGCGCGGCTTGGCGCAGCATGGCTCCGCCCCCTCTAGAAGTGCCTCATTCGGCTGGGATCGACCTCCTTCGGTCCTGGGATCGGCCAGTCGATCGCGATTGACTTGCTGGGCAGCCCTGGTCTAAAGTTTAGGGAAAATATCAGAATTCACTTGAAACTACAATTTGTGATTCTATACAAAATCAATTTCAGATAATTTGAGATTATCTGAAAGCCACATAAAAGGAAATGAGAAGAATGCACAAGCCTGAGACTTTGCTTAATTTTATTCCTGCTTCATATACATTTAGTACTGAACTATGACATACCAATTGGGGTTGTTATTGCGTGCCTTCAAATCTAAATCTGAGAGAGTATGGCTTGCCCAAGTAAAAGTGGAATTATGTAACTGTGCAGGGATTTGAACCCCCTTGTTCTCTAATGCTCAGACCACTGCATCATGCTGGCTCTCCAAAAATCAGAGAACGATTGGTTTATTGTACGCATTGCTTTTCCTTTTTTCTTATTTTTTTTCTTTTTTAAAGATCATGAATTTCATTTGGGATCTCTCTGGGAAGGGCATAAAGTTAATATCAGTGCTTAGAGGTCTTTTTTGTAGACATCTGGCTAATTTCAGACATTGCAAGGAGAATATACTTTCTCTGTAAATCGAGATTCAACTCAATAATGTGAAGTTTTTTAAGAATACAATACCAGGTGTGGGCAAACCCAGACCCAGGGGCCTGATGCAGACCCTTGGGCTCTTTTCTCAGGCCCCCCTCTCTCTCACCATCTTATCCTTTTTTCCATCTTTCTTTCTTTACTCCTTCCCTTCCTTTATTACCTCCCTCTTTCTCCCTCCCTCCCCTCCCTCCCCTTCCATCCTTCCTTCCCTCTTTCCTCCCTCCTTTCCCCTCTTTCTCCTTCCTTCCTTCCTTCCTTCCTTCTCTTTTGTCTTTCCTTCCTTCTCTCTTTCCCCCCTCCCCTCCCTTCCCTCCCTCAATTCCCTTCCTTCCTTCTCTTTTGTCCTTCCTTCCTTCCTTCTCTCTTTCCCCCCTCCCTTCCCTCTCTCAATTCCCTTCCTTCCTTCTCTTTTTTCTTCCTCCTTTCCTCCCTGCAGCTGGGAGAAGAAACAATAGGGAGGGAACCTGAGAACCATGTTTTAAGATAAAGGCTGTCCCATTGCGGAAGAGGGGGGAAACTGACTTTCAGCTACTCTAGAGACCATGGCACAAGGGAGCAATGATTTCAAATGACAGGGAAGGATATTCGACTTAAAAGATTAGGAAGAACTTCATGAGAGTAAGAATTGTTGGAAAGCGGCATAGGCTGCCTCGGGGTGTGGCGGAGTGTCCATCTTTGGAGGCTTTTCTACAGAGGCTGCCTATTGGGAGTGCTTTGATTGTGCCTTCTTGAATGGCAGGGGTTTGGACTGGATGACCCTTGGGAGCCTCTTCCAGCTCTAGGATACTAGGATCATATATCAAGAGTAGGCAATACGGAGTCTAATGGAAACACTTTTTCTCTCACATCCACCATCTCATCCTGATGAAGGCTAAACCTTTTGGGATCCAAATGTTTCCCATCTTTCCTTCACTTTCTGCCTCCAAAAGAGAAGAGAATGGGAAGTAAAGGGCAGGGAGTGGACTTGGGGAGAACTCTGGGCCTGCCCACCCCACTCCGGCCTTCCATGCTGCTCCCAGGTCAGACAATTTGCCCATGCCTGTACTATACTATGTCTGGCACAATAGAACAAAACACATTAATTTTAAAGAGATGCTATGGTATCATGCCTTGCTGTGATACATTGGGGCATTTCTACCTTGATATAGGTACACAGAAACATTTTAAAACGGTTTGCAACTATGCTGAAATACTACCAAATGCAACAAGGCATAAGGAGCATCATTGCAGTGTAACAGTGTGCATTGCAGTCTCTGAGTCACTGTATAAGCAAATTACAGTTTTTAAAAACTAAGATATTTCCCTTGACAGGCTAAACCAATATTATAGCCATACCAAGCAGAAAATAATGCATTATTAAGCATTTGCTGGAGAAACTGGAAGCACGCGGTAGGTCTGACTCATAAAGGCCATTCTCAGTAGACTGGGGTTTACTACCTTTGTTCTTATCTCATGGAGGATGTCTAATATTTATGACCTGGACCTTTCATAGAATATGTGATTAAAGTAACGCAATGAAGTCTGAAGAAAATGACAGAATCATATATTTTATATTGTGATTGCCTCTCCACTGCAAAAAAAATCCAGAAGCTTCATAAATTATGAATTCTTATTCAGCTAGCAGATATTAAAGAAGCTGTTGGAAATATGGCCAGAGAACCACTGCACATCCATCCATATTTGCTAATGATTTCAAAAGAAATTTCTCTTGAATATTGGAGGAAAATCTGGGCTCCTTTGCTTCTCATATATGGCGCATATATCTTTTAGAATTTGAATCAGTTACATAAACCTACATTACTAAAGCAAATTTTGACAAATATTGTGGCCATTAGAAACTGTTTATTTATCAGACCTTGGAATGCATAGGTATTTTGTTTTGTTTTAAGTTTTGTTTGAATAAAGCTTCAAGAGAATGAGAACCAGCATGGCCAATGAATCTAAAGAGGAAACTTTTCCATGAGCAGATTTTGAAAATATTATTCATTTAAGGCCTGGCTTGTATAATGTATATGTGCTACCAATTGCCCAGATAGTGTTGACACTTTTGAACCGATCTAAGAAAATCCCCAAGGAAGTTGGATTGTTTATATCCAATCTCTAGTATTCCTTTCTCGATCGAGGTGCTGAAATATTTGGTGGGATCTGAAGCTCATATGTTTTGGGATGATGTGGATTATCTAGATCCATTACAGTTTACTTTGTATAACACAGATAGCTTTGTTTGATTATCTATATTTGGAACTAGATAAAGAAATGTGTTTTTGTTCATTCTTCCGAACCACTCAATAGCTTTCAATACCAAATGCCATGGTATGAAGTTTGACACCACTTTAACTGCCATGGCTCAATACTATTGAAATATAGAAATTGTGATTTTACAATTCCTTTCTCTACCAAAGATTGCTGGCATCTCATCAAACTACAAATCCCAGAATCTCATAGCATTAAGCCATGGCAGTTAACATTATGTCAAGCTGCACTCATTCTTTACAGCAAGGGTGGGCAATTACCGGCCCTCCAAGTGTTTTGGACTTCAACTCCCAGAAATCCTAGCTAGTTTACCAGCTAGGTTACCAGCCCTCCAGGTGTTTTGGACTTCAACTCCCAGAAATCCTAGCTAGTTTACCAGCTGTTAGGATTTCTGGGAGTTGAAGTCCAAAACACCTGGAGGGCTGGTAATTGCCCACCCCTGCTCTACAGTGTAGATGCACCCTGAGTTACCTATTTGGTAACAGTTTTATATAGACTCTAGATCAGGGATCCTCAAATTTTTAAACAGAGAGCCAGGTCACAGTCCCTCAAACTGTTGGAGGGCCGTATTATAATTTGAAAAAAAATATGAATGAATTCCTATGCACACTGCACATATCTTATTTGTAGTGCAAAAATCACTTAAAAACAATACAATAATTAAAATGAAGAACAATTTAAACAAATATAAACGTATGAGTATTTCAATGGGAAGTGTAGTCTGCTTTTGGCTGATGAGATAGGATTGTTGTTGTTGGGTGCTTTCAAGTCGTTTCAGACTTAGGTTGACTCTGAATGAGGGCTGGGTAAATGACCGTAGAGGGCTGTATCCAGCCCCCGGGCCTTAGTTTGAGGCCCCCTGCTCTAGATGGTTCTACATATCTATCTCAGAAGTTCAGTTCCATTGGCATGCTGATGACAGCTAAATCTATTTCCTTTCCATTTAAATACAAATCAACTGCTTCAATTCTAAATAAATGTCTGATATTCATAAGAGACTGAGTGAAAACTAAAGTTTTCTCCAGAAAAAAAGAAAGCAGTCTTACTTTATAGTAAAAAAAAGTCAGACCAGAGAATATGGATTCTACCTGTTCTGGAAAAGGTTTCATTAAGTAACTTTGAAGATTAAGGTTCATAGTCTAGAGTTTATCGTTTGGATGAACTCATGTATTTGGCCATGCACCTGCATTTGCATTTGATGACCATAGCACAGTTAAATTTAATAAACTAATAGTTCAGCTTAGGATGCCATTCCTAAAAATATCTGATCTGGCCACAACAACATTTATTTATTTATTTATTTATTTATTTATTTATTTATTTACTTAATTTATATTCCGCTCTTCTCACCCCGAAGGGGACTCAAAGCGGATTACAGTACACATACTTTGCAGACAATCCCTGCAGTTCAACATATGACATATAAACATGTGACATTTATCACAATACAGAACAGTACATACATTTTGACATTTAGACAAAGACAAACTTTCTGGCCACCAGGGGGAGCTGACGCATTCCTCATCACTCTCAGCATTTGCTTCCAGCGTCGCTTTGTTGTTTCTTCCGCATTCCTCAGCGATTCTTTATGGCCTCATGAATCAGTCTAAATTTGCCTCCTCACTTTTAATGTGGTACCTTTATCTCCTACTTGACAAATGTAACTGTCTTTTGGGCTGCAAAGGTCGGCAGCAGGCTACACTTAAGGTCAAGAACCCACCTTGACCCGGGCAGGCCTCGAACTCATGACCTACTGGTCAGAGAGATCTTATGCAGCTGACACTTAGCCAGCTGCGCCACATTCCCGGTGCAACATATGCATTCATGACATCTCCTTTAAATACTGTAATTCTTTATGTAAGAGTAGAACTTCAGCTGGTCTACAATGCCTCAATCAGATTATTAACAAGGTACACACGGAGTATGGGGTTGCTTTAAATCAAGGTAAATGTCCCTTTGTACCTTACTGTCAAAGAAAATCCAGTTTTTTCATTAGTATACTGTAACTACAATTTCAAGAGGAATGGTTAAGGCTCAAGGGCCCCAAGAAATATTTGGAAGGCTACTTGTGGTTGACTTTTTATTCAGACCAGCTGTAGCCAATATTGTTCAAGATGGACTAATTGTATAAAGTAATTTCCTATGTTCCTATGTTGTCTTGCAAGCTAGGTCTTGGAGCATATGCTGTTGTTGAGGGAGAATTGTCTCCAAGATAAAAATCCATATAGAAGAAAACCCTAAAATTAAATATATATTATAGATCAACTAAAAATTAAGTCCAGGCATACAGTAGCAATTAAAATTAATGGAGGACAAGTCAGCAATGGATACAGTGATTATTTGAGGATTTTTAAAAACATGAATCAGACCACTTGATCACATCCCAAGATTGCAATGAAAGCACAAATATAGGTTGTTTTCTTCTTTACAAAAGAGGAAAAGGCGCACTGCTAGTTTTCACACTCACAGCTATAAGAGCTCACCTGTTAACGCAGTCACATATCTTATTTGCGATAAATAGGACCACAGCTTTTATTGGTTTCACCTGCAAATATAGGCTTACTGTCAGCATGGGTCCAAATTCAGGCATTACTTACCTACTGATGACCCACCATTAACCCAGTCCACTTGCTGGAGAGATGGAGGATATGGGAGTCCACAGGGTAGAATGTGAATGTGTGATTCCCTTGCCACCAGCACATGGCAGCACAAAATGGGAGTGGTCCTAGTTGCCCCACCTCCTATATCCCCCAATAGAACCCATTTTACAAATCCCAGCAGGCAACCAGATCCATTTGCTAATTAACTGAATCTGGACCGCATGTCAATTCACCTAAAATCATAACAATATTGCAAATATTAAACGCAATCCAAGGGTTGGTGGGGATGAAGTCATCAAACTGGTTGAATAGGTGAGTTATATAGCCCACCCTGCAACCAGAGGGAAAACCTCCCCGAGTTCCCTCTGGCCCACTCTTAGAAGGTTTAATATTTACTTCAGTTTTTACAATTGTCATTTTAGCATATAAATGTTCAATACTGTTTTAAGTACCATATTCAATACTGGGTTTTAACTTTGCTTGTGACATTGTTTCTTAATGCCTGAATATATATGTTCTTATTTTGATGTTTGTTTTGTACATGTTTGGTGCTAGTCATTGACTGTAAATAAATGTACCTCTGGCCCAGAGCCGGATCTTGCACTCCGCAAAGTAAGCATTTGCTTACCACTTGGCAATATGCAGGGGCGCATTTTACGTTGTCCCCAGCCCACTCCGACGCCCCGCTGCCTTCTGCCACTGGCCAGTCCACATGGCGTCCGCCTCAATCAGTGCCGACTCCGAGCACGAGGAGCGTAGCCTGGAGGAGGGAGGGAGCAGGGAGCAGGAGGACAGAGGGAGGAGGAGAAGTCTGCTGATTAGAATCCAATTTGCTGTAATCTCTGCAGAGAGAGGGAGGGAGGGGTGTGGTTTTCTTTGACTTGGCCCTGCCCCTCGCGAGCGCCCGTCAGCTGGAGCTGCTGCCGGCCTGCATCCAAGATGGTGGCAGGGCCGGAGCGGGGCTTAGCGGAAGTGGGGGCTAAGTGTAGACACCTCCTCCTCCTTGGGGGCAGTGGGATGGCTCGGGTGCCCGGAGCCGCAGGCTGGCTTTCAGGCAGGCGGGCAAGACGAGGTGGAGGCCGCGAGAGGGCAGGAGGATGGCGGACCTCATCAAGAAGCAAGTTTGAATGTTCAATTGGCCACCTTGTTGAATAAGGGCCTTTCAGCGTCAAGGTCTGCCTGCTTTCTGCCTGTGTGTGTGTGTATGTATATATATATATATATATATATATATATATATATATATATATATCTGTGGAATGATGTCCAGGGTGGGGAAGGAACTCTTGCCTGTTGGATGCAGGTTTGAATGTTCAATTGGCCACCTTGATTAGCATTGAATAATGGCTTTTCAGCATCAAGGTCTGCCTGCTTTCTGGCATGATTGGTGGTTTTCCCATACTTCCCAAAGCTCCAACAAACCATGAAGTCTTTTGAGAAGAAAAAGAACCTGGTGTGTCAGGAGAAAATGGCACCTGCAGACTCTGTCCACAAGAACCTCCACTCACTAACTTCAGAGCTCCATTTTTTACATACAGTACATAACAGGAAACTGTGCTTTCAACAGTGTAATATATTTCAAGAGCTCAAAGATTTCCTTAAAAAGTATTTAAGGTCTGTTTCTTCTCTGTGTTATTGGCTTTTGCCAAAGAGTTGACAGGAAGCCCTTTCAAATGCCAGCAGGAAACAGGGTTGCAGTAACATTATATTAAAAAGTAGATATAAATTGATTAGTGTTCCCCATTGTAATGGAATTGTCAAGCAACGAAACCATCCATCTCAGCATCAGGACTGGCATTGATCTGGTTATTGCTCAGGAGAGTATGTGTGGATGTTTGGCTTTAATCAGACAGTCATTTTTGATGACTTGATATTAAACAGCAAAGAAATTGCTCAGAGAGATTTTCTATTTTTTTGTTTAAAGGTTTCCCAGATGCACAAGAGACACATTATTCTTACAGCAGAATGAAAAGCCAGCCAATTTGCACAAGAGGAAGAATCTATTAACAAAGCCTGCAAATTACAGGGTGAAGGGAAGTATTACTGGGGTGAGCGGAGTATAGAAAAAGTTCCTTTGTTGCCTGCCATCTGCAATCTGTCATAGGAGGCCTATACTCCACGAAAGAAATAATGGTGACTCAACATTCTGAACCTGGAGAGAGAGAGAGAGAGAGAGATGCCATTAAAGAAAAATCAACATCTATTTTCTAGAATGGAGTCCAGTTTCACTAAGTGTTAAATGCTTGTTCCAGAGATTCCCTATTTCATTATATAGTAAGGAATTTCTACATATCCTTTGATATCAGTTTATACGACAAATTACAAATGTAATGATAATGAGAGTGAAAAAAATAAAACTAAAAAGCAACAGTTAGCAGCGGCATGGGGTGGGAGAGGGAATCAGATATGACATACCTAGGGCTGTAATCATATTTTGCACCATGGAACCTATTTAGTTTTTGCAGATTTATTTATTTATCTATTTAAAACTTTTATACCCCGGCCTTCTCACCTCTGAAGAGGGACTCAGACCGGCAAACAGCAAGTATACAATGCTAACATTTAAAATCTAAAACATCATAAATTTACAATAAAATTATCAAATACAAATACAATAAATACATTTAAAAAGCCTTTCGCCAAAGTAAAATCGAGTCCAACTCAATCTGTATATTCGGTCCGTATCTAGTGGTTAGCGACTTTTAGTCGATTCGCGATCTCCTCCTTCATTCTGCGAAGGCCTCATTGCACAGCCACGTTTTCACCCACTTCCTAAAAGTCAGGAGGGAGGGGGCAGATCTGATTTCATTTGGGAGGGAATTCCACAGCCGAGGGGCCACCACAGAAAAGGCCCTGTCCCTCATCCCCACCAGACGTGCCTGCGAAAGTGGTGGGACCGAGAGCAGGGCCTCTCCAGAAGATCTTAACACTCTTGATGGTTCATAGGGGAGAATATGTTCGGACAGGTAAACAAGGTCGGAACCGTATAGGGTTTTGTAGGTCAACACCAGCACTTTGAATTGTGCTCAGAAGCTAATTGGCAGCCAGTGGAGCTGGCGCAACAAGGGAGTTGTGCGCTCCCTGAACCCCACTCCCGTTAATGATCTGGCTGCTGCGTGCTGGACTAATTGCAGCTTCCGGGCAGTCTTCATAGGCAACTCCACATAGAGAGCATTGCAGTAATCTATATGGGATGTAACCAGAGCATTGGACCACCTTGCAATCACTGTGGCCAAGTCCGACTTCCCAAGATATGGGCGCAGCTGGTGCAAAAGCTCCCCTGGCTACCTCCGAGACCTGGGGTTCTTTTATATATATATATATATATATATATATAGAGAGAGAGAGAGAGAGAGAGAGAGAGAGAGAGAGAGGTATAGGTATAGGTATAGGTATAGGTATAGGTTTTCCCCTGACATTAAATCCAGTTGTGTCCAACTCTGGGGTTTGGTGCTCATCTCCATTTCTATGACAAAGAAATAGTAGACACCTCCAAGGTCATGTAGCCAGCATGACTGCATGGAGTACCGTTACCTTCCTGCTGGAGCGGTACCTATTAATCTACTCACATTTGCATGTTTTCAAACTGCTAGGCTGGCAGTAGCTGGGGCTAACAGTAGCATGGGAGCTAATGCTACTCCCAGGATTTGAACCTGTGACCTTTCGATCAGAAAATTCAGCAGCTCAGTGGTTTAACCCACTGTGCCACCAGGGACTCCATATATAGAGAGACAGAGAGACAGAAAGAGAGGGAGAGGGAGAGGAAGGGATCGAGGGATAGATATCTATTTGCATGAAATAATGAAATAAATTGGGGTTGGCACAAAATGATAGCATCAGAGGCTATAAGAAGGCTTGATATTGAGACAGTTCTAGGGAAGAATGACAAAGGACCTTAGAATTTGAATGTGAACTTTCATTTGCCTCCTCAATTGAAGCCTAACTGTATAGAACAGTCCTTTTCAAAAAAAATATGTTTTTCTTTCTTTTTGGTAATGCCCCTTTATACCTTTTGACCAGTCTGTCTCCTGAACCATACCCATAATGCCTCATTGAGACAGGACATAAGCACACAAATCTCTCTGCAGATCAACTAAAATTTCTTCAAGTCAATGGACTCCTTAGGGCACATTGACACTATAGTGTAGCATAAAACTACTTTGGGAGAAACTGCTTTTGCTGTGCAAGTGATTTGACTGACAGGCCTAGAAATGATTTGAGTGGGTGATGACAATAACCATGAAACTAGGTCACAAAACACTGCTATTTCTATAAGTCACTGATATGCACATCAGTGGATTATTTATTTATTTATTTATTTACAATATTTATACCCCGCCTTTCTCTACCCCAAAGGGGACTCAAGGCGGTTTACAGATAGGCAAAAAATCAATGCCTTAATCACAGTATACAATTTTCCGGGTTTACTTCAGACAAATACTCTGATTGAATTTGGTCAGTGATAAGCTCAGTTGTGGTGCGAAGGAGCCAAGGTGAACACTGAATTCATGTAGTCCCTTCCTCACTTTCCTAATATGGCCACAAAGAGATTAGAAGCCCTTTCTTCCTTTTCTTATTTCCATCACCATATATTACGGAGACATCTGAACTCTAAACTTTGATCCATTCAAATTATAGTTTGTCGAAACAAGCCAGCTTCACAACTCAGTTAAGGTTAACCAATTGTTCAAAGGCAGATGATTTGAAAAGTTGAATTCTTTGTGGTTATGTCGACGGAAACAGAGAAGGAGAACCAAGTCTTTTGTTTGTTCCATCACAATCAACCATGACATATTTTGATATCCAAAAAGTCATGGTGTTGAACACTTTGTCCCAAATTATCTTAAATTTTGTTGAGTTTTCAGATCAACCGAGTCTAGAAATGTGCTTCTGAAATTCATAGCCTGACGGTTGAACATGAGAAATGTAGTCACGGAGTTGTTAAAAACAAAAACAAAACTCTAACCCATCAGTATCAGTGAATTCCTGTCAGTCACACTTACTTTTGATTCCTCTAAAATATTTGCTCAACCTCTTCTGTTCATTTGCTTGTCATGCTTGTTTTGATATTCAGTTGACAGTCTATTCCAAAACGACTGACACCAGCAAATGCCACCGGGTGCCAGTGGGGAAGCGAGAAGATGGCTGATTGTATTACCATTTTAAATGGTCTTGTCTTACTCTGCTGAGTGCTGTGATTTTCTTCTTTCCGTACCTGCCACAGCAGATTAACTTGATCCTACTGTAGTCTTACGCTGGTTCAAGTTGCATGTGGCCCTCTGCTTAGCACAGCAACTCTGTTTTCTCAAATTACTGCAGCAGACTGCTTCACTTTTCTCTCTTTCAATAACTCCTAAAGTTAAAAAAAAAAGGTCATTGGTGAAATGGTTTTGTGATATTCTTCAGAGCTGAATTCTCGCTTTGTTCTTGGAGGTCATTTGTTTTTATCTGTTTATCTGTTTACAAACCAGAAAAATAAAGAATGCCTTGGAGAAAACCTCCTTGGCGACCATACTGAATTTTTCTTATTTTTTTCAGCTTCAAAAGGGTTTTGTTTTGCTTTGCTTTGTTTTGTGTGTGCGCGCAAAAAGAAAGGCAGACCATCATACACAGCTATACCTTATCTGTCTCATCAGGAGTTTGCAGTATCAAAACATTGCCTGCAGCCAAACAGCAAAGGATTCCTCCCTCTTTGAATGTATAATTTATGAAATGGTAGAACAAATTAAAATGGGACCATGAAGGAAGTAATAGATGAGCAGGCTGCTTATGTGTATAGCAACTTTTATTCACTTCGAGCTTGGGGACTCTGCAGTGTCTGGGTTATGAGAAGAAAGTATTGCTTGTTTTGGGATATTAGGTAATATAACTTAGGTAATCTGTACTGCTATTTATTAGAAAAACACCAGTGTTTACTTTTATTTTGTATGAATGCTCCTAGTTGAAATTGCATTAGGATGTGGGGGAACTACAACTCCCAGAATTAAAGAACAATGACCCCCAGACCCCCACCTGTATTCACAGTTGATCATGTTGGGTCTGTGTACCAAGTTTGGTCCAGATCCATCATTGACTGGGTTTAGTGCTCTCTGGATAAGGGTGAACTACAACTCTCAGATTCCCAGGGCAATCATCCCCTATGCTGCCAGTATTCACAGTTGACCATGTTGGGTCTGTGTGCCAAGTTCTGCCTTGATGTAAGATGAACTACAACTTCCATCCTGTTGCAGGCCCGGATTAACACTTTTTTGTGCCCTAGGCCACAGTTTGGAATTACGCCCCCTTTAAACCAACCTCCCACCACCTCCAAGGTCCCCATTCCCAGTGGCTGGAAAGCTCCGCTGTGCTCTGAAGGTCTCCTCGGGAGTCGGGAGGCTTGGGGAGAGCGTAGCTAGTGCAAACTCGCTCCAAAGGCACGCACGAGAGAGAGAGAGAGAGCATGAGAGAGAGAGCACGAGAGAGCACGTGAAAGAGTGAGAGAGCGCGCGCGAGAGTGTGTGTGTGTGAGAGAGAGCGTGTGCGAGAGAGAGAGGGCACAAGAGAGAGAAAGTGCATGCGAGAGAGAGAGAGAGAGCACACGAGAGACAGAGGGGATGGAGTAGAGACTTTGCCGGGAGAAGGAGCAAGGAGGGGCATGAGAAAGGGGGAAAGAGGGGCGCAGACCAGTTTTGGGGTTTTTTGGTCCGTGATCTGCGCTCCCCTCCCTGCTTGCGCCCCTAGGCCATGGCCTCATTGGCCTTATAAGTAATCCGGGCATGTCCTGTTGAGTCAGTCCTCCAAACCCCTCCAGTCTGTTCAGTTGCTGATCTATTCATCTGTTTGCTGTGTGCCATAGGAAAAGGTAAGAAAGGGTTAAGGGAGAGGCAAATTCCATACAAGGAATCCTGGGATATCTGCCTGTGGTGGAGGAAACACATCAAATCTAGGATGAACTATCCCCAAAGGAAAGCATTCCTTGGGTGGTGGGCTGCAGTGTTGGGGAGTACATTGGCAACGTTAGGGCTACATGTTCATGGCACTCGCTATAACCTGCAGTGTCAGGGAGTGCCTTTGGAGGCTTCTCAGCACTTGGAATTATAGCTTGTTTGTGGCAGTGGGAGGCTGTCTGTGTAACTGGACACCTCTGTCACATACACACATACACATTTTTCACTTTTATTAGGTGTATAGGTAGATTAGTCAGAAAGATTTTCTTGAACATGCAGCATCCTCTTTCTTTTTCATTTTTCCAAAGCTGCTTGTAGGTATTTGATAGCATTCAACAATCACTTGTCATTGAATACAAACAAAAAATGTAACCAATTAATTCATTGCCTGGTGTGGGCCAACTATCGAACTGAGCAAATATTTTCATTGGCTTCTTTTTAAGCACTTAGGCAAAATGCATCAAAATGCATATGTATACTTAAAACCATTGATATCAGTTGGTTTAAGTGCCCACTTAATACTGTGTTGGATTGTGATGTATATGCTCAATTGATTTTGCACCCAAATGAACTTCACTTTAAAGTGGTAGTCAATGCCAGTAATATTTCACTGAGCTGTTGCAAATACGTTTGAAAGAATAGCTATGCTTCTATATTATAAAATTGCTGGATGGGGTTACACTCCCCCTGAAGACACTGATCCACAATCTGGGAGTTCTCCTGGACTCAACATTGAACCTGGAGGCCCACATATCTCCTATGGCCAGGAGGGCCTTTGCACAATTAAAATGTATGTTCCAACTGTGCCTGTTCCTTGAGAATCCAGATCAGGCCACGGTGGTACATGCCTTAGTTGCATCCCGTCTGGATTACTGTCATGCACTCTGTGTGAGGCTGCTTTTTGCTCTTGCAAAATACACCAAATACGGAAAGCTTGGAAATTTCAAAATGCATATTTGTTCTTATGCATATTTTAAGTGTTTGTAGAGAATGTGCTTGTGAACCTGAAAAATGCAGAAATAATTAACTGTGCAACTGCAAAATTGCACAGAGACAAAGCCTCTCATTAGATGCTAAACTCTAATAATTCAAGAAAAAACATACAGTATATTTAAAAATGTAATAAATGGAGTAATTCATGGGTTGGGAGGAGTTACGTATCATCAGCTGTGATTATGATAACAACAACAACAACATTTATTTATACCCCACCATCATCTCCTCAGAAAAAGCACACCATATGCTTTTAAGAATAGTGGCTCCCCTGGCATACTACACCTCTCAGTAAGATGAATTTGAAACACCATTACCTGTTTTCAGAGCCTCAGAGGTAGTCCTTTATGGTCCCCTGCTATGCAGGCTGATGGTAGGAGCATGTTATGTATTGTTTTCTTGGAAAGGATCTTAGATGGAAAACACTTGGATGCTTTGATTAGTTTGTTTTTAGTCATGTAGGGCTTCATCTTTTGTTACCACTACTCAATTTTATTTTCTGAAAATATCACTTCCTGCTTGAATTCAAGTGCTGTATCTTCTGCAAACGTAAACCATTCATTTAGATGAATTTAAAGAGTTCATTCAGATAAATGCAAAGATTGTAAGTCTTGAGAAGTTTCCAGAGAATGAAAGGATTCTTATCTCTTTTTGTACTTCTTCCGTTCCTTTGTCATCAAAAACTTCACCTGTCAAACTGTGTTAGCAACTTTGCATGCTTATATCCACTGTTAGCTAGTTTGCATGTTACCCTCTAAAACTCTAGGCAAAAGTATATATAGCTCTATAAGTTAGTTACATAAGCATATATATTACCATAATAACTTGTTTGTTTTCATTTCTCTCTAACATACAGCCATATTGTACTCTCCTCTTTCTCTTCTTCATTAGACATGTGTTTGATTTTGAAAATATATTTATAAGTAAAGGGACTTTTATAAGTCAAAGGAAATTAAACTTTCTTATTTCCCTGCTATGTCCTGTATGTGTGTGGGTGTGATTCATTGTTGTTCAGCTTCTGCCTTGTCAACTTGATTACGCTGTTTGAGAAATTTAGTATGATCTCTCACATTACCCAACAGCTTCCCTTGCCAATTTTCTGCTGGTGATTTCCTGTGAAATTACAAGAATCAAATGATTATTGGATAATAGAATGTTCTCCTGATTCAAAGGATACAACACCTACAATTTTCTCTTGTAGTGACCTGAATTTTTTATGCAGAGATGAATCTATATCTACATACTTCTGTTGAGATGTATACAAGCTGAAGCTTCACACTTCTATTGTGTATCAATTCAAAATGAGAGGAATAAGGACTGGAGGAGCTGTGAGATGGCATATCATTCAATCTTGAAGAGGTTAATCTAGAATTACATTACACTGTTGATATGAAGCCGCTAAGATCTCCTGCAATGAATCTATGTAATGATGGTCTCTTTGGTAAATATGAGATGTACTGTAACATTTACATCAAAAAGTATGCTTTATCTTCTATTTTAATATGGAACTGTCATTCTGTTGTATATGAGGCTCATCCTTTAACATCAAAAAAACAGTTACTGAGTCTGAGTAGATTAAAGTTTAAGCTTTTCAATATGAATGATAAAAGATTCACACACACACCCCTTTTCATTGCAATGGTGAACGGCTAGTAACAGCATGAATTGTATTAAAATAGAACGTTTGGAGAATGCCTTACCAGCGGCAGGGGGAATGGGAAATGGCATATTGATGTGCTCATGCATTTCTATGATCTGTAACCATAGAGTCTCTCAAGAAGTATGGGGCATTCCTTGCATCAAAGGGGAACACTGCTTTAATTTTATGAGTTAAACCTACACTGGCATCCTTTTTTTTGCCAAGTGCAGATAAACTACATACTGTGTATCTGTTCTACTTCAGACATTTTACTCTGATGTCATGTTTAATTAAACAGAGATCCATATGAACTTTACAGTCTGACACCCCTCCTAAAGATTCAAACAATATTCAACTTTGCAGAACATTTATAAAAACTTTCTACACCCAATGGCTTCGTAAAAACATCAGCCACATTACTTTCACTAGTAATATAGTTGAAACACATTTTCCTGTCTTTCACTAACTGCCATTAGACCAACTTGCAACCTCTCTGGAGGTATGCCCTTTGTGGATCTTTCTGATCTACGTGGCAATTCTCTCTCAACAGAATCTTCCTCTTTCAATTCTTCAATATCCCCTCCAAAAGTGGTACTTTCTTTCTCAGTTACAACCTCACTTCCTTCAGAAACAGAAACAACTTTTTTAACAAAAGGAAAAAACACTTCACTGTTAGCATGGATTTTATCCCAATCAACATGCTCCTCAAAACGAGCACGCCGTGATATAATCACTCTCCTATTTTCACTAAGAAAACGCCAACCTTTTGTTCCCTCAGCGTATCCAAGAAAAACAAGTTTTCTCCAGGCCTTGTCTCCTTTTCTTCTTTGTTCAGCAGGAATTAGCACATAAGCCTCACTACCAAACCTCGTCAAAAAAGATAAGTCAGGTTTTTTACCATGGAACAAAACATAAGGAATATTACCTACACTCTTAGTCCACAACCTATTGGAAACAAAACAGGCATTTTGCACTGCTTCAGCCCAATAACCTTGAGATAACTCAGCATCATCTAGCATGCACCTAGCCATGCTTCGAACACTGCCAATCCAACGCTCGCCCACGTTATTTTCCTGGTGCACATAAGCATTAGACAGTCTATGCTTAATACCTCGTTTTCTAAGCAAATCCACCATTCTAGCATTCACAAACTCTCCTCCTCTGTCAGTTTGTATTGCTTTCACTTTCTGATTAGTAAACTGATTATCCATCAGAATCAACCAATCCTTGACTTTTTCAACAGTCTCTGATTTATCTCTTAGGAAATAAACAAAACAAAAACGTGAAAAATCGTCAACAATCAAAAGAAAGTAACGAGTGCCACCAATGGACTCTTTAAGAGGTCCACAGAGATCCATATGAACTAAAGACAAAATCCCTTCGGATACTCTGTCACTGACTCTAGCCACAGATGCTGCCTTAATCTTGGACTTCATGCACACTGTGCATTCTAAGAACTTTGTACATTTTGGCACTTTTAAATCACACTTATTTGCAGACTTAATAAGCCTTTCCCAGTTACAGTGTCCCAGTCTACGATGCCACACATGTACACATTTGTCATGAAGTTGACTAACCTTTCCAGGACATTCCCCTGATTCAACACAAGCTACTTCAACTTGTTTATCTTCAAACACAAACAAACCATTATGTTCATTTATCACAATTTTAGACATGCCTGGTTTCCTTATGACACATCTGTCTTGTTCAAACAACACATTGAACCCCAATTTAAGCAAACTAGAAACACTCAAAATATTATACTTGAGACTATCAACATAAAGAACATCCTGTAATTCCACTCCCAACCCTCTAACAAAAACAGACCCTGATCCTATAACATTAGCCCACTTGCCATTAGCCAATGTGATAAAAGACACTGAGGCTTCATGTATATTATTGATCAAAGTATTGTCCTTGATTAAATGCCTAGAGGCACCTGAGTCTACTACCCAAAGACTACAAGCACATTTAGCATTTGACTGTCCATTTGCCATCAAAACAGAAACAGAACTTCTTTCTTCTTCACTCTGATGACCTTCTTTTTCTTCTGGTTGAGTGGATTTTTACAGTTCTTTGAAATATGTCCATTCTGACCGCATCTCCAACAAACTGGCCCTTTAAAACTCTTTCGAGCTTGAGCCATGCAAGCTGTGTCAGCCTCTTTAATTGAAGATTGCTTTTCAGATGAGTGAGATACAGCCTCTCTGGAAATTTTCTGTGCTTGCCATTCATACAGCTTTGTAGATAGAAAATTTATATTCAAATCTGCATCTTGAATATTCACCAGTCCATCCACAAAAGCATCATATTTCTTTCCAAGACTTCCCAGCAGAATTAGACCCTTCTGGGTCTCCTCAAAACTCTGCCCACGCTGCTCCAGGTCAGCAAACAGTGTGACCATTTCATTTATATGCTCTTGAAGACTGCCATTCTCAAGTTGCATTTTAAACAGCTTCCGGCATATGATAACCTTGGAGCAAGCAGACTTTTTCTGGAACATGTTTTGTAAACAATCCCAAATTTATTTCGCTGTCTCCAAGTGTTTCACAAACACCAGTTGATTATCTTCCAAGGCCAACAAGATAATAGCTCGGGCCTTCTGGTCCTTTAAGACCTCATCATCATAGTCAGCAGCTGGAGGAGTTAACACTGTTGACCATAACTCCTGAGTAATCAGCCAACACTTAATCTTCTCAGCCCAACAAAAATAATTTTGTCCATTGAGCTTTTTAAAACTCAATACAGAAACTTGAGCCATATTCACAGTTCTTTAGCTGTTATATAATTCCACACAGCTTTCAGCTTCTTGCTCACTTAGGAAACACCAAGATACTCCAAGTCCCATCAGTCCTTACTGGGCACACAGACTCCAATTCCCATCAGTCCTTTCTGGGCCCATAACCTGTCGGTTGGTGAAGGGATAATGGGACATGTAATCCCATATATCCACAGTTAGCAGAGTAAAAACAGCAAAAAGTGTCTGATGGGTTATTGGCAAAATAGAAGCAAAAAGAACAAAGTTTGGCTTTATATAAAAAAACCAAAAACATTTATTTTCAACATATGGCTTTCAATAAACAAAAAAGCAATACCATGCTCATTCAAATAATTCGTGTAGATATTGAAAAAACAAATCAAATAATGCAGTTCTTCTTCAATATATTCTTCTACACAGTCTTTAGCAACAAGCATCTGTGTTACCATCCCAGCATTGTTGCAGCTCACAAATGCACTTCTTCAGTTTCCAGCATTTCAGAAATACAGGATACCATTTACTCCAGGCTTCAGCTTTCAGCTTTCAAGCATTCAAATGCATTTCTTCAGTCTAAAGTATTCCAGCATACCAGCATCACATCAGTATATCAGCCAGGAACCTTCAGTTAGCACAATAGCCAACATAGACATTTAGAATCTGCAAAAGCCTTCATCAGCATGCACACACACAGTATGCACACTCCACGATACTCCCAACGTACTTCTCCTCTCCAGCAGCTCCCAGCCACATGCTCAACTGTAACATAGAAGCTTTTATGCAAACACAGCTGCCACACCTTACTTGATTCAAGAAACACTCAGCTGCACCTATTTATTCTTAACACAAAAGCCTTACTCCTAACATAAACTCAGAGAAACAGTTAAACATAAACCAAACAATTGTTTTAAATCTTTACAGTCTGTTAGTCCACTGTAAGCCGCCTTGAATCCCCCATTCGGGGTAGAGAAGGACGGGGTACAAGTATGACAAATAACTAAATAATAAATAAATATTATGCTGATGGGTTATCTCAGTGGTTCACAACTTTTTTTTGACCAGGGATCAGTTTTTGGTCAACTTTAGATTTGGTTTAGTTATTTGTGGTGCTGATTCAGAAAATTGCATTGGATAGACCACATCAGTTAAGAGTTTCTGATACAGAACATATGCCATCCAGTAGTTACCATCTGCTCTCCCAGAGAAAACCATATGTAATAATCTAGAGCTGATGTGGTAGTAGTAATCTTTCATGAGTAGTCAGCCTTTCCCCTCCCAACATCCCCATTGCTTTGGCACTATAAGAGGATTTTGTGAGACCAGTTGCTCTTGTTGCCATGTGATTTCAAGGCAACGGTGTGGTAATGGTGGTGCCGCGGACCATATTCTCACAGACCACTGCTGGTCCATGAAACACAGGTTGAGAACCACTGGGTGTGGTGTTTCAGCCTGGTGTTCATGTGCATGATGGGAATGAGGGGTTGGTGTTCATGTGCATGATGGGGATGCTGGGATTGGCAGTGAGCATACTGATGTGCAAAGGGAAGTTTCAGATGAGGCTTCTGCTCCTGAGAACAGTTTAGCTCCCAGGGCACTGTTAGATAAACATTCCCTCATTAAGGACTCAGAAGACCTTGACAGAGATAGTGCTGCACCTGAGAATGTTAATGACCAAGAGATGATGTTTGATCGTAGGGCAAACATTCGGGAGTATAGACACACTTCCCATGACCTTTGCCGCAGCTGCAGGCTCTGTTCAGGGGATACAAAGTGAAACTGGGTTTTCTGTACTTAAGATTGTAAGAAAGACCCAAGCTTCAGTTTCCAGGCTTCGTTTAGAATAGACCACGTCAAGATTTCCTTGTCTCCAAGTTCATGTTTTTTGCCTAGGCCTTTTTCATGGATTATTTCTATTGCTGCATTGAACTGTTCTAGAATCTAGTATCAAGCTTTTACCTTTTGCCTTTTGGATGCTGGTATTTTTGAACTGTGTGCTTATCTTGGATATATCTTATGTTTTATCTTCTTTAACCCTTTTGTTGGACACTATATTTTGTTTCAATAAAAGCCTATTATTCAGAGACTGTCTGATGTGTGTGTGAACTAGGGGGATTCTGTCTGTCTGAAGTGCAACACTGGGTTATCTGGTAAATGTCTTTGAGACAATCAAGCTAAAAGGTTATATTGTAATTCTATCCCTTCTCTAACCTGTTAGAAATTGACATTGTGTATTAATATGTTGAATAAACAGGGAACCTTTCCATAGGGCATATTTGACCAAAGGAAAAAAGCCCCTCTCAAGCGATTCTCAAGTATCTTGTTAGGTGTACACATTTGCATCAGAATTTACATGACATTAAGCACAAAAGTTGTTTTAGTCCTATATATGTTTTTGGAAGTTGCACACACATATATAGACCCATAGATATAGAACCCATGCCTTCATACATTCTATCCAGAACGATCTAGAGAAACAGCCTGAATTAATAGCAGATAATGAACCCGTGTTCATTGTCTGGTTCCAGCAAATTATAAGGGAACCAAGATGTTATAATGATTTGAGTGTTTGGGTAACTAGGGTTCAAACCTCCACATAGTTATAGATAGCTTAAGGCACTGGTTGATCTAAAGCAAGTTACCCTTTCTTAATATAAGAAGAATGTATAATGGCAAATCTCCTCTGGATAAATCTTGCCAAGTAAACACTATATGAGGGTCACCATAGGTTAGAGTCAATCTGAAGGCATTCAAAACAATGAAACATAAAGGTTTAATTTTAAAAACTTTATTCCATCAGCCAGGTGCCAAACCAGTGATACATCACCCCAAATGTATTCTTTAGTGCAATGTGATATGATGCTATAATGCTTTTGGAAATAAAGCCAACAGAATAAATAATAAAATCTTGGCATTCAAACTGGAGCAAAATGAGAAATGTTTGTCTATTTCAAATGCAAAGGTGTTAATATGGACCATCTATGGAGCTAACCTCTCCGAGCTGCTAAATCAGACAAAGGGAAACCAATTACAATAACAACATTACATCTTAACGTTTTGTCACTGATTAATCGAGCACTTAGGAGAAGCAAGAATTGGAGACATTTGTGATTAGCTCATTAATAAGAATAACGGAAAATTTATACATCCGTGATTGGAATGCCTAAGTTCATTCTGGCACTCAAAATACACACATGTGCACACAAAAGGCAAAGCCTAGTAATTAGCTAAATTTCAGCAGAGATTTTTGCATATGTACTGAGAATAGTTATATTCACTCCAGAAAGAAAAACCTCTATGCAAATGGTAGTTACAAAGAGAATAAGACCTTCTCTCCAGCCCACAAATAAGTTTAAAAAAAGATGAAGAAAAATATTTCTTGTAGGGGTTCTTTACTTCTACGTCTCTGCACTTTTCATGCCGATCTCTCAAGGGAAAGAATTGTAAAAACCACAAGAGAAAAAATGTATCATGTAAAATAATTGTTTGACATAGGTCCTTGACTAACAAAATTGAGTTCCTGTCAACATGCATGCTAAAATTGTTTGAACAATATTCCAAAGGGAAAGGAAATAAACGAGGAGCTTAGATGGGTTGTTATCATGCAAAGCCGTCTACTTATTTTAATATTTACGCAGATACTTTTCAGCTCTCACCCATCTCCTGTTCTCTTTTGAATGGGACTCGTTCACGATGGGGAGGGGAGATATTCCCTATGGAATCTGACTGTTCTTCCTAGGCATACCCTGGAGACTCCCTTCATGATGAGCTTATTGCAGGATAGCCTTTTAATAATTCAATTTAACAAAGCTTTTCTCACAACCTGTAATATCTTCCACTTGTTCACAAGCTCTCATGAGGGTGAAAAATGACTTTCTCTCTTTGAACTAAAAATCCTTCATCACAGCGAAGTATCATGCCATATTGAAAATTGGGGAGGGAGTCCTTCTAGAGCCGTGCTTCTTAAACCTTTTCCACTCATGATCCCTTTCCATCTGGGAATTTCTGACATGACCCAATGTATATAGTAGGCATGGGAAAAATGAAACGGAAATTAAATGGATTCGTTAGAGATTCGTATGTAATGGGACTTTTGATGTTTTACGTATCGCTGTCGCGAACCAGGAAGTAGACTTTCTTTTACGGCACTTCGGGGCGCCATTTTTGTATCTGGGTCGCAAAGCATTCGTATGGTTTCTTTGCCCTTAGTAAGCGTGTTTTGTCATTGGCTGATGGATACCAGGTGGACATACCCTCCCCTTCACTCCACCTTTCCTTTAGCCAATCAGAGGCAAAGAAACATGGATGGGGTGAGCGAGGGCCTCCTCCTCCTCTCTCGCCAATGACAGGCCTGCGAGAGAGGAGGAGAAAGGCCCGCGCCCCTCTGCCTCTCTCTAGCCTCGATCCATGCATCGGGGCTAGAGAGAGGCAGAGAGGATGCTGAGGCCCCTTTCCCGCTAAAATATAAGCCGACCCAAGCCTGGGTCGGCATATTTTAGCTGGAAAGGGCCTCAATCGAGGAATTTCCTCCTGTTTCCCAGGCTGTCCCTCCGCTTCTGAGGGACAGCCTGGGAAATAGGAGGAAATTACTCCGATTGAGGTCCCGCAGGGGTTAAGGGAGGCATCTGCCTCCCTTAACCCCTGCGATTCTCAATCGGAGAATTTCCTCCTGTTTCCCAGGCTGTCCCTCAGAAGCGGAGGGACAGCCTGGGAAACAGGAGGAAATTCTCCGATTGAGGCCCTTTCCAGCTAAAATATAACCCGACCCAGGCTTGGGCCGGCTTATATTTTAGTGGGAAAGGGGCCCGCGCCTCTCTCTTCCTCTCTCTAGCCTCGATCCATGGATCGAGGCTAGAGAGAAGCGAGGGGGGTGAGCGAGGCGCGGCGGCGGGGGAGAAAGAGGGGGCGAAGAAGAGAAAAGAAGGGATGGGAACCAAAGAGCAAAGGAAGGAATGAAAGAAGAGGGTAGAGAAGGAAGAAAGGAGGGAAAGGGAAATAATAAGGGGGAGAATCGTACTTCACTTTCTGGTTGTCCTGAGAGCTAGTAGCTACTACCTCTTATATTTATGTTATACATCTACAGCTCCACTTAATTGCACTGCAGAGGTGAAGGGAATGTTCCCCCTTGATTTTTAACTGTTTCCCTGCTTTTCCTACTTTAGAACCACTTTAGAATTTCGTTAGTACTTAAGTTACATTTTAGCACTTTTGCAAAAATTTTGTAAGTCTTTAATATACTAATCAAAAAAATAATCCCCCCTTTGATTTTAGAATTGCGATTTTAGGATTCTAACCCAAGCCTAGTATATAGGTATATAAAATAGGTATAAAATGAAACATTTATTGATAATAAATCAGCATTTTCAAGGCTTGCTAAGCAGAGTGACAGTACACCTCCTGATTTTGGGGGGAAATTTACATTTTTTATCAAGAAAAAAATCTTTTTTAGCTGCTACGGCTGGCTGGAGTAGGGTGGAGTGATATTTCTTAAGCACTATATTAATCAAGAAGAAGGTCTCCCAAAATACAGGGAATCTTCCACCCCCACCCCAAAGGATTTGGACTCAGTGCTTTGACTTGTGGCTGAGATGAGCAAGTGGTTGTGTTCTTTTTTTTGTTATATTATGCACACAGAGATCACACTAGCTCTAGAAAAATTATTTATTTATTTATTTATTTATTTATGGTATTTGTACCCCGTAGCTTCTCACCCCCACAGGGGGACTCAGCACGGCTTACATTTGCAGCACTACAGGCCGCAACGCCACAGTACAATTTAAAAATACATCATATAATCAACATCATTAAAAGCATTAAAAACATTAAAAACATTACATTAAAAACCACTACATTCAACAATTAATTAATTAAAGCCATCAGGCGGAACACATTGTCATCCAAGGCAACTTGTACCTAAGTTAATTAAGTGTCTGTGTTCTTTTTTTGCTGGATTATGCGCACCGAGATCACACTAGCAATAGAAAATGAAGCTAAGGCAACTTTCTCCAGAGTTAAACAAGTGATTGTGCACGTTTTGGCCTCATGCACACACAGTACATAGACAGCAGTCTAGCCCAGGGTGTAACCCTCAAAGATTCCTTAAAATGCAGCAAAAAATAAAACAATCATAATGCAAAAGGTTCCTACCCACCCCCAAAAGGAGTAAGCTCCTGCCTGCCAGTGCCTGTCTCATTGTCTCTACCGTGTACAAAGTTTCTCTCTCCTTCTCTTTCCACAGCGTGAAGAGTCAGCCTCAGCTACAATAAGGTATATACGCTAAGCAGCAGCTAAGCGTATATAGCTCCTTCTCTCTCTTCTCCAGTGCAACCCTGTGCACTATGCCTGCCTGACTGCCTAGAAAGCTAAGCCAGCATGGAGCTCCTCTTTCTTTCCCTTCCTGAACACAAGTGGAAGATGTGGCAAGGCACTGAGGAAAGAGCATTGGCCATGATGTTGGCTCTACACCCCCCCCCCCCCCGACCTGTTTGGCTGAGAGGCATGGCAATACATTTGGCTTCGCCTCCCAATAGTGCTTGTTTGCTCTGGTAATTAAAATTGCGTCACAGAAAGTTACTACCTTTTTACACAACTTTTTACAGTCTTCAAGTTGGCTTGCATCCAAGGACCGTGGCGTCTTGCCCTTGTTTGAGGATGAGCTGGTCTCTGGTGGCCACTGTCCTGTTTTATTACTCACGAAGTTCATGTTCATGCCCTTAATTTGGCTGGCAGATCACACAGAGATTGATTGGTAACATATAATAAAAGTTGCCCATAGTTAACCCACACAGTTGTGTTGTCTCATTATTTCACGAGTTGGAGAGCAAAGAGGTGGGAAAAGCCACATTTTCTCCGCCTTGCTCTAGAGCTTAGTTTCTCAAGGTGGCACATCAACAAATACGATGCCATTACTTCACTAGATCTTCAGATTATGAGCTAAGAATTTAATTTATTAACACTACAAGGGTAAGTTGCTCTAGGGCATATCACTTCCATGTGCATATATAAGTGACTTGACAGTTCAGGCCACATTATGAATGGGGAGGTCACCAGTAATGCAAACAAGCAAGATGTCAAAATGCAGCATTGCTTCACAGTTACACTTCTAAAAGGAATATAAATTTCCATCCTCTACACTAATCCTGTGACAACATGCTGATTCACTACTCTGTCTCCATAGCCAGAGGTTTTATAACACATTTAGATGTGATCTTTGACAGCCGTAGAAGTGCTTTGGGGCTGTTTACCTTGTTGTTCCTGATTAATAAATAAAACTAAAATTAAACAGATTACAACAATGGATTTAAATTTGGTCATTTACAGGTTGTGTTATTGCCCCAAACTCATCATATATCATCGGTACTGAACGTGATTATTCAGTGACAGCTATTGTCTTTGTTTTTGTGGGCAAAACAAATTAAAATCAAGTCTGGTTAGTACATGAATGGGAGACAATTGGATAATTTTCTGCTAGGCATGGGAAATACGCTGCTGGAAACACTGGTGAACCCCTGACAGACAACCCATTCCATCAGTAGAGTAGATCGAACTTTGTGCCTTTATCCATTGTCATGTGTTTATTATCTCTCCTTAAAAGATTAAATAAATTATGCCTCGGGTGCTGTAAATAACCTGGCTGGCTCTTTGCAATACATTAAGATAGGCTGATTTGGTGATGTATGACATAATGATAAGCAAATGATACAAAATGATACAGCTTACTCAAAAGCAGTGAGGTCAGATGTCTATACCGGGTTTGTTACTTCAGCTTTTCTCCTCATTATCCACTCCTTTATTTATCTCATATGAACGCTTCTCCTACGCATTGCTGTAGCTTAGCATATCCATAAGTATCAACATAAATGTTTCTCTGGGTCACAAGAATATATCAGTGTATGTGTTTTTGCCCTCTTTTGTTGCATTATATATATTGGCTTACATTTAAATGTTAATTGGGTTGTGGTGCAGCTGGTTGGAAGTCAGCTGCATTAAAATCACTACTGACTTTATGAGTCATGAGTTCGAAGCCAGCCTGGGTCAGAGTGAGCTTCCAGCCATTTGTCTAGCTTGCTGTTGACCTTTG
This sequence comes from Anolis apletophallus, assembly GCA_030556195.1. NCBI lineage: Eukaryota > Metazoa > Chordata > Lepidosauria > Squamata > Anolidae > Anolis > Anolis apletophallus. The sequence continues at coordinate 47,105,497 of JARBWK010000012.1, read as the reverse complement.
CAGCCTGAAAGCCAGTTGCATCTCTCAAGTAGGAAATTTAGGTACTGCTTATGTGGGGAGGCTAATTTAACTAATTTACGATGCCATAAAAAAACCTCTCCAGGAGTGTGCAAAAGAATGAGGAAGTACTCCATCTGTGTCACAAGTGGATGGTGAAGCAACAGCTCCCCCGGTGGCCAGAATTCAAAAAGCATACCCTCATGAAACTGGAATATGCTGAGAGATGATGATGATGATGATGATATTCATACTATAGTAATGAGTGGTGGTGACTTTAACCTTCTGAATCATTGAGTAAAAAATGAATGTTGTGCTGGAACTGCACCAGTTCCAGATCCCTTTGTCTGGCTACCTCACCCATAGTTTTAGAGTGGTTACTTTTATGTTTTATGTTATGTTATGTTGCAAGGAATTTTTCCATTGCTGGAAAAGGCCTTGCAAGGATACTAGATCAATTAGTTCCTGCTATTGCAGAAGAACTTCTCTCTGAAAGCCAATGCGGCTTCAGAGCTAATAGGAGCACCACAGATATGGTTTTTGCCCTTAGACAACTGCAAGAGAAATGTAGAGAGCAGAACAAAGGTCTCTATGTAACATTTGTCAACCTCACCAAAGCCTTCGACACTGTGAGCAGAAAAAGTCTGTGGCAGATCCTGGAACATACCTAATCTGAAATAGAATGTATGCAAACTTATAGAGTAAGCGCCTAAATATTATCAGTAATCAAACTGGTCATATACTCTTCTTATGCACATGCAAAAACATAATACAGCAATTATACTGGTGGAAGCACACAACAAACACTGTTCCTGGGCACCAAACCTTGCATAAATTCCAAAGAGAATACAATTCTCTAAAGTATATATGACAACTAAATAATAAACATTATGCGGATATGGGTATTAGAATAGGTAGGGGTTGATATAAGCTTTGGTGTTCCCACTCAGGTTATCCTTCAAATAATACAAACGGCTTTTCCCTTTCTCAGCTCAGTGTTACACTTCAATCTACAGCAGTAAAGTTTCCTCAAAGCAACATATACATATGTGTATACAAGCAGCAACTTCCCTCACTATGAATGCGAGTAGCTCTGCTAACGATAGTTATCATCAAATTGCCAAACAACTCCACAATATTCCCAATAACAATGTCCAAGCAGGAATGTCCCAGGTGTGTAGACCCCTCAGATAGTATTGTGCCGCGTAATATAGTTAAAGTCAGTCTGGGTTATCCTGGCTGTGTTTACATCAAACTTTCCCCCCCAGGGACTATCCCCTAAGTGGATAATACAGATAATCAAGGATGTGGGCATAAGGCAGGGAGGGGGGTAGTAGGAATATCTCACAAGTAGAGGAATCAACACAAACTCCTCCCGTGCAGGTTCCCCAAAGCTGAAGCACGATTAATTGTACAATTAAAGACTGAATTACCATTCGGATTGAATGAAAAACTGGGAGTCAGGGCCCTGATCCTGTGAAACTTTAACCCATACACCTGAACTGACTGATTGATGGGAATATATCAGAGCTTTACACACAGTGGTCAGTGCATTTACCACTTGATATTTCAACAGATATGCATCTGTATTGATTGAAGAGGTAAATATATATGATTTAATTTATGTCTGTAAACATTGTTATGTATTTTGGTTGACTATATAGTTGCTATCACTTCAATACACAAACAGAGCAATCACTGGTAACAACTCACTATACACAAAGCTAAACCACAGGGCATAAAGGGGCAGATCTATGGGAATAAAGGTGTAGACACGTGTTTGAGGTAAAAATCACAGGTATAATCCTATGAACAAATTCAAGTGCTAAATAGCATAACAATCTCACAAAAAGCACAATGCAATGCAATTCATTCACAGTGTTCCAGATTCACATAATAACAATAGTAGTGCCCCTACAATGGTATAGGGCCAAGTACAATATTCCAATAGAGTCTGTGTTCCCCTATCAATAGTCAAGAGTATAATAACTCATAGGCTAACGACTGAGTCAGAAAGGAAGCCTTGGTGGGTTGAAGAGCTGGCAAGCTGCTGGATGATTCCAGCCCGGGAGATGACTCACAGAATTGACATGTATTAGAACGCGGAAACGCGAAATCTCCTGTATCGACTTTGAGTCCTTATTGTGTTACTACAACACTGGGGCAGAGCGGCCAGAAGTTTTGAGCGCCCTGAAGAAGCGGAGTTTACGCGAAACGGCCATCTTGGCGTCGTCAGCTTACCTCCAGTTGTTGGTGCCTGCCCATCCAGCAGCTTGCCAGCTCTTCAACCCACCAAGGCTCCCTTTCTGACTCAGTTTTTCATTCAATCCGAATGGTAATTCAGTCTTTAATTGTACAATTAATCGTGCTTCAGCTTTGGGGAACCTGCATGGGAGGAGTTTGTGTTGATTCCTCTACTTGTGAGATATTCCATACTACCCCCCCTCCCTGCCTTATGCCCACATCCTTGATTATCTGTATTATCCACTTAGGGGATAGTCCCTGGGGGGAAGGTTTGATGTAAACACAGCCAGGAAAACCCAGACTGACTTTAACTATATTACGCGGCACAATACTATCTGAGGGGTCTACACACCTGGGACATTCCTGCTTGGACATTGTTATTGGGAATATTGTGGAGTTGTTTGGCAATTTGATGATAACTATCGTTAGCAGAGCTACTCGCATTCATAGTGAGGGAAGTTGCTGCTTGTATACACATATGTATATGTTGCTTTGAGGAAACTTTACTGCTGTAGATTGAAGTGTAACACTGAGCTGAGAAAGGGAAAAGCCGGTTGTATTATTTGAAGGATAACCTGAGTGGGTACACCTAAGCTTATATCAACCCCTACCTCTTCTAATACCTATATCCGCATAATGTTTATTATTTAGCTGTGATATATACTTTATAGAATTGTATCCTCTTTGGTATTTAGGAAAGTTTTGGTGCCCAGGAACAGTGTTTGTTGTGTGCTTCCACCAGTATAATTGCTGTATTATGTTTTTGCATGTGCATAAGAAGAGTATATGACCAGTTTGATTACTGATAATATTTAGGCTCTTACTCTATAAGTTTGCATACATTCTATTTCAGATTAGGTTGGTTCTTCATGTGTTGTGTGCAACTACCCTTAATATTTTTAATATTTTAATATGATCCTGGAACATTTCAAGTAAACACTTTATAACCAGTTGCCTTTCAACCAGTTATACAACTAATACCTTCAACCAGATATTATTTAACCAGCTATTTCATAACCAGTTGTATTATATAATCAGTTGTACTATATAACCAGTTGTACTTCATAACCAGTTGTACTTATAACCAGTTATATTACCTACAACCAGTTATCTCAGACCAGTTACCTACTACAACCAGTACTTCAACCAATTAGTTAAACAACTACTGGTTAACGCCTTGGGAATGGGACACCTCAGAGTCCCCTATACCAGCTACTGAGAGCAAGAAAAATCTATTCTCCTCAGACACATCCATGTCTGGCAGCTTCAGAATCATTAAGTTATCTTTCAAGTTTTAAATATGAGCTTTGTTGTGGGAAACTCAAGCTAGTGCCTGGGTGGAGTTAGACCCAAGATCTATTAATAAATCATGACCCTTTCCCCAAAACAACAGTGTGGACATTAATTCTGTGGGTTCCAAAAGAAGGCAATCCCCCATTCCCCAAGCTGACAGAGAGTTAAGACACATTAATGCCAAAGAGACCTTAAAAGCATCTTGGGTGCGACAGCACAAATGTCCTTTTGTACAGTCTAGCTACTCAGATTGTTAGTTGGATCAATCTGTTCCACAGGCCATGACATCTGGATTCTTAAAATATTATGCTGCCTATACACTCATGGAGTATATTTATATCTGGCTAGTGCAATTTACCATGTCATCCTTCCAGAATGAAGAAACCTATTGTAATGGAGACATTTAAACAGAGCAGACATGGCAATCCCCTAGTCATCAGAACATGTTTGAACAAGTTTGTCAAAATACTATACTTCAGAGGCATTTTTAAGCTGTATCCTTGGTTAACTATGCAATCTACTGCAACTATATAATGCAGGGCTGTCCAACTGGCGGCCCCGGGGCCGGATCCGGCCCCGTAGCCTGTTGGACACGGCCCCACCGATGCCCCCAGCCGCCAGCCGGGGAGGGGGAGGCGGGGCAGGGAGGAGGAAGAGAGCTAGCTCCTCCTTTTCGGCGCCCCCCCCCCTACCTAGGGCGGGGGAGCCGCCGAAAAAGGGCAGAAGGCGGCGCCAAGAGCAGCGCGTCACAGGCCTGGCGTGACGCGCTGCCCCTTGGCACCGCCTACTCCTCCTTTTCGGCAGCTCCCCCGGCCTAGGAAGGGAGGGGGCGCCGAAAAGGAGGAGTAGGCGGCGCCAAGGGGCAGCGCGTCACGCCAGGCCTGTGACGCGCTGCCGTTGCACCGCCTTCTGCCCTTTTTCGGCGCCCCCCCCCTTCCTAGGGCAGGGAGCCGCCGAAAAAGGGCAGAAGGCGGCGCCAAGAGCAGCGCGTCACAGGCCTGGCGTGACGTGCTGCCCCTTGGCACCGCCTACTCCTCCTTTTCGGCGGCTCCCCCGGCCTAGGAAGGGAGGGGGCACCGAAAGGAGAAGTAGGCGGTGCCAAGGGGCAGCGCGTCACGCCAGGCCTGTGACGCGCTGCCGTTGGCATGCCGCCTTCTGCCCCTTTTCGGCGGCTCCCCGGCCCTCGGAAGGGAGGGGGGCGCCGAAAAAGGGCAGAAGGCGGTGCCAACGGCCCTTCTCCCTTCCTAGGGCAGGGGAGCCGACGAAAAAGGGCAGAAGGCGGCACCAAGAGGAGCGCTTCACAGGCCTGGCGTGACGCTGTGCTCTTGGCGCCACCTACTCCTCCTTTTCGGCGGCTCCCTGGCCTAGGAAGGGAGGGGAAAGGAGTAGGCGGTGCCAAGAGCAGCACGTCACGCCAGGCCTGTGACGCGCTGCTCTTGGCGCCGCCTACTCCTCCCTTTTCAGCGGCTTTAGGAGGGGGCGGGGCCTGGGCTGGGGGCGGGGCCTGGGCTGGGGCCTGGGGGCGGGGCCTGGGGGCGGGGCCGAGCGGCCCCGCAGGTCATCAGTGACCTCTTGTCCGGCCCTAGACCCGCCAGAAGTTGGACAGCATTGATATAATGCATTCTTTTCAAGAGTGAGGAAAATTCATATGCCAACTCTCAAAATACATTTGTCATGATCTGTGACTTTCTATAAAATCTGTCTTTTTGGGACCAGGCAAGACAGTGAAGCAAAATTGAAAATGGCACATATTTTAGTTCATAAGTATTTCATACAATCAAAGAACAAATGTTCATGTAATTGAACATAATAGTGATTTACATTAATTGCTACCAATTACATGGTAAATGTTTTAAAATTAAGTAATCATTGTAAATGTCACATGGCTATGTATAGTTCTTATCTAATGAATTTGATGTGCCTTGGACTGCGAGAAGATCCAACCAGTCCATACTTCAGGAAATAAAGCCCAACTGCTCATTGGAAGGAAGGATATTAAAGGCAAAGATGAAGTCTTTTGGCCACATCATGAGAAGACAGGAAAGCTTAGAGAAGACAATTATGCTGGGGAAAATTGAAGGGAAAAGGAAGAGGGGCCAACCAAGGACAAAATGGATGGATGTTATAGTTGAAGTCACTGGTTTGACTCTGAAAGAGGTTGGGGGAGCTCTGGCCTGGGCTGGTCCATGAGGTCATGATGAGTTGGAAGCAACTGAACAATTAAACAACACCAACAAGTGAATTTGATGCATGCTAGAAGTCCACTGGTGTTTTTATCCTGAAACAAAGGTAGCCATGGGATATATCAGCATTCAGATATTTTCTTTGCTCGCTGTTTGGCTCTGTAGAGAACAGAAAATAAATTGTGGGATATATTTTACTGCAGAAATTATGGTTGCTGGTGGCACATATCACAGATGTGTTCACCTGTGTAACGGTGATATAACTATTGAACCAGGTTTAACTCTAGATCAGTGGTTCTCAACTTGTGGGTCCCCAGGTGTTTTGGTCTACAACTCCCAGAAAACCCAGCCAGTTTACCAGCTGTTAGGATTTCTGGGAGTCGAAGTCCAAAACATCTGGTGACCCACAGGTTGAGAACCACTGCTCTAGATTGTTATTCAGATGTTCAGTCCAAAATGCAGGATTTATTGAACTTTTCTGCAAGCAGGGGCTAATATTATGGTGTGTGTTTCAGTATCTGACGAATAAAACTCAGGTGTCTTTTCTTGCTTTATTTGCAAAGAACATGTGCTTTGTTTTCTAAAATAACATTTACACAATAATATTTTAACAGTTTGATAGTACTTTAACAGTCATGTCTCTGCCCCTACATAACCCCAGGTTCTGATATTTGGTGGGATATTTATTCAGATTATGTTCACTATCATGAATTATAACAGTAAAATACTCTGGTAAAATATTCTAAGTACATTGTTAAATTAAAGGGATGAAAACAGTATTTGAAAGCCAGCATAGTATAGTGATTTGAACATTAGAGATCAAGCTTTGAACCTTCATTTTCAGCCATAGGACTCCATTTTATGATCAATGCAGGAGGTGATATGGTTTGTAACTTTGATTATATTTTTATAGTTTTTAACTGGGAATTTTTAACTACTGTTTATATTTAATCCTGTTTTAATGTTTGCACATTGGTATATTTTAAATTGTATACTGATGCTTTTATGTTAAGCCGCTTTGAGTCTCCTGCAGGAGAGATAAAATGGGGTATAAATCATCATCATCATGTTCTTGGGGTTGCAATCTATAATAGCAGTTCATGACAGTTCAATTTTGAAATTTTCTGCCACTTTTGTAGTTATTTTGCTTCCAGTTGCCCTACTGGTTGCTCAACAGTGGTTCCTGTAGCCCATTTGTTTACAGGTGCCAAGAAGAAGCACTCTCTGCATCCTTATCATCCTGGGCAATGACCGAACCAATATAGACCTCTTTAGGCTTTGTTTCACTATAGTTAAATAGAATGGGTGCATTAACTTCTGCTTCTCAGTTGAGACCACTCTGGCTTGGTTGAACTTACTCATAGTTTGTGCTACTACTAGCACAACTCTCAACATCATAGAAGTAGTTAAGCCTCACCCCACCCCACACAGCCACCAATGACAAGGCAGCATTGGATGGGGGATTTCAATCCCACGCAAGAGCAGAATTGACAAGAAGCAACTGGTAAAGCTTACACAATATGAGAATTTAAAGATAGGACTGCAAAGACTCTGGCATAAGCCAGTAAGGGTAGTCCCAGTGGTGATCGGCACACTAGGTGCAGTGTCTAAAGATCTTGATGTACACTTAAAAGCAATAGTCACTGACAAAATTACAATCTGTCTGCTGCAAAAGACTACCCTAGGAGAAACTACATGCATTATTCACAAATACATCACACAGTCCTAGACACTGTGGAAGTGTCCGATGTGTGATCAAATACAACAGCTAGCATAGTGATCTTGTTTGCTGTGTACTAATCTCGTTATGTATCAAATAATAATAATAATAGTAATAGTAATAATAATTTTTTCAGAATCAGAGGATGGCAAAGACAAATCCCCTCTGAACAAATCCTGCCAGGAAAACCTTGTCATAGGCTCACCTTAAGGTTGCTATAAGCAAAAAATGACTTGAAGGCACACAACAATTTGAAAAATGGTTGAAAAAATCTCTAGTGTTGAAAAATCCTGAAATGGAAAATCCCAGACAAATGAAGATCTTATTCAGGACATGTTCTGTCCAAAAGTGGAATTTTGTGCAGAAAATAGCACTTCTGTGCAGAAATAATGTTCTATTGTGCTGAAGCAGATCCCATGTTATATCTCTGGTGCATAGATGAAAATACATCAGGATGTGATTACCAATAGTCAGTTCAATGAGAAAATATATACTGCAAATCATTCTTCCTTGATTTTTAAAGACATTTTCAAATCTAGAGTAAATGCACAAAGAAGGAATAAGATTACCCTCTGAAGAGTGCCACACCACGCATTTATGAGATCAAAAAACCTGAATGTGGCTGATTGCACAAAGAAGGCCCTTCCTTTGACTGAATGTGAAGGTCAGCAACAATGCAAGATGTAAGGAAGACAGATTTTATAAAAGGTTTATAAAATTGCATATGATGTGAATATAGAATTTTAGGCTCTCCTTACTATGATCAAAACCCATAAATCACTTTTATCTCCTAACAGTGATGATGGCTGGGAGATTCTGAAAGCTATAGTTAAAAAAATAACTTTTCCAAGATCTTATTTATAACAATTCTATGTAGAATTTTTAAAAAGCAAGGCAAGACAAAAATATGATCAGTTGTGGCACTTTACATCAGCATCTCTCAGCTTCACCACAACCCTTATTTCTATATAACCAGTAGAAGTTTCTTTACATTTGCACTACTTTTAGAGTTCCCAGAGGTAAAGTGTTTTATGTTTATATATCATATATAGACTGAGTAATTCTTATCCAAAATATTTAGGACCAGAAGTGTTCTGTATTTTTTTCAGATTTTAGAATATTTAGAATATAAAATTCATTTAAGTTTCATATACATATTCTACACATAAGCTTGAAAGTAATTGTATACACAATAGTAACAATTTTGCACATGAGACAATGTTTATGTCTACCAAACTATCAGAAAGCAAAGATGTCGAAGATAAATAACTATCAGAAAGCAAAGATGATGATAAAGTCTAACGAAAAGAAAAATATAAAGATCTGAACCATTTTTTTAATTTTACTATATTTTTATACCGCCCTTCTCAGCCCGAAGGCGACTCAAGGCGGTGTACACATGGGAAGATCTGCCCACAGATAAAATACATCAGCAATTAATAAAACAACCATATAAGACACAAATTTAGCAATTAAAATGAAAAACACAATCTCAGCGTCTCATTATTAAAATCGATTTCCGTTGCGTCGTCATCGTTCCTTAGGTCTCAATTTAGGTAATTACGCTTCATCTGCAAATGCCTGGTCAAACAGCCAGGTCTTAACTTTCTTGCAGATCTGATGTCACTAGGAATAGCATTCCAAAGCCGAGGGGCCACCACTGAGAAGGCCCTGTCTCTCGTCTCCACCAATCGTCCCTACCAATCTCTTTCTACGATTGTTCAATTAAAATAATATTTGAATGAAGGCAAGTACTGTTCCCTGGGGGTGAGGGGAGGAGGGTGTAAAATCGAGAGACACAAGGGGGAGATAAACGTGGAATAGGCAAGGATAAAAACAATAAGAAAAATAATATTTGATATGTATTCTGAAATGGTGATGGATTGTAATATTATTCTACCTGTGTCTACAATTAAAAAAGAAAGCAAAGATGTCATGATCTCAGCCACCCATGTGAACAATTTTGGAATTCTGGATAAGGATATTCAACTTCTATGAACACTGTGATCCAGTGAATTTTTAAACACAAAGAAATTGAAAACACAACAGTTGATAGGCAGAGGTTTGGTTTTTGTTTGTTTTGTTTTTATAAAAAAAAGATTTATTGACTGCAAATGATTTCTGTTACCTTTTGACAATACTTTGTCTCCCTGAATTCCTTAGTTATTTTTTACTTTGTCTGGTAGCTATCTTTTTGGGGACCAATATTAATTATATACCTATTATGTCCATGCATATCAGAGTCAGATGCTAATAATACTAAAATAATTTATTTTGTGTTCAGCAATGTTTTTCATACATCATCTGTAAAATGAGCAAACATTATCTTTAAATTACAATTATTTAATGCCTTGGAAGATGGAAGACTATCAATGATGTACTGAGGTAAGCTTTCTTCAGGGGAGGTATTTTATAAGGTGCTATGCTTTTACATCAGACCACAGCATGGTCTTATCATCTAATTTATACCCTCCCCCCAAATTAATACCTCAGATGATAAGGAATGTAGATGGTAGGAAACACTATCAGCCTTGTAGTTTTCCTCTCTTGAGCTTGATAATTAGGTACCCATCTGCATTAATCTATTCTGTTGTTCCTTATATGGTTAAACTGAACACCCCAACAGACCAAAAATCTGAAAAGGAAAGCATGCCAGACAATATAGTACATCAAACAAACTAGTATTTGAGACTTTGCCATAATGGACTGGAGTAAAGATTCTCTCTCATTTTGGTTCAATGTGGAAGAAGCATACTTTTGGAATCACAATTATTCATATAGGAAAAACTGGTTTTGGAGCTCCAGCAGAAAAACACTTCTAGAGTCATGGATCACTAGGACAAATATTGGCTCATATGGGAAATCCTTTGCCTCCTTCTAGGCATAGAAGGAGGTTAAATTGTGTCCAGAAGTACAGTCTCCAAACCACAAAGTGGCATGCTCGTGTAATGCATGATTGAAAAGCAATTTACTATCAAAGATGCTCACCCCTGTATGTACTGTATCTATTATCAGTGATAGTGTAACTGCAATTGAATAGTTTCCCCTTTTATTATTAGTGCCTTTCTGAATATGAAGAATACCTTTGACCTTCTCTGGACTTTTGAGTTGTTCACCGGAGATTGAGAAACATAGCAGAATGGGGGATTCCTGCTTGGACCCCTGGCCTTTGACCTGTGGGGTCCCGCAAGGATCTATTTTATCCCCCATGCTATTTAACATCTACATGAAACCACTGGGCGAGGTCATCCGGAGTACGGTGCCATCTCTACGCAGATGACACCCAACTCCACTACTATTTTCCACCAGATTCCAAGGAAGCCCCTCGGATATTGGACCAGTGCCTGGCCGCTGTGACGGTTTGGATGAGGAGGAACAAGCTGAGGATCAATCCCGATAAGACAGAGGTCCTCCAGGTCAGTTGCTCGTCTGACCGGGGTATTGGGTGGCAACCTGTGTTGGATGGAGTTACACTCCCCCTGATGCTCAGGTGTTGGCCTTGGCTGGGAGAGCCTTCGCACAGTTAAAACTCGCGCGCCAACTGCGACCATACCTCGTGAAGTATGTCTTGACCACAGTAGTCCACGTCTTGGTTACCTCTAGATTGGATTACTGCAATGCACTCTACATGGGGCTTCCCTTGAAGACGGCCTGGAAACTTCAACTTGTCCAATGCTTGGCTGCCAGATTAATAACTGGGGCAGGTTATAGGGAGCGGTCGACCCCCCTGTTTAAAGAGCTCCACTGGCTGCCGTTTCAAATAGGATGCATGCTCATTGCCTACTCTTTCAGTTCTAGTGTGATAAGACATCCAGACTATCTTCATATCCATTGATTCAAGTAACCATAACTACATTTGTCTTTATTAGATTGTATCTTCTAATTTTAACTGACTCTTACAACATCTACTCTTAGAGTTAAATCTCACCCTACCTTCCAACCCTACAGTTATTTCATGATTTGAAGGCTGCATTGTTTAATAATATTTGTAGTATTGCTATTGTATTTATTTCTTTTTCAGTAAGAAGCGGATAGGTCATTCTTTTCTCAAATCCTCTTTCCCAATTTACATTTATATTGGGGGGGGGGGGGGATTCCCATATATTTAAAATATAACACTGGGGAAAATACCAAGTGTCACAATTTGCCATGGACAGCTATCTTGGCAAGAATCATGTCTAAACTCATGGTTGTGTATTGTTTTGTATGTAAACATTTGCTGAGAACATATTGTTCTTTTTCTGTTTTCTTTTAATAAGAAGAAAATGTCAGCTCAGGGAAAAGGGAAATTGTCTGGAAAGAGTCAGGAAATCATCTTCGCTTTAATGAAAACAATGCCTTGCAGACACATCCTTCGCTTTTACATTAGTTTTATTAAACTTATTGCTTGCTTTGGAAGCACCTCTGGCATGATGTGTATTCTTTCATGTTGTCCTTCTTATTAAGCCACAGTACACTTTGTGTGCTGCAGACATCACTAGGAATTGATGCAATTTGCTTTGGGTGTATTATAATTTTAGACTATATATGTATGTGACATACTTGCTTAAATTTATTTTATTTATTTATTTCATGCCCTTGTACTCTTCTCACCCCCATTTGGGACTCAAGGCAGCCTCACAGCAAGCACCATTCAGTGCCAGCACAATCATGAAAACATTCAACAAATTCATTAAAACAACATTAAATAAACAGTTGTTAGAAACACGCCAGTTAAAACCAAAGCCTGGGTCAGTTTATTGTCACTTCAAATTGCTTATGTTTTCTTCCCACTTGCCGCTATTCCATGATCAAACGCTTGGTCCCACAGCCAAGTCTTGAGTTTCCTTCTAAAGGACATCCAACCCATAAGCAGATAATTCACAGCAATGTGTGTAAAGTTCTATTTAATACTTCCATTGGCCAACAAGAGGAAAACTATGTATCTCCCCTTAAGAAAGGACCAGATGTTGCATTTGCCTATAATGTATGAGTCTAGTTCCGGCCCAGCTTACTTATCCAAACGTATCTCTCCTTATGAACCATCTAGGAACTTAAGATCATCTGGGGAGGACCTGCTCTCAATCCCACCTTCCTCGTGGTGGGGATGAGGGACAGGGCCTACTCAGTGATGGCCCCTTGGCTGTGGAACTTCCTCCCTAGGGATATTAGATTAGAACTTGGCTTTTTGAACAGGCCTTTGGAAATGCAGCAGAATAAATAATTATGAAAAAGGAAGAACACACACGGAATGGCTAGATGCTGCTGCTGGATAATGATTTTAACAGGATGACACTGGCAAATTATATGTTTTAATGGCTTTATGTGTTTTTTTAATAATATTAGGTTGAATGTTTTTAACAATGTATGGCATCAAATTCTGCCAATTCTGTAAGCTGCCTTGGGGTCGCTGTAAGGCTGAGAAAGGTGGGCTACAAAATGCTGCAAATAAATAAATAAATAAATATTTTGATTACAAAAATTAACCCACAAAACCCCCCATCCTGGGGAAAGCTAAAAGAAGCACTGATCCTCTCTAATATCTCCGTTGTGCCATCACGTCTGGTGTTCTTGAATGCCTGGATGGAGAAATGGAAGCAGAAACCAGGGATGTCTGACTCCTTGGGACAGTATTGGTCCCTCTCTGCAGAGTTATCCTTCACTTGTGCATGGGTCATACAATATTAGCCCCCAGACCTGTCCTTGATTCATATATGAGGTCAACTTATATATCAGTATATACAGTACATATGTTTCAGAGATATGGTTCTTCAAAAGAATATGTTCTATAGAGGAAAGTCATATGGAAAGATCTGACCACTCTTTCATTATCACAAATGAAATTGTCACTTTCTGCTGCACAGCCCCCTATCTTAAAAAAAGGTAAGCCCCCCTGGAAGACTACAATAAGGGCAGCAACCACTAAAGAATCACAGAAGAAAACATGCATTAAATGCAATCCAATCTTGATGTGACAAGGGTGTGGACCATCACGGCCAGATCTGACTTCTCAAGGTACAGGTGCAGTTGGCGCACAAGTTTTAATTATGCAAAGGTTTCCCTGGCCACTACCAACACCTGAGATTCTAGGGTCAGTTATGAGTCCAGAACACCCAAACTATGAACCTGCGTCTTCAGAAGGAGCATTACCCCATCTAACACAGACTGTACTCCTATACCCTGATCTGCCTTCCAACTGACCAGGACCTCTGTCTTGAGTTTCAGTTTCAGACACTGGTTCAGGATTGGGATGGCTTCCTTGGAATTGGGTGGAAAGAGTAGTTAGGTGTCATCTGCGTAAAGGTAGCATCACACTCCAAAACTCCAAATGATCTCACCCAGAGACTTGTAGATGTTAAAGAGCATGGGGAATAGAACAGACCCCTGAGGAACCCCATAGGACAAAGGCCAGGGGTTTGAACAGGAGTCTCCCAACATTAACTTCTAGGACCAGCCCTCCAGAAAGCACTGGAGCCACTAGAAAACAGTGTCCCCTAGCCCCATCTCAGCAAGTCTGCCCAGGAGGATACGTACCATGATGGATGGTAACAAAAGCTGCTGAGATGTCCAAGAGAGCCAACAGGGACACACTTCCCCTGTTGACCTCTCTGCTGAGGTCATCCACCAAGGTGACCAAAGTTATTTTCATCCCATGGCCAGGCCTGAAGCCGAACTGGTATGGATCTAAATAATTAATTTATTCCAATAATCCCTGGAGTTGCGAAACCACCACATGTTCCAGAACCTTGCCGAAAAAGGGGTGATTTGATACTGGCCAGTGATTGTCCAATGATGGATTTTTAAATAGTGGTCTTACAACTGCCTCCTTCAGGCTTGCTGGAATTTTGCCTTTTCCTAGAGAAGCATTCACCACCACCTTAACCCACTCTGCCAGTCCCCTTCTGGCTCTTTTGATCAGCCAGGATGGGCAAGGGTCCAGAGCACATGTGGTAGGTCTCATATCCCCAAGGAACTTGTCCATGTCTTCCAGCTGAAAATCCATTAAAACTGGACGAGCAAGTGTTCAAATCACTTCCATGGAAAATGTATTCAAACGTATGTCTATGTTGGACTTTATCTGCAAAGTATCGCGCAAATGCTTCACTGTGAGCTGCCGACTGGTCAGGGATCCCATTCAAAGAACTGCAATTAAAAAGTCCTCTGACCACCCGAAACAGCTCAGCTGTATGGTTCTCTGCACATGCAATGTTGGCAGCATTATGATGTTTTTTGCTGCCTTCACTGCCATGGAGTAGGCTTTAGAATAAGTCAGACTCACTCCACGTTGTTTGCTAACAGCGCTCTAGTCCACTTCTCACCTGCTTCATTGTTGCCCTGGTGTATGGGGGTGGGGGTGCTATGGCTCTGCCTTGTGAGAGGGGCCATTCAGGGTGTCAATTGCCCTGATAATTTTCCCATTCCAGAGATCAACCAGAGCTTTGACAGGATCACCTACCAAGGTGGTGGAAAACTCCCTAGGAGCCCTCAGAAACTCATCTGGGTCCATCAGTCTCCTGGGGCAGACAATCTTAATAGGGCCTCCACCCCTGCAGAGGTTAGAAGTTGTTGTCAGAAGAAGGCCTGGCAGCACCAGCCAGAGGCAGACCTCTCCCGGACTGGCGCAAAAGATGAAAACAGAGCCAATAGGGAGTTAGCTTAGCAGAGCCAATCACAGGCCACCTAGCAGCAGGCGCCCCATTTCTGGAGGTCCAGCATGTCTGCTCCGATGATCTTCTATTTTTTCCTCTTTTTCATACGCACCAGCTAACAATCATGGGTACACAACAGGTCCAACAGTCTCCTCTTTAAGGTGATTTTCTTTAATAGCAAAATATGCTTAAAATATTGTATATCTGTAGATACAACTATAGCTAAACTCTTCACCTGCTTGGGAAATGGATTCACACTTTCAACTCAGCAATTTGAATTTGAAACATGGAAGACCATTTAAACACCCTTACTTATGCTTAACTATGTATGCTCCGAGCATGCTTATTTCTGTTTATAATATTTAAATATGTGTTTTTGATATGGAGCTTTTTGTTGTATGGTGCATTGATGTACAAATACCTGCAGCTGAATTCATTGAACAAACAAATTTCTTTCCTACCTCACAACAAGAAAAGGTATAGAAAAAGAGTGGAAAATTGCCTAGATGACCTCCATATTTCCTCCTGCCTTACAATTTTTTATTTCACCTGAGTGTCATAGATGGCTATGAACTGTGAGCAAATCATTTAAAGCATTTCACTCTGAAAGCAAAATAAGTAAAGTAAATGATTGGGTATATCAGCAAAGCATGTGAATGACTGGGTAATGCATTCATAAATTTCATTCTG
This sequence comes from Anolis apletophallus, assembly GCA_030556195.1. Classification (NCBI taxonomy): domain Eukaryota; kingdom Metazoa; phylum Chordata; class Lepidosauria; order Squamata; family Anolidae; genus Anolis; species Anolis apletophallus. Next base: position 47,089,742 of record JARBWK010000012.1, on the reverse strand, counting down.
TGCAGGACTAATGATTTATGGATGAAATTTAATGCAATGTGTCTAGCGATAGACATATCAAATGATTCTGTGTGGGAAAATCCTATTATAGTTACCAGGAGTCCAACAACTTTGCCTCCAGTTTTATGATTTGATCAATTTACCCTCTTATAAGGATATAGCTGTATATTTTGGAAGTGCATCCCATCTATTTAATTAATTACTCAAATATCTCATTGCATTTATTGTTAATTCAAAACAATGACCTACCTACTTGGCGACGGGTTTAATATGCGGTTTTGGCTGTTGCCGTTATTTACATTATTGACAGCTCTAATGTCTTCCATACTTAGCTTAGATTAATACTATGACCTTCATTTGGAAAATAGTCCTTTGCAATTGAAAATATCCATGGTAAGCATGTACTCAGGGCTGCAAAACAATAAGCAATAAATTGCTCCTTTGAGTGAAAAGGTAACGATTTCCCATTTCAAGAGTATTTATCCTATTGAATCCTTGGTATGCCCTTCTGGCAGGTGCTAGGTAATTGGGCTGGAAGGTCTGGGTTTTTCCCCTCTTAGGGAAAGGATGTTGTGAGCAATAACTATCTACTAAGAACAGATAAGGATAGAAGCATTGGAATCGAATCTATAATGGTGAATGGACATGATAGGTATGAAAGTGAAGAAGCCAGGGGATTGGAGTCACATGTCATCATACTTAGAGTACCCCCACGAAAACCAATGGAACTCAAATTAGTCATGGCTACTTTACAAGTCTTTTTGCTTTCAACAAAAATGTCTATTCTACACATAACTAGGTCTGGATCCAACCACAGGTGAGGAAAGATATGCAAGGCATAATAAGCAACTTTCAATCCCATGCTAAACAATGTTGGCTCCATACATCTCATTTCCATTGAACAATACTGAATATTAAGGCTAGGTCAGTTTAAAATAAACTATATATTGTCCATTGTTTGAAAGTAGAAAAGTTTCATCTGGTCTACATTATCAAAATTTGCCTGTTTGAAGAACCTGAACCAGTGTAAGCACCTCTGATTACAAGCAGATTTTGGGAGTAATCATCACCTTATCACATTGAGAAATTTCCCAGTCATAGGACACTTTAGCCTCTATTCAAACATGGAGAGGCACTAATGTTAAGTTTTATGTTCTGTCAGAATTTTAATGCATTTTCATTTTCCTTATAATATACATTACCTTGGAATCACATATTGAATGAAAGCATGATAAAATTAAAGGGTACGTTTTTAAATTTGGGTGGTGGTTTAAATTTAAATTTCCTGTGAATAGACCTTTTTCCTATTTTGAGAGGGAATAAATTAAGACTTGTGAACATTTCTATCCTTTTTATACTTCTTTAGTTCCTTGTTCATCTTTCTATTTCTGACTGATCCCTTCTAAACTTAGACAAGCAGTGATGCTACATCCGATATGATGATGCCATTAGATGTGCGTGAATGAATTCATGTAGGTGGACACAAGAAACCAGGTTAATATGAAAGAGACATCTTTCTAAAGCATACTAAACTCAAACCAGCTGTCACTCATTCTAAATCTTTGCATTTCATTGTTTTAGTGTAGTACTTTTCATTCCTCTTACTGGAATTCATTTTGTTAGTTTTGTCCCAACTCTCATTTGGGCCGATAGTCGATTTTCCCCTATTGACTGGGAAGTTACCCATCCTAATCTGTGTCATCTGCAAATTTGATTAGCATGTTCTCTAATCTGTTACCTAAGTCATTTATAAAAGTGTTGGTACTGTGCTCTGGACAGAACCGTATGGTACCTCACTAATTATTTCTATCCAATATGTAGAGAAGACATTGATGAGCACCCTTTGGATTTGGTCAGTCAATCAATTATAAATGTGCATAAAATTAATTATGTCTAGCCCACATTTAATTAGCTTGTTTGTAATAATATCATGTCAAAAAGCCCAACAGAACTCAAGATCTGCTATATCCACGACTCCCTCCCCTGGATGATTCGTTTGTGTTTATTTCCTATAATCCTCCATCTATAATTCAAAATATCATGTTATTCTCCCCTGTGCTATATCAATATCTATACTGGTTTGCACTCAAGGAACAAGCAGCAACTCTAGGAAGGGAAGTCAATTCCAATCAGGAAAACTGTTTATACAATGCTCCCATAAGTGCACATTCCCTTTGAATTTAACTATGAGGGTTTCAATAATAGATATCTCCCAACCTCACACAAAGATTTGCTCTGAATCAGCTCAAAACTAGTTACTTACTTCTGTTGAAGAACACTGGGTTTGGTCTTCCTGACTTCTGACTATGTGCTGAATCTTTTGTACATCATTTCTTTTTAGTTTAGAGCACACCCCTCCAGACTACCTTCCAGTTCTATTTTAGAACTTTTCTCTTTTAAATGATGAAATAATCCAACCTCAAAGTTAGTCTATAATATATGCACAGTCCGACTTTGGTCAATTCACAGTTGAATTCTTCTATGACAAAAATCAAATCTTTTCAGAGACACTTACTGTACCTATTATTTCTTTGTGTGTTATCTCCTGCTTGCTTTCACAGCACATAGTTCCTTTGAAGATATCACCCATGGCTGCTTGCATCTTTTGTAATAATTTTTCCTCTTTCGAGCAGAAATATCTTTGTACCCAAATCTACTCGAACTGATACTACACATAGATGTGCTGAACATGAAGGATTACAAAAAGGCCTGCTTCCATTGTAATATCATTTCTATTGGGTATCTCTGAAAAGTTAAGAAACTTCAGGAGGCACAGGCTGCTTATAAGGTCCAGTTACAGAGATTGTGATTCCTTTGGTATGATAACTTTACTAGTATTAGTTCTGGATAGAATCTAAAAATCTAAATTGATGGCAATTAACACTAAAAACATCAAGATTACATTTAAGACTGAACAAAATGTAGTATCTAATATTATAATACTCTTTATTTATATTCCGCTCTTCTCACCCCGAAGGGGACTCAGAGCGGATTATAGAACATATACAAACAGACAATCCCTGCCATTAGTATTGACATACAAGACAGGCAACAACATATAGTAGGAGGATCTTTTTCCTGGCTGAACATGGTCTTTCAGATTACATCTCCGGGTGCTGTTGCTCCACTGCGTCACAGGGTTGAACATGGTCTTTCAGGGTTGAACATGGTTTTTCCTGGTTGAACATGGTCTTTCAGATTACATCTCCGGGTGCTGTTGCTCCATTGCATCATGAGGGTGCTGTTGCTCCACTGCTCCATCCACCTTGCTTCCTCCTCCTATGATGGAGAGCCTGACTGCCCGCTGGAGCTTCCTTTAGCAATCGATCTTCATTATTTTTATTGGTGTTATAAAGTCTTTAAAAGATCTCCCCGCGCTATGTGGTGCCTTATTTCTCTACTCGCAGTCTGCTTTCGACTGCTAAGGTTAACAGTGGGTTAGGCTTACAACTGGCCGCCCAAGGCCAGCCCGGGGTCTCAAATTTGGAACGTTCGGATTGAAGCAGCTGCTGTTTTATCCACTGTACTAAACCTCCGGCCCTATGTAGATATGCTCCCATCAGATGCTAAGGAGGAAAGAAAGACAGGTGGAATGTCTTCCTTGATGTTATATCTGCCAGGTATGTAACAGATGCCAAACTGTTCCACATGATATATAGGCTAACCAGAATCACAACCAAAAGGTTCCATATAGAGGATTCCATGTACATGGTAGTCTTTGTCTCGTCACTTAATTTTTGCCTTTCACAAAACAGGCATAATAAAAATGGATGTCCTTTGCTTAAGAAAACTTTAAAAAAATCATGGTTAGTCGCAAGGTCATCTTATTGGTGCAGATATTTGGTGAGTTCTTTTAGAAAAGGCCAATACCTCAAGAAAATTAGAGTTCACCATCCCAATTTCAATCTTCCTCAGTATCAGGGAAGGGCTTGCTTTATTAGAATGTCTATTCCCCTTTATATTCACCCCAAAGTTCTATGCAGTGTGCAAACAATGTTTAAAGAGCCTCAAATCTCATAGCACTGACAGAGAGCCCTGCGTCCAATATCATTATTTATTTATTTTTATTTACAGTATTTATATTTCCCCCTTCTCACCCCGCAGGGGACTCAGGGCAGATTACAATGCACATATACATGGCAAACATTCAATGCCATTAGACATACAACATATATCTACCATCTGCTGTAATTCTGCTGTTTACATGTTTTAATTGGGGGGTTTAAAATCTGTTTATTGTATTTTATGTGTTTTATTTGTTTTAATCCTGTGAACCGCTCTGGGCGCCAGAGAGAGAGGTATATAAAATTGAATTAATAAATAAAATAAATATATATACTGTAGATAGACACAGAGGAAACTTAACATTCCAGCTTTCTGGCTTCATGGGGGTATGCTCAATTCCAGCCACAGGAGAAGCTGCTACTTGTGACACCAAGTCCTTGATAGAGTACTTCCTCATTCTTCTGCATACTACTGGAAGGTTTTATGGTGTCGTAAATTAGTTAAATTTGCCTCCCAGCATAAAGTGCTACCTAAATTTCCTACTTGACAGATGCAACTGTCTTTCGGGCGCATAGGTAACCTAGACTATTAATGGTCGGGAGCTCACTCTGACCCAGGATGGCTTCTCAATCAGTAATGATTTAATGTAGCCGGCTACTAACTAGCTGCACTACAGCCCGGTCTTATATGACAGGATCCAGGAACAGAGAACTTACTTGTCAAAATGATAAGTGAGAAATAAAGGGGAAAATGGGGGAAGGATTCTCCTCCCTGGCAGACCTGTTAAGAATATTAAAAGATAGATTTATATTCCATCAACTGAAGCTTTGTTTGTGCATCTAAATGGATTTCAGCAATGTGGAACAACTCAACTGAGGCACGTTGATATTACAAAGGTAACACTGGCATATTCAGTGCCAATAGTGAAGGACTAAAGAGCTACTGCTAAAATACAATCACATCAGGAATGGAAAAATGCAGGAACAAATAAACAACGACATTTCAACAATTAAGAACAATCTTCCAACAACAATGAAATGTATCTCTGGTTTCCCAAACTGAAAAAAAATAACAGGAAGGTTACTCTGGATATAATCATAACTCTTATTCCATAAATTCTTAGTTCATAAATGTTGTGCATAATGGCCCTTCATAACCACACATTCTGCATCCATAGATTCCACCATACACAGCTTGAAAATATTCTCCCTCACCTCGAAAATGCCACAGCATGGCAGTAAAGCCCCAGAAGTGGTTGGAATGGTGTTCACTCCTGAACAGTTGATGCTGATGGTCTGGACCCATTCTCAATCAGAACCCCGAGGCCCAGACAAGGTTAGAAATAAGACTTTGGAACATTGGTGGCTGAAGGAGTTCCAGGACAGGTATCATGATCTGTGGCTGCCAGACCACAAGGATGAACTGGAGGAGAAAAGCGGCCTGTGATACCACAGAGAAAAGACTACTCCAAAAGTTGTTGGAGTGATCTCGTGATCATCAAACAGTGGACCATTTCGGCTATGTTAAAACATTACAATTGGTGTCTCAATAGTTTTGGTGGCAGAGAATTAAGAGGGATGTGAAAAGCTATGTGCAAGAGTGTACTAATTGTGCCAAGGCTAAGCAGTTGATTTGCAAACCAATGGGATTATTGCGGTCAGTAGCTAAGCCTTCTAGAGTCTAGACCATGGAAACAGATTGCAATGGACTTTAATGTGGATTTGCCTGATAGCAAAGGTTTCACTACCATCTGGACTATCATACACTTGTTTTCTAAACAGGCACACTTTGTGCCACTGAAAAAGATTCCAACTGCACAGCAATTAGCGAAACTGTTAATACAACATATCTATTGCCCTTATGGATGCCCTGAGAGTATAATTTAGGTTTGGGGTCCACAGTTCACCGCAAAGTGCTGGAAAGCATTTTTATGCATGCTGGGAACCGAGCAAGGGTTGTGCTTGGCCTTCCATCCCATGACAGACAGCTGCATGGAATGAGTCCATAAATCTTTGGAATAATTCCTGCGGTGCTACATCAATTACCAACAAGATGACTGGAAATAGCTGATTCATTTGCTGAGGTGTGTTGTAACAACATAATCCACTCATCTACAGGCAGCACAGCGTTCCTATTGGCACATCCAAGTACAGAAAAACAGTTGGAAATATCCCCATTGATCCATCTACTCTTCATCTACATGGAAAAGGCCATGTTAGATAAGTTATGCTGCTTACAAAGTGGGTTGGGGATTTTTTTTTTCATTTCCCAGTTGGAACAGAATCCAGTCTTCTGCAACAACTAAAAAAGTGAGTTGTAATGGTATAAAAAACCACCTGTGATAGGTACACTATAAAACAGAAACTTCTTGAAGGCAACAGCAGCAATTGAGGCCTTAATCTACATACAAGCAGTTACAATGGATTCAAGAAAGAGGAACTTAAGAGCTTCTTGAGAGTAAGAGCTATTCAACAGTGGAAGAGGTAACACCCAGAAGATAGTGAATCCTCTTTCCATGAAGATTTATAAGCAAGAGCTATAGAGTTGTACGGCCAAGGATTTTCTGCATTGTTGAGGGCTAGGAAAGATGACATTTGTAAAACTTTGAAAGTCTGTAATTTTGTCCTTCTGTGAAACGCATTGTATAATGAACACTATTCAATTGGACAAAAACATGTACAGCATAGACTACATTTCAGCAAATTAAATAAACAATACATCTGTGTTTGCCTGAGAGAACCATTAAAAAATACCTAACTGCCCTTGTTATTTGACGGATGGTGTTCCATTTGTGCGGGCACTCTGTTCCTTCCCTCCAACCAAGTCTGGTAATAGGAAACAGAGCTTTAAACCAAACTCAAAATACAGTTTGCACATACGGCAGCTATGCTCTGATTCTTCTCACTGAGCCGAAAATGCTTGACCCTGAGGCAACAGCATACTAGAGGTTAGCAACTGACAGAATGGGAACAGCTATGAATGCAGTGTTTACTCTGAATTCTTAACTGGGACATGCTGAATCCATTTTCCCTCCATTAAAATTGAAATGCCATGCACATTTTATCCAGCATGAGTTCAGATGAAATGTGAGGGACTTGCTTGTAAAAAGGAATGGGATGCACCTTAAATATGGGCAAGCTTATCTCAAATTAATTTAGAATTATTTTTGAGATCCTATAAAACATCTTGGACTCTTGTGCCTCCCTCCAAACCCTCCTTGTCGGTTCCTATCCCATTTCCTTTGAGATGCAATATTCCTGGAAATTTATAATTCAACAGGGGAAAATATATCTCCCCCTCTTCTTCCTTCCTCCTGGCACTCAGGAATAACAAGGATATTTCCCCCCCTCTCTCCCAAGCTCTCCATCTCATCCTCTTTTACCCTGATACAGTGAGTAACAGCATACTAGGCTGCAAAGGACCCTGTGGGATGTATGCAAGATACATTTACCTTGTTGAAAACCTTTTTTAGAAACATTGGAACATTGCCATAATTCAGTATTTTGGAGTGAGACTTATTTATGTATATTATTTTGTTGTTATTATTATTCCCCACCATTCCCCTAAAAAATGAGGACCATTGGCTGCTAAGAAGAAAATTACAAGAACAGCACCAGTTAAAAACATAAAACAAATTACTAACACAAACTTCAAATGTGAAAAATATATATTTGCATCCTTGGCGGGTATAGTCGCATCCTTGACAGAAAGAAAGATGTGTTGACATTCGAGGCACTTCACTGAAAGGAATAGAGCTGTGATGTCTTGTGCATTTGGAGACATTTATTAAAGAAAATTAATTTGCATAAAACACACCTTTTTCATACTTTTGTCTCTGGACCAAAATACACTTTATGCAAAATATATGGGCCTTTGTGTAAAAAATGTGAGCCTAAATTTTATTGCTCTTCCAAGTAGATTACAGCTGTGGAATCAATTGGATTTGTCTGTATCAAGCTATATTTGAATTAAGAGCCATTTCTATGGCCCTCCACTCTCTCACCCTCACCCTGGGGAATGCTAAAAAAGAGAAAAGGATGTTGGACTCAACCACAAACAATTGCATCACTCTGACACATGTGATGATTTATGACTTAAAATGGATTCAGTGGATCTGCTTTAATTTAGATTAATCAACAAGATTTCACCTGCTATTTTTCTGCAGAAAATTCATACTATACAAGTTTTTTTTCTGTGTCAGATTCAGCATAAAAGGTATTCATTTTATGGAATTTACAAAAAATATATGGATTTATACACAGAAAAACCACATGCAATTTTTCTGCATTTATTTTCTGCATACACAAATAAAACGTAAGTTTTTTTCACAAGAATCACAACATTTTTTCTTCCCTAAAACATGCTTTCTGCACAGGAAAATCATAAGCATTTCTGTGCAAATAGGTCTTCCTCAACTAAATTCTCAATATCAACTGAAAATTGTACATAAATGCATAATAGGAATATAATTCTTAGTATTCAGTCTTGTATGCAGGAACAAAATAAGACAAGATGTATATCCCATTGAAAATATAGAAGGACTTAAACATAGCACAGGTAATGCAAAGTAAAGCAGAAACAAAACACTGACTTGGATCAAACATTCCTTTAAGTGCAATGCAGGCTGTCTGAATAAAAAAATATTTACCACTGGAATTACATCAAGGAGAATGCTAGCCTAGTTTGATTGCCTGGGAGCAGCCCCAAAAAAATTCCTCTCACATCTCCACCAAATGTAGCTCTGAGGGTAGGATGAGTAAGAGAAAGGCTTCTAACAATTTTTGGGTGGCTGCTATGGAAGAAAAGAGCCCTGCAGATAGCATGGGCTCAAGCTATTTATCACTTTATAACCAATATTTTGAATTATGCTTGGAAGCAAGCTGCTAGCTAATGAGATTTTTGTAAAATGAGGGTTTTTTTTTATGATGTCAAGATGTATGCTAGACTACAAACAGCATGAAGGGGGGAAACAAACAAAATGTCACCACCTTATGTTATACGTTGTAATTGCAAAGGAGTAATCTATGCTTCTATTGCTCTTAAATTCCCTAGATCAGTGGTTCCCAAACTTTTTAGGCCCACGGCCTCCTTTCCAGAAAAATTTGCTCA